>LUCM01003034.1:48020-185840 GCA_008360955.1 Fasciolopsis buskii | reverse complement strand
CCGAGATTCAGAGGCTGATGAGGCTTGAGAAAATGTGAGCTAACAGATTGAAAACCACCTACTACACTACTTGACAATAAACGTTGCGAGTATCGGGCGTGTTATCAATGGAGATACTATGGGTAGGCAGAAGGGGCAAACAGATTGGGTTGGAGGCAGAAGAGACAGGTTGAATAAAAGAGAGGGAACTCTGAGCAGTAGCACACTTACCACTACCCACCCTGCTCGATGCAATGGGCAGCGCGGTCCCGATTATCCTTCGCGACGACCGATGCAGTTTGGAATTATTGGTAGACGCGCAACTCATAGGGATTGATGTACGGGCGCTGCTAGGGAGTCCAGCTGCTAAACAGAAGAACGATTAGGGTTCTCAATCAGAGCCTTTGGTTCTGACAAGAACCTGACCGCAAAGCAGCGGTGTAAAGCTGAGTGGAAGCCAATCTACGTGGATCAATTATTCTTCCCCTCGTTTTTCCGACTGAAATGCTAACCGGGATCAAACCCTGACTGGGAGGACCAGGAGACTATTTCGTCAGGCCTCTACCCATTGACCTTCCAGGCATGATTGGATCTCCTGCTTTAGATAAGTCATCCTGTATGGCTCGTTGGATCATGGAGGCACGCAAGTCGTTACACCGCTTCAAAGTGGTTGGGTTCGACAAAACGTAGTTCGGTTGACCAATAGTCCTTTCTTGATCGCCAGTCTCCAGTCGCCTTCCTATCGCCAGCCATCTCTCTTCTATCACTATTAGTTTGGTTTTCGCTCCCCAGACCTCGCTTCGGCAGTCCTCCTTATGACTTCCTCTGGTTCGTCTCGTAACCGGACGGTCAGTAACCTTTATAAATCTTCATCTCAAAAAGGGAAACTTCTTTATTCCAGTCTTCCTTTATTTCCCGAACTGCAAGATTCCGGAACACTATTCCCCTTTCCGTTTGTTCAATAATTTACAATCTTTTCGTATTTAAAAGCAGAGTTAACAAACTGAATCCCCATATACAGCCCCCTTTGCAGTATATCCGTTTGATTACGGAGTCTCCCTCTTTCATTGCAAATTGCTGTGACAAAAAAATCGTGCGGTGTTAAATAGCAGGCTAACCATAAAAAACCAGTGACTCATCCTAAACCCAGCGAAGAAATACGAGCTCACTCTGAACGAAGAGGAGTGCGTCATCAGTGAAAAACAAATGAAACTTCCGGGATATGAGAGCTCACACGGAGTAATAAAGCCCAACCGAGAAAATGTGGCTACTTCGAGAACCTCCACCCACAAAAATCGAGCTCAAGGACCATCCCTCAACGTGGTCGGAGGTGGGTGACTCAGGCTCTCAGTTGGCCAATTGCCCTGAACACCCTTCGGAATCCTCCCAAATGAACTCCGACTCAAATAGCCTCTACTGAGGGATTCTTAGGCACTGCCTTCTCGGAGCGGAGGAGTTTCCACCAAAGTGATGGGACGACGGTGAATTTCAGGCGCACTCAACCGGTTTGACTGATTATTGACTACCGGTCTAGGGGAGATGGCTAAACCCTGATTCAAGTCAACCACAGCCGGGGTACGAAGCGCACGGCTGTGATCAACGGCATTGGTGACGAACAGGTGTAATGGGCAGCCAGGATGTCTAGCCCCATCCAAAGGGTGCGTAAACTGAACAATCAGTCACCAATCCTCATTGAGTCATGTGATCCTCATAATATCTTACTGCCTTGTCAGTTAGACCACCCGGCCAAAGACTCGGAAAAGGGTTCCCTAGGTCAACTGTACTTCGGATTTATCAATCGGGTATTACCCACCCCACAGAGGAATCCTTGATCCTGATGAATAACCGATGATACGGAGATGGGGAATGGGAAAACGACCGTGAGTGGTGAACTCTGCAATTCGCTCATTTTTATTTCCCATTTTTCACACAAAACCTTCGTCTTCCGCCATGACCCCGACGGCACACCACGCATATTCAGATTTATGCAATGAAAAAATTTGATGAATTCCGGTCATTTATTCCTAATGCTGGATTCACTAACATAAAGCACCTTTGCATCTGAAAGGGCATCCAGAACAAAGATCACCAGACAGCGGAAACAAGCGCATTGAGATCTGAGTGCTAGCGGGAGGCAGAAAACTACCCTTAGAAGCATTACCGATTGTACAGTAGGCCCGAGTTCCCGATGAATGTAAGAATGAAATATGGGGAACGAAAACGTATAATCGGTTAGATGAATTGTGTATGGTGTAAGGGTGCGTGTATTTGTCAACAGAGCATCCAACAGAACAGAAATGCACACTCTTGGTTCTGTCGGATCTATCGTGATCGGTTGCGCTGAGGGCTGTTGCAATGTTCGGTCACTCGACAAGTAAGCCTGTTTATCCGAGAATGCACCACTAGCCTTTTCACTGCCAAGCTGGACCTCAGGGGTAACAGCAGTACTCCAGACCGGTGATCAGATAGATGAGTAGAGTCCCCTCTCTGTTAAACTTTGTTAGGTCAATGGAACAGGAAGAGATGCAATACCTTTTTCTGTTGACGCGTCACACATGCCACATCATGAAACTACCATCGGACTTGTGGTGTTTTACCAACAGAAAGCCTAGCACAAAACCCACCACGCTACCAAAAATGCAGCTGCCCGTTCACCGTCACCTATTCAGTGATTCCAGGCTCACCCTATTCCCTGCTAACCCCCAATTTTGATGGCAGTTCCCCTAACTGTAGCCTAAGATGGTGCAGGGTACCATACAGCTCAATCCTGAGTCCTGGCAAAAACTCAGACCTGACGTCACGCCGATGCTCAGCCATAAACACGGTGGGATTGTGCTCACTAAACAAGCGACTCTGTACGTTCTTCACCACTGTGAAGAACGCGCTCCCTCAGCCGAATACCATTAGAATCAGTTGGCGCCACCGTAACGGAATGACTATAACCGCCAGAGTCGTTACTGTGCATTTAGACCGCAGGTTGCTCAAGTCTTAGGATTATAGTTTCTGACCTTCCCTCAGTGAGATAAGCCCTGAAGATTAAAGATGTTCAGTCCGGTGATCAGTTACGAAGTATCAAGAAACGATAAGGCTATCACCCCTGTCTTCTCAAGAACCGTCTTACTCCAAATGAGTGTGAGCCGAATTTTTCGGTTGCGGCCTGTCGGAAACCCGAGAGTTGTTCGATCCAAAGGCTGAAACGATTAAAAGGCGTACACCACCGTTTGAGAATGCATTCGTTGACTGCGCTGTTTGGCAAATCAGGTCTTCGCATCGAACGACTGCAGTGGGGCCACCTGAGGTAATCCTCAACTTCGACGAGTAACCTGCTAGTGCGACGTCTACGGAGAATCCTCCAGGGACAGTTGTTAAACTGATGGAGTCTGTGACAACTAATATGTATGCCAAAGTCAAGTTTTTTGGTCTTCTCACTATTTTTCTCCCTCAAAACGGTACGGACGAGATTGATTTATCCAAAACAATCCCATATTCATTTACTACCGCAAACCACATCATCATCTTCGTACTCCGCATCTGCTCCCATGTACACATCGTTAGATCTTATCAGTGCACTAATCATATGTAGCAACCCTCGATGGCGTTTAGAAATGGTCAAGGGCTGCGGTCGCAAAATGTACGGCGTAACAGGCAGGTTGTGCACTCCCGTGTTGATCTCGACTGTGTAGGTACTGAGGATGACTGACATGCTTACAGGGTCTCGGTTCATGTTTGCTGTCACGATTTCAGATTGCATCAGGTAGGAACTTCAAGGCGCGCACCCAATCTCTCAAGTTGCACGCTTACAACTCTCCTTGCCTCCAACTGCCTCAGGGTGGTCTAGAGTGGGTGTCTCAAGCTCCCAGTTGGCTATTTGCCAAGAACGCCTTTCGGAATGCTCCCAAATGACCACAAACCCAAGTACCTTCTCGAGAAGTCCTGGGCATCGCATTCTCTTGGCTGTATTACCAACAAAGTGCGATTATGAAGACAAATTTCCGGCGCCTTTCATTGGATTGAGTGGCCTTTCGTAATCATTCTAGGGGAGGTGGATAAAATCTGATTCTGAACCACCGCTGGACGGCGTACGAAGCATACGGCCGTATGACCACGACATGTTGGACAATGCGGGCTTATTGGGCACCTAGGATGTTCATCCCCATCTGGAGATCACAGGCCAGTCCCCAGTGGGTTACGAGAACATCAGGTTGTCCTACTGCCTTATGGGTTAGAACACTTGGCCAAAGGCTCTGGATACGGTCCCCTAGGTCAGCCCTCCACTCTGTTTTGGGCAACCAGGTAGTAACAGGACCATACAGTAACCATGGGTTTCCGTGGACGGCTGCTGAGATGAGTGTAGAGAATAGAAAAACTGTCGTCCTTTTATGACAATCCGTGCATGGATGCAGTGGAAAGGACATAAATCAGCCGTTAGCCCCACTACGGCGGATGTCTTCGGAAACCATGGCTCTGAAACTGCATAAAGTTCCAGCATGTCATGTTCGGCAACGAACCATAGAAATTATTTTTCACCCCGCTCCCTCGTTTTCTATTTTCTTCCTTTATCGTGTTTTTGATAGCAAATAATCTACACGCAGGTATATATATAAACTGAAGTGAAAAAATGTAACGAAACATGGACTGGTTCCTCCGAGTCGCTTGTTTAACCGAACATTGACCGCCCAGCACGATCGCCATTTGCGCGTTGCTCACGCACGTTCCGCTCGCACGCTCCCGTTAGAAGATACTCAGCCTTCCACCGCTTCCGACTGTCTTCTCGTCGTACCGGTCGAGTGTCAAGGCTGTCAGTAATGCAATCGTACAAAGCCAAGTAAGAGTGACGCACAAGGGCAAGCAAAGGTAATACGAGATCCACGTTAAGACAATCGGACTTACATAAATAACTTTGCAACGATGAAGTTGGTGTAGCGAGTTTTACGAGTTCAAGGTAGAATGGCTTCTGACCGGTAATTTAGTGCATGGCGTGGACGACGAAATAAAAACGAAAGCCTCCGTCTCGGACCCGTTTGTTATAACTGACAATTGGCGGTCCCCACTAGAGGTCCAAGAGGGTGATTACCCGGTTCTAACCCATACATAAAAGGGTTTGTTATGAGGGCCGGATAAAGCGTCAGCATACATCCGTTTTACTTCCCGAAAAGTACAGTCAGTTGTACTCCATGGGTAGTCTAATGACATTCTAAGATTGCCCCACGACTACCCTTGATGCTCCATGGGGCTAGCTATAAGCTTAGAGCAAACCTAGATAACTACACGACTTGAAATGGAAGTTAGCTTCATTTGAAGCAAAATGAAGCAACAGGATACTTCGGTCCCGACCATTAGTAATTTAGTAACAAATCGCTGAATTTGCGCTGTTCTGTCCTAATATCAGCATATATGCACATGTTATTTATATTGCTTTCCTATTTCATGATTAATAAAGAAAACACCAGGAAATTCATCAATGCAGGACTTTTCGCGAGAAGTCAAACATCCCCCAGCAATCTTATGCTGAGGGCGAAATCAATCTCATAGGGCATCCCAAACCAAACGAGCGAGAAGCTTCAACTTACAAATAAGATATCCACAAAAGATTCCTAGTTTCGTCCTCACCAGAGGATTTCCGTTATCCGGAGTCGCCAAGTAATTATAAAAGTAGTTGGGCATCACGAATATCTGGTCTTATCGGAACAACCGCGCTCACTACGCTACAACTGCCTTCAGTTCAATTTTACGAAATTTCGCGAGGTTTGCCGAGACTGGAAACACCAATTTTCGCTATCATATCCCTTGAATTCACTCCTCATTTTCGCAGCGAAGGTTACTCGTGCAAAGTGTAAGTGCGTGGCTTGTACCAAAATTTTGGCCCTAGGGCAAATTCTCTTGTTGCCGATTCGGCTGATGGTTACGCTTGTCGTGTACCAATGTATCGCCTAAGCTTTTCTGGTCTCTTGTATGCCAGAAAGATTTCGTCATGTCTGTCCGTACAGGACCATACTCTTTCTCGCCTGTGGTCGCTACCATCTCCTCCGACACTTCGAATGAACAGCCTCATCCGTGTTGATTTGGCTTCTTCGTGTGTTCACACGCGCTTGATCTAACTCTTGCATCTTCCTTTCCATTCTTTTATTACTTTAGTGTTTTCCTTCTTTCTGGCCTTCCTCCTCTTTCCTTTGTTACTCTTTGTTGTTTTTTCATCCCTGTTCCCCCTTTTTCCTTCCTTCATGTCTTCTTGGTAGAAATGCTTCGGCCATTCGATGCCGGTCTGTCTTTGTGCTGTGACCATTGAGTCATTGTATTTCGCTTTCCTCTCCCACATCTTCATCCTATTATTGCTTCTGCCTTCCGCCCTCGTTTCTTTCTGGTGCTGCTGCCTCTTGCTGCGGAGGACCATCCAGAATCGTTGACAGACGGCACAAAACAATAACCACATTATTTCACCCCGTTGACCCCTCGTATCCCACGCGCTCCCAAGCAGCTATGCAAACGCACAAGTATATATACATGGGAAAAATTTTCAATCATTTATCCAGTCACATTCACGGTAGGGTCAATGCATCAAGGTGCTCCCAGATTTCAGATCGCCTCTTCGTCATGACGACTACGCTGTCGCATCGAACGCCGACAGCAGCATTTCTAATGGCTCACCATGATGCTGTACAGCCACATTCTGATCCAAACGCCCTTCGAGAGCCCCTGTTCTTCTTATCCTCATGACCGTCTTCAGTAATGAGCTGCATGAGAAATTTAGCCAAGGGGAAGGCTTGCTTTCTGCCCCGCACTCTTGAAAGGTCTCTCTCTAGTAAGTGACCGCGCTGGGCGGACATGGTGCCTACTCTGAGCCGTAGTCTTTTGGAACGTTCTAGACTGCTGGGATATTCCCTGAGAGTAAGTGATCTTGTATAAATCGTCGGTGTTCCATACTATTACGGTCCAAATCGCAGAGTACGTTGGGTCCTGCTAAGTTCCCGAGACCACTTACCAGTTTGTAGGCTTCCCTGGAACTCAGGAGATGCATGTCTTGAAGTCTTTATATGTGGCCCAGTGTCGACGTTGGCGAGCCTGGTCTTTCCAGGACACGAATAGTTTCCCTTTTTGTTAAGGTCGCCGGGCTGAAGGAGCGACTCCTGGACTAGGGGAGATGGCACCATCGAGCAGCATGCTGCATCACGGGCGTTGACCACTTGATGCTCGGCCGTACTACACGAAATCTTTGCGATAGTTTGCGACGTGAACGCAGCAGAACATAGACAGACGCACAAGCTGCGCAATCGCAGCACAAAAGGTAACAAAAATAGAAAATTAACTGTACTTTTCTGTCTTCTTTTTGCCAGTATAGTGGCTTATGTGTTCATCGGATGCATCAGAGGGGCGGGTGAAGGCTATGTGCAGCTGAGGAAACTGGGCAAATTTATAATTCCACTAGCGCACCCACATCTAACCAGACGGCTTGCCTGAAGATGTGGCAGATGCTCCGAGCAAAAGCACCTTCTGGTAACGGTATGTATATTTCTAGGCTACCGAGAGGCACGCGCAAGGCAAGATCAAATTTGTTGTACTGGATAGAAGGACAGACCAAAATCGGACGTGAAATACAGGTGTGATCGCTGCCATGTATGACTCAGACAGGATCAGAACCTGAAATGCTGTACGCAAGACACGAATTTTCCAGTCGAAAACAAGGCTGGACAAATTGTTTGACAGCATTATACAAGACATTTAGTAACGATTCTTCGTCGTAAACTAACAGTCATTTCACGTCTAACTGCATCTTAGTTGCGTATCACAGGTGCGAAATTTAGCTGGAGGATTACGGCGGACGGTATTTGCAACCGTTGCTCGCCAGAGAACGTTGAAATTTAATACACCCTCGGGATCGCTAAGGGGAACGCAAAGTTTGCGCGAGAACATCATTCAGTCTGCCGCCGTTGCTTCGAAATTCTATGCTGGTCTACAATAACGGTGCCAACACAGACCCAGGATTTGGCTGCGGAGATGGACATCATCTAATTGCCAGCTGGTGCAACGGTTTACAAAGTAGATCTGTTTCGCCGTAATGTAGCATTATAAGTTGAGGTAATCAAATTATCTGTTTGTCTCTGTTGGCCTATTTCTGACAGATAGGTGGTAAAACCTCGTTTTTTCTAATGTAATCAGGGAATGCAGAGGTCATATGAGGTCCTAGCTTAACAAAACATATTCCAGAGACAATCAGTGTGCCGTCGTTATCCGGTTGTTTTGAGATTCTCTACTATAAAAATAACAATTAGATCTGTTACGTCGCCATTCCCAGTTCAAATTAGGAAGTCTGGAAGACATGTGAGTGCAATATAATTTAACCGTAATAAAGAAACTTCCGGAAAAAGCACCTGGGTGATGGCGCAGCCAACGTGCCGTACTCTCACCTAGAAAACCTAAAAAAGGCGAAAGCGTGCGCCTTTAAAAAATCAGAAAAGCATTTTGGAAACCTTTAAAACTGTCGCTAGACAAATGAGCACAATCCAAAACGAAACGGAATCGTTGGCACTCGCCTCCGCTTTCGTTGTGGCAGTCATTTCAAGCAACGGAGTGCATGCGGGAAAACGTAGAGCCAAAAGACATATACGCCTCGGGAAGAAAATTAAAATATAATGTGGCATGCATAAATTATACATCACTTAAAATTGTCGAGAGTCCTCGCGCCGGGCATACGTCACGTTCCATATACTTCAGCAACATAATACCGCGAAGGCCATACTAAAGAGGGTAGCGACAGACAGCTCCGATGGAGGACGTAGGGATCTGGCGGGAATCCTCGTAAACCACGGACATAGAAGTCAAGCTAATGTGAGGAACGCTATAAATATGATACGGAGATGGAAATTAGTCAAGGTCTGCGAGGAAAAAACTGTTCCCGATATTACCCGACATAATGCCTGGATCCCTTGCTTCATTGCCGTAAGTAAACAGTAAATGAACTTGCGGGGAATGGATCGCGGGATGCGAAGAACAACATGGAGATAACTCAGTTGCTCCGATGCCTAATATATATTCCGACGTTATGTTTTCGGCTGATGTCTAATTGCAGGAGAGCTTACAGTACTAACTGCTAAGATCCCTAACTAGCTTCGCGCGCCTGAGTCTCTGAGAGACAGGCGTCTTAGATATGAATAGGATTTGTTCAGTTCAACCTTCTCCTTCGCTTTGGAATGCGGTGTTGAGCGATAAGAGGAGACGCAACTGTTGGGGCACTGAATTCCATAAAACAGGATATATAGTAATTTTTGCCCTGATACCTGCTCTTGTTACTTCGGTTGAGCTTAATATTTCGAAAGGGATTGTGTGGATTTTGATTTATGAATTGAAGGGCTAAAATGGAAGGGAAATCGATGATGACACTGTTGAGGAATGGTAAGTTTGCTTTCGCATGCCGAAGCCACAAAAGTTGAACCAACATCGTTCTTTTTAACTTCGGTCTGGTGAAATGTCTACTAGCCACTTCGTAAACGCACGCTAAAAGTTTCGATTGCAAACCTATCTCTTTGTCTCATGCTGGGGCAGAATGACGTGGATAATTTAGAAACATTCTGACTAGTATTTTGAAGACTTCAGTTATGCTTTGGTTTGCTTTGAAGGCTCGATGTGGCAGCTCAGCAAACTTACCGGCTTTCTCAACCTAAATAAGTAACTGTTCCGAAAGCCTAAGGCTGGAGACGTAGCTCTTGTCCAAATATGAAGCCTCATTGTTAACAGGGATGGTTCAACTTCCGCTTTTAGGCCAGTCTGCAGAAAAGGCGCGCTTGTAGCAACGGGTGCTGCTGTCATAACTGAGAAATCGACCATCGATTTGGTCGCCCAATTTTTGATCGGCGGCGGCCAAACATATAAGGTCTTGGAGCTTGACTCGAGGGTTGCGGGTTCGGATCCATCACAGGTCGAATTCCCCACTAAGAAGTCCTCTGTTGGCCGTGGTCCATTTCTTGAAAATTGATGTGCACTGTTGTTTCGATGATAGAAGATAGAAGAAGTAAAACATAGAAAGATGACAGATAAATGATTGGTCGAACGATTTTGTTATTGTGCTACCGGGCAGGCATTGATGATTCCCAATAAGGAGGAAGCGGCTGAACAGTGCTTCAAGGGTTTCTCTATGATGAGTTGAGCGATAACATGACGCAATGAAATATTACATGAAAACATTCAATCTCCTACTACTGACATGCAAAAAGATTAGTCCTTGTATTATTTTGGCAATATGCGAAACTGAGCCATCGATTTGAACGATGCAAAAGCTTTTTGTCAACTGCGAATAGGAAATGAACATCATTTCTAATAACTCTGAACAAAATTAAAGCATAAAAGAAACAGCCTAAAACGTTGTCTTGGATGGCGCCACCTGTTACCGAATTCGAGTTAAGGGTGAAATGATTCAAATTTGAGAGCTGATTCCTGCTTAAAAGATATGAAGTGAACCATGAAAGTATTTCTCCATGTCACATACTGGTAATCATTAGACCGATCTTCTGTCAGGTATTTATCGTCAGTTCCTAGTATATTAGGCAAAATCAGTCAGACAATGAGCATAGAGCATAGCGTTTGTTCAATACAGAAATCGCTTTTATTGGTCGCATTTTCTGCATTTTTGTAACTGTAAGACAGCCATAATTTCCTTAGTTTCCGGGATTACGCTTTGATTGGTACAACGTGTAAAAGAACAAATAATCCAGTGCCGGCCCGGGTGAAGTCGATTGGTGATTCACATTGCGATTTGCAGAAAATGAACTTCTCACGTTCTGAATAGCACTTCAGAACCTCAAAGCAACGCATAGCACAAATTGATGCGAAGCCCAAGAAAGAACAATGCCGCTCCGCAAATTTTGCGGTACTATTCTTGGTCTCAAAATCATTTACATAAGAACCATAACTAAGGCAGTGAGCCTCAGTCACTATCCAGCCAAAGGCAGCCAAAAACAGGACAAAACCTTTGTAAAAAAATAGCACTCGATGAAAGAGAATAAACAGAACGTACCTGTTTCGTGGTTCAATCAGATGTAAGAGATTCTTCAAGCTTGATCAGGTCCAACAACACCGGACTGAGTGTGACAGCCAAAAATCACTGTAAACAAACAGAACGTCTAGAGTCGAACAACGTGAGCCAAAAAACAAAAGTTGGACTGGGAAAAAACAAGCCGCTATAAATCAAGTGACTCGTGACTGCACCAAATGTCTGTACAATGACCTCAAATAACGAGCACAGGGACCAGACGAAGAAGGGTAATGCATCGAACCGAAAATAAATAGCCACCAAAATCAGTGTCATTGCCAGCAAGTTGGACGGGCCGAGTTAGTTGCGCACAGAGGAAAGAAGAGAAGATGGAAGCGGAATTTTTCAACCAATCTGCATGCTACACACCGTGTTCGATACGTTTCACGTTATTCGGTCCTTGGATCTTTGTCAGATCCGATGGGATTTTCCCTATTGGTTGGCTTGGCTCACTATCTGGATTTCAATTTTCGCATCGCACTCTTGCCTTATAATTAAGCCACGCCCTTTTATTGATCACAATTTGTCCGTCCCAGCTCAGCTTCGCGCAGGCACCCGCAGTCAATGAGATAGCTACTGGACTCATGCACGATAAACATTTCCATATTATTCCCTCAAAGGTGTAGGAACAGTAATCCAATAGAATCGGATATTGTTCATTTCTGCAGGATACTCTGTCCAAGGCTTTGTTATGTCCATACAGGCTGCCGACATCGACTTACCGGGTTTACCGGCGGTTCTGACCGCATTAAGGCAGAAAGCCATATATGTTTCGCAAGATTTTATAAGGTGGATACCTGATATCATAAGTCATGAACTGCCTTTACTGAAGCGTCCCATGGTAATGGAAACAATTCGAATATTGCTGATCGCGCCACAATTGACTGGATCAGGTTTTGTTTTTGTGTGTGGAGATTATGATAGACACTTTTCGATGGGATGAAAGGCACAGTATGTTGGTCAACAGTTTTCAAGTTCTTCCCACCTGGTGTAATTTCATCTGGAGATAACGGAGCCGATCCAGCGAGGCAGTTGAGTGTTGTTTATCCCCGCGACGGTGCTATCTCTTCCGGTAAGAAGGGAGTCGTTAAGAGTGTTTTGGGGGTAAGCCATGGTGGACGCGCAGTCGGAAGATTACCGTCAATTGTTAGAAGTGAGACGAAGAATCTAGGAAATGCTTCAGTGCTTTCTTAAAGGTCGTCGATATAAGTATTATTGTAGGTGAGAAGCTGGGTGGGAGTAGCCAAGGGCCTGGTGTAGTCGGCTGTTGGTTTCATTAGTTACCAGAGCTAATTGTGGGTCGGGTCGGTTCAGGGCATGAAGCTCTTGCTTTGTACTAATGGGTTCTGCGATCGTTCCAAATTATTTTGAAAGGCGATCGATTAGCAGATACAGAGAATCGCCCCTGGTACTAAGAAAGCCTTTCTGAAATTTGTTAATTTTGCGGCTTAATCGACCATGGCCGTTCTTTTTGACAGGCATCAAGGTTGGCCGGGCAAACTCACTGCTACCTAGTAATACCATCGTAATTATAATATGCAGCAGATGGGTAGGCTATCCAGTCTAGGGAAGCTTCTTTCAGTGGGTGTCCAAACCTGCCTTAGGCCCGCCGGAGATATTGGATCTAAAAAATTTAAGTTTTTTGTCGAGTCGATTTCGCGTGCCATTCGTCCTCCTTGCTCAAAGTTGAGCAACAAAAAGAAGCAGGCCATTAACAGCAGTAAAAGGGGAGCGACATATTCATGGTAAACTTAGGGCTTCTGCCAATCTTTGGGACCTGGTAGGCTGACCGTTTTGTTAATGGAGCCAGCTAGGATTAGGAAGTCGTAGTGGCAAAAGCCTGGTGAGTGAAATAAGCATCCAATCGGTAGTCCCGGCTTAACATCGTCAGCGCGAATTCCTGTGTCAATGTACCTGAGGGCCTTGGCAAAATGGCATTTCCGACATATAAGAGGCAATCATCCCCACGCTGAGATGGGTGACTTGTGAATGATGTTCAGAGTTGGCAATCGCGCCGTCGGGGATACATCAGTGAGCTAGGTCTCGGTGCTTCGTAAGAAGTCGTAATTGGAGGAAAGTGCTAAGAAACGTCGTGGTTGCATGTTTCTTATTATAGATGCACAACAGAGTAGAAACGGCGACAACTGGAGGGCTCATCATTTTACTTCTATTCAGATTTTAAGGAGTTTTTCGCCTCTCATCTGTGAATTCCCTTATTTGGGAGGTTTTTTCATCGTTTGTGTAAGGGGCTTTCGCCCAAAGTAGAATGGTGGTACATCGTTAAATAGTGGCTGGAAGATGAGCCGTCAGATGGATTGCTAGGGTCATCTGGTGGGTGACTAAGTTGCGAACAGAAGTAATGTTATCCGTCGTCATCAACTTCATCTCCAGGTTGATAGAGCTTTCGAAGTCCCGTGAGGGTTCTACTATGAGCATTGGGGATTGGGCTCGAGTTGGTTATGGAGGGGAAAATATTAAGGCGGCATGTATAAAGGCATGGTTTCTTAAATAATACAGAGGCATCGTTGGCTTGCTAAGCATGATGGCTTTGATGGCTACGGGAATTAAGAAAATAAGACCGCCCATCTCTAGGATAATGGGACCTCTTCCTCCAGAAGTTGAGGCTGTGGGAGCTGACAGCGGATGGGGATGATCCCGGAGTGGCTTTCTAGAGTGGTCGGCTGGCATATCGGGGTTGATCTCAGGGGAGTGGGTCAGGTCCCGAGGTCCGTGATAACGGTCACTTTGAGTTAAACCAAAAGAGGTCTTTGCTCGGTGGTTAGCTAGGAGAGGATGAAATGACCCGATCACGGTCCACTGTCGGCAAATGTGCCCCGGAGCACCTAGGCAGGGACTCGGGTTTTGGCAGCGGTAAGGCTTGGGGTTATAGGCACACGGGTGAGACTGGATTTATTATACGTCTTCGAAATGATTTCCTCTGCGGGGACGATTTTCGGTAAGTATCTTCATTCTTGCACATGAGGTGCTTTTATCGAAAATTTCAAAGTCGTTGATAAGCATTTTAGATTTAGGTCCACCTGAAAATTTGAAAAAAAGAATGTAACCGTTGCACTGTGATTTCTTCCCTAATCTAGTGCATTTGTAATGAAACAGGCCAGAAGCGTTAGGAATGCGTGACATTACCATTCACAGGGTGGGCGACCATGAACAATGAATTCAACAAATTTTTATGTGTTGCTATACGTTTTCTGATCGCCGTGCCAAGTGAGTCCAAAAACCATATGTGGATCTTAAATTTAGAGATGTCGGGTGTTCCATGACAATGGTCACTGGGGGCAGCGCAAGATTGATTCTTGCGTGGCTGAAATTTCCTTTGTAAGTTTGTTCCCCTACGACCAAGGTCGTCAGATTTTGTGCGCCGTCTGGTGTAGGTCTGACAAGGCCACAGAACATGGGGTAATCTCATCCGAGTGTGATTTACTCTTATTCCGTTTGTTTTCGAGTGGCGGGTGGACCATTTTCCTGTTTAAACCACCAAATGACTGACGACGGATTTATGGACGGGTTTATTAGTAGATATCATAGATCGGGTACTGTAGGCACCGACGGCAAATATCACTACACTGGCGTAGCTACGCGGAGCACCCGAGAAAAGATTAGGCTTTGTTTACAGCACAGCAGAACAACGGTTCAAATCGGTCACAATAAAATTTAAGGTCGTCTGTATGCCGTATTCCCCGGACGGGGTGAAATATTGCCCTTTAATGAATAGCGTGCTGTGACGCCGTGTGATGATTGCGGGATGTAGTTTATCGAGCAGCTGTAAGAGCAAATTTGTCAGTCGTTAGACAGTTGGCTATTTCTTGTTTGTTTGGAAGTTAGCAGACCAAAATATGTGGGAAAACAATATCACTGTTAGATCGAACACCCATTTTTGGGCGAATAAAGCATCACTAATTAAGTGCTCACTTTTCTTTCGTTTCAGGATATGGAAGAATTGCAAATGACTGTCCATTAGTAAACGGGATAATAAGTCCACTTACCTGCACAGGACATGGCTTACAATGCTTCATGCCCTGAACCGACCCGACCCACAATTAGCTCTGGTAACTAATGAAACCAACAGCCGACTACACCAGGCCCTTGGCTACTCCCACCCAGCTTCTCACCTACAATAATACTTATATCGACGACCTTTAAGAAAGCACTGAAGCATTTCCTAGATTCTTCGTCTCACTTCTAACAATTGACGGTAATCTTCCGACTGCGCGTCCACCATGGCTTACCCCCAAAACACTCTTAACGACTCCCTTCTTACCGGAAGAGATAGCACCGTCGCGGGGATAAACAACACTCAACTGCCTCGCTGGATCGGCTCCGTTATCTCCAGATGAAATTACACCAGGTGGGAAGAACTTGAAAACTGTTGACCAACATACTGTGCCTTTCATCCCATCGAAAAGTGTCTATCATAATCTCCACACACAAAAACAAAACCTGATCCAGTCAATTGTGGCGCGATCAGCAATATTCGAATTGTTTCCATTACCATGGGACGCTTCAGTAAAGGCAGTTCATGACTTATGATATCAGGTATCCACCTTATAAAATCTTGCGAAACATATATGGCTTTCTGCCTTAATGCGGTCAGAACCGCCGGTAAACCCGGTAAGTCGATGTCGGCAGCCTGTATGGACATAACAAAGCCTTGGACAGAGTATCCTGCAGAAATGAACAATATCCGATTCTATTGGATTACTGTTCCTACACCTTTGAGGGAATAATATGGAAATGTTTATCGTGCATGAGTCCAGTAGCTATCTCATTGACTGCGGGTGCCTGCGCGAAGCTGAGCTGGGACGGACAAATTGTGATCAATAAAAGGGCGTGGCTTAATTATAAGGCAAGAGTGCGATGCGAAAATTGAAATCCAGATAGTGAGCCAAGCCAACCAATAGGGAAAATCCCATCGGATCTGACAAAGATCCAAGGACCGAATAACGTGAAACGTATCGAACACGGTGTGTAGCATGCAGATTGGTTGAAAAATTCCGCTTCCATCTTCTCTTCTTTCCTCTGTGCGCAACTAACTCGGCCCGTCCAACTTGCTGGCAATGACACTGATTTTGGTGGCTATTTATTTTCGGTTCGATGCATTACCCTTCTTCGTCTGGTCCCTGTGCTCGTTATTTGAGGTCATTGTACAGACATTTGGTGCAGTCACGAGTCACTTGATTTATAGCGGCTTGTTTTTTCCCAGTCCAACTTTTGTTTTTTGGCTCACGTTGTTCGACTCTAGACGTTCTGTTTGTTTACAGTGATTTTTGGCTGTCACACTCAGTCCGGTGTTGTTGGACCTGATCAAGCTTGAAGAATCTCTTACATCTGATTGAACCACGAAACAGGTACGTTCTGTTTATTCTCTTTCATCGAGTGCTATTTTTTTACAAAGGTTTTGTCCTGTTTTTGGCTGCCTTTGGCTGGATAGTGACTGAGGCTCACTGCCTTAGTTATGGTTCTTATGTAAATGATTTTGAGACCAAGAATAGTACCGCAAAATTTGCGGAGCGGCATTGTTCTTTCTTGGGCTTCGCATCAATTTGTGCTATGCGTTGCTTTGAGGTTCTGAAGTGCTATTCAGAACGTGAGAAGTTCATTTTCTGCAAATC
The DNA here is from genome assembly GCA_008360955.1 of Fasciolopsis buskii. Lineage (NCBI taxonomy): Eukaryota > Metazoa > Platyhelminthes > Trematoda > Plagiorchiida > Fasciolidae > Fasciolopsis > Fasciolopsis buskii. Next base: position 169,211 of record LUCM01003034.1, on the reverse strand, counting down.
GCAATGTGAATCACCAATCGACTTCACCCGGGCCGGCACTGGATTATTTGTTCTTTTACACGTTGTACCAATCAAAGCGTAATCCCGGAAACTAAGGAAATTATGGCTGTCTTACAGTTACAAAAATGCAGAAAATGCGACCAATAAAAGCGATTTCTGTATTGAACAAACGCTATGCTCTATGCTCATTGTCTTTGACTGATTTTGCCTAATATTCTAAGAGATGACACAAGATGGGTTACATTCAAGTAGCACTCATGAAACTTAGGATGCTGGTCGGACTGATCAGTCTGTGACCACTATGCTGATCAGTCTGTGAGCACTCGGCTGATCATGATCTCCATCCTTGGAAACGTCCCTATTTATCGTCCGCTTCCGAGAGACGGAGGATGAGTCTGAGACGCAGCGCCTTTGACAGAGTTTTATACAGCGGCTCGGTAGTACGAGCAAGGTTTTTTCATAAGTAGAGAGTGGAATTCATTGGGGTTGATATATTTAGTTGATTCAGATGCGTCCCAAAATCTGTTGTTGAAAGTTTGTGTTTTTAGGTGTATGATAAACTGGAGCGGGTAGGAGAAACGGGTGAAGGGCATTTCTGGCGAAAAGTTCTCTGGAGTGAGACTTTAGTTTTAGGGCTAAATTGGAGTGGGCCGCACCCGGAATACCGCCTTCTCGTCCGAGTCAGATCAGATTAGGTCGGACCAAAAACAATGAGGATTCGGCCAAGGACGGCTATCCAGTCCGCTGCACGAACGGGTTTTCATATCTCACCTCACATCAAATTTGAAGTTTCGTTTACGGGATTGAGTGTTTCTTTCAAAGGCTGCCGTAGGATCGTTTTTGGAATGTGGAAGAGTCAAAGACAGAACGTTTGTTGGCTAATACAGTGCGGACAACGGCGGAAAAAGAAGCAGCAGCCACAATCAACCCCATTTAAAACTAATAAGGAAGTAAAATTCACACAAATGTTTGATGCTGACTGAAGTGCACCATAGCGCGCTGTGTTTTGGGGCAAAGGACCAAACGTTACTTGGAGGGAGGGAGGGTCCAACATAAAGTTGAGAAACAGCCTCAGCAATACCTGGTCCAAAATGGCCTTTAACCGCCCAACAGCAAGTGCAGATACCATTTTATCCGGTAGTTGATTCCATGAATTGACTGCTCAGTGTGAGAGGAAATTCGAACCTACTATTCGGGGCCGTGTGCAGTTCAAATCCGTTCAGTTCAGCTTTCAAAAATAGGTTTTTGCTTGCCCCATTCAACAGTTCAGAAATCCTTTCAACTGCCGGACTCTCGAAATGGGTGTGCTGTCGGCCGACAGCTGTATTTCTAAACTCTGCAGATGCTCCTTTGTTTGTGAAGTGCTAAATGCTAGGTCCAAAACCAGTCCCAAAACTTACATTTTGTGTTTACACCTGGAAACTACTGAGAATAACTCTACCTATCAGTGAAGGGCATATTTCTCATCTGATGCCTCTTGAAGTTACCCTGCAGTCTTAAACTGCGCTATGCGCCAAAATTTCTCGTATAGGAGGGAATAAAATCTCACATTTTACGCCTGAAGTAAGTTTCATTATTTTGGGCCTCTCGGTGAATCACCATTCATGCGCTGGCTTCTGAAGGGCAAAACGTCAAAGTCGTTGGGTCATTTCCGAGAGATTTTGTGCCCCATGACAAACGAAATTTGATAGGAAGTTTCTGAGAAACCGATACGATGTTCTTGTTCCGGCACATAAGTAACATGCCCTGTAAATCACGTTATGCAGTCCGGTAGAGTTTAATGCTAGCCTGTTTAGTCCTGCAGCTAATAAAATCCGTGAACATAAGCGATAATGAATTCCAAACGTTACGAAAAGGCAGTTGAGCTGAAAGTATTCCTTCAATCGAGATATTTACAAATTGATATGTAAATCCATGCGCTGCAAGTGCAACCTGAGATTGGGTCTTTTGCTATTATCCTGTTTGGACACAAACTGCTTATCCAAACATTTTCATGCTTCTCCCTCACCAGCTCTTTACGGCTTCCGGTCCCAGCATCCATTCCTAGCTGCAGCCCACGATCGATTTCCGTTTTGCCTCTCCCTGGCAATTCCAAGTGGTAAAATCGGTGGTAATTCACATAACTTCAGTTATAACTGATTCCCTATTGCATATAAAGCGGGTCCAAAGGCCAGACGAGTTCCACAAACAGCAAATAGTGGCTCTTTTTCCCTGAGTCTTGTGCTAGCTGTCGTATCACACTATTGCAATCTACATCTGCGAAGATTTCAAATGATGACTGAGAAACACGCTAAGAATAGGACTGACCGAACCACGCACCTTATAGGGAGTAAGCAGACAAAGTGTGTTGCAGACGTACCGTCACTGAAACAATCCCTCCCTATACGGATTTCAAAACAGTGGTCTGTCCCTGTAATCTTTGCAGGAAATTGACTGCTACGGCTATTTCCATTTTGGTTTTCTCAGCACAACGCCAGCTGGAACAAATTCCAGACTGCCCCTTCTCCCCGTCTTCGACTTTACTCCAGACTCGCCAATGCACGCAGTACCTGTGCGCCTGCTAACAGAAAGTGTAGATGTAACGCAGACCTTGTCGCCTACAGCACTACCGTCACCTTATGCGCTTGTTACCTATCCCTGCGAGAAAGTTCCCACCCAGATCTTGCACTCCAGTACCGGTCAGCTTAACCCAAGGACAAACAGAGCCTAGCCACTGACAGCCCTGTGTGTCTTCTCTCAGTTGAACCATTACGACTGGCCAAATCACTGTTATTATAACCGCCGGAATGTTGTGCAACCCCTCAACTTCCAGACCCCTATTGCACAGAACACCAAAACATCCGGCACCAAAAATGACAACACGCAGGTCACTCATGGCGGGCTTATTCAAAGACCGGGTATACTTCTTACGCGAACTCGTCTTCTTCCAGTCACAACTCTCAGTCCAGCCCTCTCCCAACCTCATGAGTTCAGTGAGCATTCCTGTGCGCTCCATTTCGTTTTCGTCCACAATTCTTGTAATTTCTCCTTTAAGTAGTTCGGTGCACCCCTGAATGTTTACTTCTGCGTCCTGTTCAGTTTCATGGTGACTCATTAATGTTATTATTTCCAATCCTCCTATCATACTGACATGACGTCCAGTCTAGTCTTGACTCAGCTCCATCCCGTTGTCACATCCCCAATTATCTTCATCCCAACCATATAACCCTCTCGACTTTTGAGGAACTTAGCCATATGGCGACGTCTACCATCGCTTTGCAGCTACATTGTGCGTCTGTGACACGCAACTTTGGTGCATTTAAACAAGAAATGACTCTCAGTGTACGAGTGGTAATGTGATTCAAATATCCTTGGCGAAGGATCATCCAACGTTGGTGTAAAACTGGAAGAATCACGCCTAGCCTAAGACATTGTAGATTCTGACCATGGGAGGACAAACGAAGCATTTTTGTTTTCTGTGTCTTCACTGCGCCATATTTGTATAAAGTGGGTTTTGCCTTGTAAGCCGAGAAATATAAACTTTATTTATTCATTTACTTCCAAGGAATGTGTCCGTGTCAAAAACCGTGTTGACTATATCCATATGGCACTCTGCAAGCGATTCACGCTGACTGGCAGAAAGGCTTACTAAAAATGACAAAGATCGACTGCTGAATGATCACCTATCTGATGCAAGCCAGTGCAACTGGCACAGGCCATTGAAACGAGTAACGTTCGTTGTTCCTTGTCGGAGTACGCGAAGAAACGAGGGGTCTCAAGTGCAGAAGGCTGGAAGGGGCAGTGAGGTATGTCCCGGCGTTCCGGAAACTGATATGAATGAAACTGCCCTCAAGAAAACTGAACCGGCGTGCAGTTTGAATTTAGCGCGGGTTTTCGCTGGTAAAGTTTTGTGCTTGTAAATTTATCTGTAGTGTTAACCCCTTGGCTCCAATTTTCTACAAGGCTATTGCATGCTTTTTAAATGTAAGGAACTTTAAATTGTCTCTTAGTGTTTTTCAGCGTTGTCTTGGTCAAATCGGTGTTTACATCATAATACACGTAGCAGTGATCATTTTGTCCACATCTATTTTTTGGTTCATTTACGACTAATTGTCTGGGTAAGTTATTGAAATTTTCGGCGAGACAGTAAGCAGACCAGCTAACAAGAGGAAGGCAGTTCTAGAGAGCAGGAAAGAACCAGGCGGCAACAAAATCTGCAACCTAGCCGTAGAGGACAAAGGAAATTCCTGTCATGTGCGCGTCTTGTCATCGCAGAGAGTGTGGAACGGTCACCAAAAAGGGAAGCGAGATACATGAAAAGCACTTGCCTCTAAAATGGACTTGTGTGGAATGTTGCAACGCAATGGCGAAGATAAGTTCAGAACCCCTAAAGATAGCTGGACAGTACTCCGCGAAGGACAGCTGACTGCAAACCAGGAAAACAAAAGCATACCAGCGGTTAACGTGGGCAAGTAATAGGATCCAGGTGGAAGTTTGCGTCTGGGCAGTTCCCGCGTAGCTACCTCAAAGAATGCGGCACTGAATTCGCAGCGAGGCACAGACGATGAGAAAGGACATGGGGCCCCATTGTCCATCTAGATCAACTAATTGTTGGTACACGGTTCAAGGCACGATGCAAGCCTCGCAAGTTTAACGATGACCTCGCGTGGGAGTTGTGATTGCACCCTCAGAGACTGCCCCATCGGTAGTTTGCAGGAAAGGAAATAATGCTACCCGATGAGACATGCACGACATTGGCCCCAGCACCAACCTTTCTATCGTACTGCATCTCAACGAACCCACCTCAACCTTGCTAGCGGAGGCGCACTACGAGGATATCTTCTAGCAACTGTGGAATGCATTGCCGATTCCGGATATCCGCCCAGTGGGTCTCAGGTGCCAAGCAAAGAGCAAGGATATAGCGTTCGTCCAAAACCCTAGCTGCCCGAGGTAGCTGTAGAGTCGTCAGAGAACTTGGAGACTGCTGTCATGAACAGGAGTAGCAGGGGGTTGCTTGGATTTCTCATCCGGCCAGGTCTTCTGCGCTGTGTCACACACTGGCGGCGAAAGACCGATACGCCAGGGAAACTGCAGTTCTGGGCCTTATGAAGCATGGCCACCGGAGTCGAGAGACAAAGACCGTACTGTTTGCGACATGGAACAGTGGTAATGGGCAGCTTCGAATTTATTCATGGGAAGGCTGGTGGCTTATGGAATCCCTAGGCAGCACGGTCAACGCTCCTAGGCACAATTATCGAGCCTTTGGTGGATCTTGGTAACCTAGCTTACCACGATAGATTATTTGTTTTGAACATGTGTATCATGGAGTAAGGGCGGCCAAGACGGGCCTCAAACCCCTTAGATATATCTTAACAACTCAGAGACATCCAAGAAGACATTTTCAGACTAGCTTCCATATCGGCGTTGCACGGCCACTGGCTGAAGCCTGAGAAACAGGATTCAAAGCTGAGGCTTATAAACCAGGCCCTTCCCGTCAGAGTATGTCGCTCGTGGAACCCATCATCGGAGAGAGTCATGCAGGTAGGTAGCAAGGAGTGTTCAAAAGATGGCCAGACCAATGCCAGCTCAGCAATACCCTTGTGCACCATTTGAAGCATTGCCGGCAGTGTTCTACTTGGGCCAAACTCGTAGCAGCAGGGAAACGACCCGATTCTAGAGATAGACATGAGTGCTCTCACGTTATTTTGGCTGAACGGCTAACTGATGGTTCATTTGTGTATATGCACGCATGTTTGCTTATGTGCCTGAGAGTTGTCACGCATTGCATGGTGGAACCAAGTTATCCACCTCATCGACTTCTGCGCTAATTGCATCCGGCTTCCTCTCAACGGTGATTGGTGGTCTTCCGTAACAAGCGGCACTGTGTTCATTCGGAAAGAGCTGCCTCGTCAAAGTGGCTTCCATCATTCTCACACAATCAGCACCAAACAGTCATGGCAACCGGAGTGTGAAACTTTGGCGCCAACACTACCTCCTCCTCGAAGAAAAATAAGGGTAATAAAGAAACGGAGGGCAATAGCAAAAAACGTTTCATCCAGGAAATACGGGAAACTTATGGTAAAAGAGAAGGAAAAATATAAACAACTGGAAGGGAACAAAGAGGTTGTCGGACCGAGAGAAAGCAGACCTTTAGTAGAACGGCGACATATACCATGCTCGGAGGAAGAAGTGGGAGGAAAAAAACGAAATAGTGAGCGTTATAATGACAAAAAATGTAGGCAGAAACAACCTTAAGGAAAGAGGGAAGGAAAGAAGAGCAAAGAGTGTGAATTACCCAAAAAGCCTGTAGAGAGGTAAAGAGGGAGAAAGTTTCGTGGTCTGCGTCCAACTCATGCATGAACACACTAACTGGAACCACGTAAACATATTCCATCAATACATTCAAGAGCACCATTCATCCCTGCAGACCGCTCTCAGGGAGTCCCGCGGAAGTGAAGTTGCTTGGAATCGTGGTGGGCCAGCGGCAGCTGATGCCAGCTGCCGCAATGGTTGGGTCCATTCTCCCTGCACTTCCGTCTTCTATCTCTCCTCCTGTTCATTCTATAATAATTATATTTTGTCCTCTGAACTCATCTACGCTCCTCTGCTCTCTGGTTTTATCTCGATCGCGATAAGCCTGAAATACCGTACTCCTGCATAACTTCATTATGGGGGAGCCGTTAGCATAGTGTGCACTATACCGTGGAGCCACTGCAAAGCGAGGTCTGACTGCTGACCACCGGGCGCTTTGCTACAGATATGACAAGACACGATGATTTTAGTCAATTGCCCTAATTTTAGAGAGCAACATATCCAGGCATCTCTTTCTCGTTTTCCTCAAATTCCGCACTTGGCTCCCAAACAGCTTCTTATCAGAAAATCGAGCGAAAGAGACGTGCTCTGTGGATCTCGATCTATCACCCAGCCGTAAACCTACAATTGGAAATCAAACCAATCAAAAAATTTTTCTAGGCCTGCCAAAATTCGTGAACTTCAAATATCGCTCAGTGTTGGAAGGCAGGAAAAAGCCCCGATAGCACAAGTAGCTGGGCTCTTGTTTGAAAGTTGTGACCAATTATATCGTGCGATGACTGAACTCAAATGAAATGAAACCCTCCTCCCCATCATTACCTAACCGCCTACCTAGTTTGACACTCTCACTTCCATGGCCCTCCCCGGTTGTCGATGACTGGGTGCTCCCTCTCTCAGATTCACTGGTTTCAGCTCGGTTTTCTAACAATCAGACTTAAAACAGAGCATACAGTCTCGGGAAAAGAGCTTGTTGACCTCGCAACTGCTGTTCCAGATAAGGGAAAATGAAACGCCAAGATGGAACGGAAAACGATTGTGCGAGATCACGTAACCACCAGCTTTAGAAGCAAGCCGTTTGCCATACGAGTGGTGAATGGCTGGAGAAGGCTACCGGAGGAAGTGGTCGATGTGGGATCACTACGCGAATTCAAATGAAGACTAAACACCGTATGGCCAACTGTGTTTGGAAAGGTCAGTATGTGAATCGTAGGGCTGAGGAGATAGCCGAGAAAAAGAATCTCATTATTGTTCCCCCTTTAGGGTGATAGAAATGAAAGTCGGGGTCACCAACAGGATTAGCACTTTCACCCTAGAAACTGAAGACGGCATCCACTCTCCTGTTGTCGAAGCATCGTCAGACCCAAGGAGTTCAAAGTGCAAGAACCTGGACGATCAGGCACCAAGCCGTCTTGTCTCGTAATCCAACTGGAACTAGAACTGATGCCTGACCTTCCGATTCGACCGCCAAATTGAAAATGGAGTCTGGGGCCACTGTACACGTGCATCCGGTGGTGTTGGCGTCCATTGTGGATGCTTATGAAAGACGAAGTGAGGGTTCAGAAACGGTGGTGGGAACTCTGCTCGGTAACTTGCTTTTGGCGACTATTGTGATGCATAGGCACCTTCGGGAAGGGAATAATTGAGGTCACTGACTGCTTTGTGGTACTTCACAAGGAAAGCGGTAACATTGTTATGATGGATTTCGAGTTCGGAAAGAACATGGGTCAGTTGGAACGTCAGGTACATTCCATTGCGCCAGCTTTATTTTTGAAAAGGTCAATAGAAATCAGCGCGTCGTGGGTTGGTATGCGTCCGGTACTGAGGTCACTGAGCATCTCATGCTGATCCATCAAGTCTACATGCAGACTTTCAAGAATGACGTTTTATTCCTGTTAGTCAATACCAATCCATCCCTAGATGAGAAAACGACTGTCAAAGCTTTTTTGAGTCGTCCAGTGGGGATTCCTGGAGGTACCCGTGGGATGGTTTTCGTACCACTAGAAGTGGTTATCGAGTTTTCCGCACCTGAGAGATGCGCAGTTGAAATGATGACTTCGGCAATCAACCCGATGAGCCAAATAAAGCCAGAGGTACGTTGACCAGAGCTTGCTGCTAAGGCGACGTTGTTGGTAATATAAATGACGATTTTGCAGCGGGCGCGTCTGTTTTTAATTCCCTATGCATTTAGGCTGTTATTTGCCTTTGTATTTGTTGGTTTCCAGCAGAACCTTATCAGTCGAATTAGAGTTGAGTTGAAAATCAACCTTGTGATTGAAGGTTGTGAAAATAAGTTACGATGCACATCGATGTCACAACATAGATGAATCATGTCTTATTTCCGAACGTGTTCATTCGCCATGTCCCTACTCACTGGTGTGTCACTTCATTTAGCAAATAATGCTGGGTTCTGACGTGTCTTGTGTTGCCCATATGGTTCGAGGTAATTTAATAAGGGGCTCCTTTATGCCGAGAGTTTGCGGTTGCAAGCATAAGTGCAGTCACAGTACAGCTGCCATGGCGCGTCAATTTTCGACAATCACTTTTCATTTTTTGGCTTTGTCCTGATGGACTTTTGCTTTGCTTGCTATTTCGCAGTCTCGTCTTTTTCAACTTTTGCCAATGGTGGCCAAATGAGTTGAGTTTCTGTAAACAAAAAGTCGGAAGTTCGAACCCCAGATTAACAGCTCACTTTGGTTGTAATCGGCAACCATCTGTCGCCCGACTTATTGCCTTACTTGGTCAGCTGGGACCTTATGTGGTTCTGTGCCACTCCAGTTTTCAGGATCATGATTATGGGTTCATTCTCGTGGGGCTTGCTCCTTCCACCACTTTCATGAAGCCTCAGAAATATCTCAAATAATACTGACTATGGAGCAGAATCAGTTCTCTTCTGTGTAATTAGAAATTCCGTCTTCTCTGTCATAGTATAGTTGCCTTAAGTAGATTTGTTTTAATCGTTTCTATTTTTTAATAGTGATTGATCCAGGAATGTAATAAAAAGAGCATGTCCCAGTCACGAGGCCCATCGCACTGAAGGGGACAAGCAGCCGTAACTCTGCAACTTCGGGTGTCATAGAACAAATTAAAATCTTATTAGACCAGTTATGGTAGCGAAACAGGCGACAGTTGGTTGCTGTCTACCCCCGAGACCTAGATCGCAACCATGGGATGGATGCATGTTACCCCTACGCTGTGGGTGCCAATATGCGTCCCTGCGGAAGAATGAACTCTTGATTCCTAGTTTACTAGCCCAGAGCTCCAGATACGGAGTGTTCTTTTTGTAGTTTTTCTTACTTAAATTGCAGTTAATGCATTCTGCATGTTTACGGTTGTTTCACTGTTGCAATTTTCTCCCCATCACTCATAAGGTCAATCGGCTCCGCTGGTTCTTTATTAGTTTTCCGTCCTGGACAGTTTCAGTGGTCCGAATGTTACTCCTACTCTAGGTCGGTTGTGTTAGTACACCGTCACCCACAGGAGCCAAGCACCAAGAAATCGAGGTTGTCTGTGGGCGTTTTATTAGTCAGGTTTCCCGAACTGAGAATCCAGCTTTTTAATGTGACCAAGAAGAAAAGAATACATAGTTTAATTAAGTTCTTGATGTTGGATTCACGTGTATCATCTGTGACCAGGTTGGTAATAATGCGTTAGCTTTAGCCATTGTCATCCGATACCGAGATCCTTTGTCTTCCTAAATTAGGCACTCAGCCAAGCGGGCAATGTTACAGTCCTAAGACCAATATCTTGATAGATTTTTCTATAGTTTATCTTTAGTCAAAGAATGCACAACATTTCGGGACGTCCGTAACTCCCCAAAATGTCGTTGAATGAAATAATGGCTTTGAAATGGTCCATTTCTCTGTACCATTGCTCGGCTTATTTTTATATGCTTCGCGCTTTTGTGTAGTAAAGAGGCGTGCCTCATAGCTACTAGGGTTCACTACGCGACAGTTTCAGTATCATTTTTTGCACCCACTGACCTTCCATCAACGTCATCACCGTTTAGCGTCAAACAGCGAGGTAAGCGTCACTGACCGCTGCCTTTTCCCCAGTGTTACACGTTTCTGTAAAAAGAGTGAATATCCAAGGGGAACAGGAAGTGGGCCTACACATGCGGGAAGAGATAAGATGCTGTTGCAGCCAACACACGGAACATATTCTAACTGTACAAACGCACTCCTTCAATCATTCTGATTCGATAGAAAATGACAACGTGGTCACCACTCCGCGGTTCATTGCGATATCCTTCAGTGCCTCCAGCAAGCTACGTGACGGGTCTGTTGGACCCCAACCACGAAGATGTGAGAAACCTACTTTACCTGAGTTCGCTGTACATTTTCTCATCCCACGTTGCCACGTCATCTGTTGACTTCCACATGGCCTCTTCCATTCCTTAGGAGGAACACAAAATAGGGCATGGTATGGTAGACGAGTGTTCGCCATACGCAACACGTGATCCGAACATGCTGCGTATGGCGGACACGTGTTCTGTTTTCGGTCGCTACCTCGCAGCACCACCTGCTCAAACAAAAAAACGAGGATTAGTGAATGATCAATTCCAAAATAGTAAATTGGGCAACTATCTAACGTAAAATATTTCTGATGCAGGTATGTCACTGACTGCTTCACCGCCATATCACCCATTGTCTCCAACTATTGCTCTGGAGGATCTTGTGAATCCCAGCCCGATATTCTAAGTGCACCTACATAGACTAATTCACTGATTAGAATTTTCATACCTTTTTCCAATGTCATCGACTAGTCGACTCGAACCATCTAACCACTCCCTGCCTCAAAGAACAGCATGAAACTGGGCAGTCATTTTGTGGGCATGCGCAAAACATGTCCCAACCGTCATGATCTATTTTGATTCAATGTCTGTACTAAAGGCCAGATCCCAGTACCTTACGCCTAACTTCTGAGTTACTTACCTGATTTTCCCACTATGCTCTACCAATAGTACGAACATAACGGTGTTTAAACCGAAAATCTTCGCATCTTTTGCCCTTAACGGCTACATTTCGGAACCGTAAAGCATTACGCACCTCATTAATGCTATGTAGCTCGACCTTTAGTCGATAACCGGATGTTGCGTCGACGCCAAATGTGTCTCAAATTAGCAAATGCCTATCGAGCCTTCTGTATGCGCGAAAACGCTTCTTCCGATATACGACCATCAAGTGAGATACGACTACCCCAAGCAACTAAATCTCCATTTCACCCAGTTGTTCCTCTAGGAAAACAAGGTGCGGCTTCGAGCTAATCCAATTTTGCAGCAACATTTTACACGTGGAAGGTGCAAAACGCATGCCAGACAAACCTATACTATCATTCAGACGATCAAGAAAATCCTACAACTTGGGTATCCACTCAATAACACAACATAGTCCGCATGTTCTAAGTCAACCAGGTTCTCTGAGTACATATCAATGCCACTATTCTCACACGAGGAGAGAGCCATCTCCATAACCTCATTCGAAAAAAGGAAATTGGAAAAAAATAATCTAGATGCACACCACTTCTGGTGGTGAACTCGGATGAAACGCCGTTGTAAACAGAACCTCGGCATGCAGAGATTAGATAGCTCTGAAGGAATAGCGGTGTAATGAAGAACTAATGGATAAGCCAGCGGGAGGAACAGTCTATGGAACTTATAATAGACAAATCCAAGGGAACGATGGCGGGAGAAAGAAAAACTTTCCAAGGAAATTGAAAGACGAGAGGTTTTGGAAGCATTGAATGTGACATGGTTGTTGGAGCCCCAGGAAGTGATGTGTTCGAGATCAGAGTTTGAAGATACATTGACGACACAACCGCCACGATCGATGTTGGTGTTTGCATGGTGATGAGTGTGGTAAGAAAGAGAACAACAAAGAATGGCATCATCAGCAAAAGAATGAATTGGTTTGGTGATAATGAACAGCTCACTAACGAATAAAGGGAGGTAGGTGCAGGTACTGAAACTTGGGAAAGGCCAGCATTTACAGGAAGTGGCTGAGACAGGATCCCATCGACTCGGACGGTGATGTTTCGTTACTGAATCCGAACGTGACAATTTCGTCAAAAGACCTTTGTGTGAGGGAAATTGGACGACAGTTGTTAAGGATGGCTGCGTTTATGAATAGGGAAAATCACGGCGTGTTTCCAAGAGGTTTAGGATGTAGAAAGCTTGAAGGAGGGACCGAAGATGCCATGGAAACAGGAGCCAATTCAGGGCAGACATTTTAAGACGATGAGTGAAATACCATCTGGAGCCGTTGGTCTGGAAACTTTTGAGAACGCGGTGCTTAGCGCATCTTCCTATTGTTAATACGAGGTAGAAAAATGAAACAATGGCGGAGGGTGGAGCCATACATTTGGGAAAAAGGGGGTTAAGTAGAATTGGAGGCAAACCAGAAAGCAAAAACGTCAGATTTTACGTGATTCACAGTGAAGATCAGAGGGATTATATATGGGAGGGATTTGGAAGGGCAGAAATTGCGGGAGACGGCCTTTGCAAGGGACCAAAATGTTCGGCTACCGGTGGCAAATGAGAGTTGACGTTCTACTTTGCAGCGGACGAAGCGCTCTTTGGTTCTGTATGGTTGCTGAACACTTGTCTCTAGGTTGCATGAAGCGGCGGTAGGAGGCAGGGGTGGACGAGCGGCAAAATGTTTAGCGCTTCGAGCATACAGCACGTTCGCATGCGTGACCAAACTACTCGTGGGATTCGGGTTTGCCTGATTCGGAAAAGTGTGAAATAAAAAGATTCATGCCTTGGAAAACAATACCAGTAAAGTTTGAAGCGGATGTGGGGACATCCAAAGTAAAACAACAGTCATTCGAAAGGTAGGAAGCTCAGAAGTCGCGAAATCATTTTCGGTCGGCTGAATTATAGCACCAAGTGTGTCTTGAGGAGGGTGGCGGTTTGTGGCGGGTGAAGTTGATGGATGGTTTGATGACGCAAAGGTCCGATGAGCCAAGAGGGAGAAGAATAAAAATTGAGTGGGAAGAAAAATTGAATTGAGGATAAGATGAAGAGGTTAACATCAACAGTGCAAAGGTAGTGAGCGGGGCAATCGAAAGGGGGCGTTTGATTCTCGAAACCTTCCATTCGAATAACTCGTTCACTCGGCATGTCGAGATTGATAAAGATTACTTCATCTTAACAATATCGATGATGCAGAGTTGAAAAACAAACAGACAATGCACCAAGACGAACGGAACTAGCGATCACGTTTGATAACGAGTCTTAGTTTAGATCGAAATGTCACAGTAAATGTTATAACTCATTTTGTGCGTTCTGACCCCATATATATATATATATATATATATATATAAAACTGCTGTCGAATTTGGCACGTCATGTGCAAACTGATTGTAAAAACGTTCACGGCGAATGGCAAGGGCATCGATTAAAGTAGAACTATTGAGTTAGTTTGAGATCCAAATCTTCTTTGGTTCACTTAGGTTCGACGCGGTGATCAGCATCATTATTAAGTGGCCAACCCCTAGGCCTCTCCAAGGAACTAGAACATACTAATCAAATGCACCCAGCTTTTAAACCGACGTTTTGTAAAGATTTACTGTGATTTAGCAACGTTCGATTGCAAAAGTCGGGATTAAAAAATGTAGGCTTTATTCAACAAACAACAGATGTATGCAATCTGGAGTGTTAAATAAGAAAACGTTAAAACGGCCGACAATTATTGCAATATTGTTCCCAGCTATTTAGTTACAAACTGTAACGGTCTGTTGCATAGGTGGTATTGGTAGGTACGTTGCTGTTTTCTAGAAATAAGATTTGGGTATGGTATTCTCATGTCAGCGCAGAAGTCGTTACTAGATGACTTTGTGAATAAATTCGTCAGCTCTTCTGTACCGGTAGATGTACAGGTTTCTGTAGCTAGGGCATTTCTGGGATACATCGATTTATGAATACCAGAGGGAGTTAAGTTACAAAGTGAGACAGTCTTCTCTTCCATCACTAAATGTACATGACCATACCGGGGGTTGCAAGCAAGCAGCTCTACTTTGTCCACTGGAAGGTCATAATTTGGCGATCTGGCACGGCGACGCGAGGATACAGAACCAGGCGAAGTTAAATTCCGGATGTTGATTACCTATTGTACGAGAAGAGTCGCTCGTAGGGCGTGGGGTTGGTTGCAATGCAGTAAAGGCCCTGTAAAACGAATTATGTGAAGCCCATTCATGTACCCTTTCTCTTTGGATTGTGATAATGAGATGGCAAACGGTGCTGCGCATTCATTGGTTTGAATTCAAACAAACCAACTAGAGCGGTTTCTTAAACTCACGTGATAATGTCTCTAGTTTCTCAAATACATTTTGTGGTATTGATCAAAAGTTTGTTCCTTCGTTTTAGGCCGGTTTATCTGCGAGGTCTTGTTGTTTACACTCCTATAGCTGCCATACAAAATGACCATCTAGGCTGCCTTGTAAATGTTTACTGTTCTACCACCCATTTCCTGGCAGCTTGGAGACGATATGGCGCACTTGTTCCAGCTATCTCAACACCTGCTCACCATGCTTGAACAGGTGATCACCTATGTAAACGATGTGCTCAACAACAAACGACCAGCGGACCCTAAGATTGGACGGGCCATTGCGCAACTCGTCTTCTCCATACCGAAACTGAATCCAGCTCATTTGGAGTCACTGATCAATTCGAGCTACAAGGATCTGCTTATGATCACATACCTAACCAACTTAATTCGCACACATCTAAAGTTGCTTAATTTGTCACAATAACACTAAATGCCATCAGACTCAACGTTTTGTGCCGTGTACAGGTATGCTCTTAGGTATTTAATTTCTCTTTCATTCCCCTCAGTGTTACTTGGGCATGAAATGAGAGCTCTCCTGAGTGATGTGTGAATCCGTAGTTCTGGGAATCAGGCGTTCAACGTAAGAAGTAAACCATTAATCAACTGCGTCCGGAGACGGTCAAGCGGATCAAGCGTCTATCGCTTCAAGATTTTTTTGATATCAATGAGTCGAGTTCGATCAGTCTACTTCTGTTCGAATGGACAAGCCAATAAAGACAATCAAACTACGATGAACATCCATTGGTTTTCAGTTGCGAATTAACCGCAACGGAGAATATCGCGTTTTGTAAAATCTAGAACTTTCCTTGTAGATCCTGTTTATTCATAGCACATCACGGCCCCATTTAATTCGTTTCGGTATCACCAGCTTATTGTGTCCAGCCCCTATTAAGGAGTTCTAAACAGGTGTCTGCCGTCGTTCGAGATTTAATGCCTGATTTGTAAACATCCCTTGTTATGTGCTATGGATGGCTTTGTCGCATAATTTAGTTAGATATCGCTCTTTCCAAAGTAGTTATGTGACTTCCATATAAGAAGATCGATTCACCACTTGGGCAGACCTCAAAGCTAAGTCGCAAGACTGAGGCTGGTCCCTAGTTTACCTGAATTCTCCCATCGGTGTTACTTAGAAGTCTGCCTACTGGTATGAGATCTGAACGGCATTTTCACTGTTCTGTCCACGGCAGGAAACGAACCAACGTCTGGACAATGGATATATATATATGTATGTATGTATAGTAAGTAGTATCTAGATGAGTGAACGAAATTTTCCCGGGAGCACACGACCAGGTTTCGCGGTTATTGTCGCACGTCAGGAGTGCGCACCCGGTACTCTCTTGTCCAAACGTCCTTGTACTTGTAATCCTCAAATTGGTATGTCTCACCGGAATCTAATTTGTAGCGTCAGGAGTGTGCATGGAAGCTCTTCGTCGAAGGTCGTATGCTCCCGGCCAAATTTTGTTCACGCATCCAGATACTACTTGCTGCTTCTATATATGCATATGTATATTCTCGCGCATTCTTCCCTCGTTCCAAAGGTTCGCTCAGCCCAACTGACAAACAGTTATCAACGAATCGCAGTTGTGGTTCTTCTGTGGACTCTTCAACGTGAGCTTCTAAGCACACTCTTAACGCTATAAATTAGATTCTGGATATATATATATATATATATATATATATATATATATTCCAAGCGTTTCGCTGCTGTCCGTAAGCAACTATTCTTCCGGCATCACTGCTTCAGAAATAACACTTTCCCAAAAAGTATCAATTGTAAACCGCACGTGAACTCGGAATGTGCCCGTAGGATTGCATATTCATGCTGCAAGCAGATGCATCGTCAGCTGGTCAAGGACGCGTATCGCAGGAAATCCGTATACGAAAGCCATCAAAATCGATTCAAACGGGATGCCTCAAACAAATCAGATGCCAGCTGGATTAGAGAAATAAAAGCGGTCATCAAAATCACATCGAATACAAACCGCTCAAAGGTCAGGGACAGACTCACGAAGAAATACGCCGCGCTTAATCAAGCGAAACTTCGATATGCCGAACCAATCTATAATTGCTCGAACCACCAGCTACTACCAAGCGAAAAGTCTGTGCTGCTGAAAGGATTAACATTCAATCACACCAACGCCAAACATCCCACGTTTATTGTCTTCATTGGATCGGCACTACGGAAGCACGCACTAACGGAAGAGACGCGCCAAGACTTACGGGCAAAAATCTGCCAACAACTCGCGCATCCTAGGTAAAAGTATCACCGACCAAAGCTGTAAAAGCATTCCAGAAAAACCGAGAAATAGTCATACTCCCCGCAGACAAGGGTAACGCAATAGCAGTGCTCGACAACGCCGAATACCAAGCGAAGATGAAAGTATTACTGAATGATAACGGAATCTACCAACCAGTGAAAGGATACCCAGTCAAAGAACTTCGAGCCAAAATAAAAAAAAAACTGAACTCTGAAAAAACGAGAAAATCAGCGATGAACAGTACAGCCAAATAAAGCCAGCAGAGTGTCCCGTCCCCAGGATATATGGATTTCTTAAAGTCCATAAGCCGGGGGTGCCGCTTAGACCCATTGTCATATCAACAACGGCACCAAACTCAGCTAGCAAAGTACCTTTTCCGTCTTCTACGTCCATGCCTACCACAGGACCGAAACGACACGAAGAGTTCTGCCGCATCCCTGGAGCAAACCAAAGAGCTCAAGTTAGAAGCGAACGAAGCTATGGTCTCATTCGATGTCACATCACTGTTCACAAATATTCCAAAGCAAATGGCATTGGACAGCATCCGCCGGATTATGGAGAAGGACTCCAACTTATCAGATAGAACAGCGATGTCTACGGACGATATAATGCATTTGATAGAATTGTGCATGGAAACATACTTGCAGTTCGATGGGACGGTATATAAACAAATAAGAGAAACGCCCATGGGATCACCATTATCAGGCTTGTTAGCAGACGTAACCATGAAACAATTCGAGACAAAGGTATTCGAAACAAACCGCCCACACTTATGGATCCGATATGTTGGTGATACATTTATTGTGTCAAAAAACAGAAATAGACCAATTTCATCAACACCTAAACGCGATAGTGCCCAACATAAAATGCACCAGGGTGGAGGCAATCGACTCGGCTTCATTTTTTCTCGACGTACTAATTATGAGGCAACCAAACGGGAACATAGAAATAACCATCTACAAAAACCGACGACGACGTACCGCATACTCAATTTCAAAAACAAGCATCCAATCTGCCACTTAAATAGTTGTGTGTGTACCCTGTTCCATCGAGCCGACACTGCAGTATACAGCACCTACGGAAACGAGAGCAATCTAGGTTGTTCAAGTTATTTGCGGCCAACAGATACCCAAAATCTCTCATCCACGCTTGTATTCGCAGAAAACAGGGCAAATGCTAAGAGGACTAAATCGATCGTGGCACTTCCATATATACGGGAAGTATCCGAAGCGGTCGGACACATCCTACGCCCACTAGATATCACAATCGCCCACAAACTGACCGGCACCCTGAGATCTACTCTATTCAGGGGAAAAGATCGCGTCGACCAGCACGACCATTCAGGGGTAGTTTGTTATTCCGTGCCTCGGATGTGACAAAAAATATATCGGTGAGACAGGCAAACAATTACGCACACGCTTGCAGGAAAATAGCTTAGCCCTACGACGCGCTGACCCACATTCGCAGATTTGGAACCACTGTGCACAAACAGGCCATGAGGTTAACATCAACAGGGCAAAGGTAGTCAGCCGGACAAACAGAAAGGAGGAGCGACTGATTCTCGAAGCTCTCCACTCGGATTACTCGTTCAATCAGCATGTCGTGATTGACAAACATTACGTCATCTAAACAAGACCCTGATGCAGAATAGAGAGACAAACCGACGGACAGTGCAACAAAACGAACGGAACTAGCGATCCCACTCAATGACCCATTCACGTTTGACAACGAGCCCTAGTTTAGATCGAAACGTCACGATAAACGTATTAACTCAGTGTATGCCTTCTCAGTTCTTAAATAAATAAATATGTTGCACAAATCCGAATGCAGGCAGTGTGCCGTCGGGATCATGGTGAAGGACGAAGGCAGTAAGCAAGAAAGAAAAAAGAAACAATGTGCAAGGTTCACTAAACGGTACTTCTTCCCCTCCCCATCTGCATATTATCAGTTATCTATCAGGATGCATGGTTCTTCTGTGGGTTGGGAAAAATCCGGTTGCCCAACTCGAAGTAAAGAGTTGACTTAGGGAATCCTATCCCGGGCCCTTGATCAAATGGCCTTACCCATACGTGAACAAAACGTTCTGAGGGTGACGTAACCCGCTAGGGACTGGTGGCTGATTTTTTAATTCATGCGCCCTTTGAACGGGGCTAGACATCCTGGGTGTGCAGTGCACCCATTCCCCTCGAATGCCAGTGAGCACAGCCGTGTGCCTCGTACGCCGTCTATGGTTAGTTTGGAATCAGGTTTTAACCAACTCCCCTAGACTGGTTACCAAGTCAGTCAACCCGGTGGAAGACGTCGGGCGTTCGCGTTCGGCCTAGGACTTTAGTAGAAATTAGTTCGCCACGAGAGGACGGTGCACAGGACTTTCTCGATAAAGGCTATTTGAGATGCCGGCCACTTGAGAGCATTTCGAGAGGCGTTGAGCGCGAGTAGCTGATTCGGAGCCTGAGATACCCACTCCAACCATGCTGAGTCATTCGGATATAATTTTTTGGACGCATGCGCATGCCATAGGCACATCTAAGGAAGCCCTGTCCCATAACCCAGAAGGCCAGAAATACTGTCTGATTGCCCGCCAAGTAGAGTTTCAATTGATTCTTGATCGCCTTAGCTTTGTTACCATTCACTACTTTCGGTCTTGCTTGCATATTGGGGCATTTAACATTCAGTGCCAGCTGGAACCGTTTCGTACCTTCGTATTTCATCTGCCGCGACAGGTAGAAGGTCCGATTGGAATTGCAAATTGTTTGTCTTCAGAGTTTTCCAGAAATTTCGGAGCTGAGATCCAACTTGCTATTATGTCACAGGGTCGTCCTTTAAGGATATACCAAGAAAATGTAATTAAATGCACTTGTCATAGGTGTATCTATGAGAGCCGGTCTCGAAACGTGTAAGTACAATTTCACCTACAGCTTCAAAATCAATTAATGGTTGATTATAAAGTATTAAAAACACCGTTGAAAGCATTTGTGACACATGAATGACTGTGCAGCACTTCCTTGGTTTCCCATGATAAATTATGCACCAACACCAGTGACTTATGTTGTAAGTAAACCGAACGCTCCGTTGGGGTTGGATATAGGGTTACCTGGATGAGTGATGATTAATATTAGACTCCGTCCCCATAAAATTTGGTTTGATTCACGCTTCTCGTAAGTAGGTAATACTTAACAGTGTAAGCCCTGTAGGAGGGAATTCTGTCTGTATCGTTTCATACAGTTGGCATGAATCCGGTTCGCTCTGTGCTTGTCATAAGGTTATCTGTAAATCGGGTTCGAGATACCGGAAATCTCGATTGACTGTGCTAGCAGGCTTGAGGGTCGGATACAGACTAAGAGGTAACGTTGGCTTTCGTCCTGGTAATAGCTTCAAATGCGAATTGATATACGTTTCTCGTTTTTGGGATGATTCGGTCTTTGCGGCCTGGGTATGTTTGTGTTGCTTTGCTCGGTTAGTACGATATTTCACAGAATATTGGAGGATCTGCAAAGAATCGTCTGTGTAAGAAGCAAGCCTGAAGTTGAAAAAGCGGATTTTTTTATGGAAATCGTTTGATGAAGTAGTCTGCTAATCAGATTAGTTGGTCACTCTTTGTTTACTGGGAAAGTGTTTCCAATAAACAGTTAGTACACCGGTTGTATGCCCTTGCATGTGATTGAGTAACTTGGCGCTAAACTGCTTATTTGGTGGTTTTTGTCAAAGCGCAGCTTTTTGCACTTCAGGGAGAAAAAACATCGAAATGAAATCTTGGTTCACTATTTTCTGTTTATGCTAAGTACGTACTGTTATGTCGTTTCTATTTGCTCGGTTATGGATCCGGATTTGTTGTGCGAATCGTCTATCTAGGTGGGGGTCTCGGGCTGTGACTGCAATAAATGCTTGCCGTGTAACTTCGTCTCAGCGTTTGCTAACGCATCAGTGGTGATGTGGCGTTTGACTTCTAATGGGACTACTGCCCTCTCAGTCGAAATGGGTTTTTAAGACACATCCTGAAATGCGCGGGTAAGGAAGACTTGTAGTCGTTAACGCTTGCTACACTGGCGGATGAGGAAAGTCGACAACCGTGCCCCTGAAACTTGGAGGGCGTCGCGCCATATAAGGTCTCTAAGTCAAATGTGATAACGAGCTGATGGGTAGTGAATCGTCACTTACCACTCAAGTAATCGTCTCATTTGAATCTGACCTTTTAGAGGTGAAGAGCATTTAACTAACTTTGTCATCTTGCCAAAAGGGGCACCCACGATGAAAATCGAACCCGAATCGCCTTGATGGACGCCTGGAATCCTGAGCGCTACATGAAACCCTGACTCCTGTCCGTCAACGGCCTGTGAGATATGCTCACTGGCATTTTCTGTGTACTGCGGAGTAAGGATGTCTAACCTCATCGGAATAGCCTGCGAACTTTTCAGTCAGTCGTTGGTTCTCGGTTGACTGCGAACCTCACGTTTCCTTCCGTCCGATTGTTGCCGTCTAAAACGAAGCTTCCTGCGTTGATCTGGGTAACCTTGTAGATCGACGCTCACCACAATCATGAAAAACTAGAAACAAGCATGGGCGGTTGAAATATTCGGTTACGTTGTAATTACTGAAAAGCAGTACCACAACGAAACACGTGTAGGTGTACCTCTGGTTCAAGCGGCATTCCCCCAGTCTCCATAAAAGAAATCCAAAGAGCAAACCCGTTGGAGAACATTGCACGGTATTCTTTGTTTTCGACATTTTATGTATCTGTTCAATCTTTGCTCTTTTAGTGGCCTGTTTAGGCGCTGTTACGAGCGGTGAATTTGTCTGATTGAGTTCCATCCACGGTTGGGCTCCTTGGAGTCTTTTGCACGACCCAGGACAGGTTCGTGTCAAGTGACGGACCATAATACCCGGGCTATTATCACTGTTGACTGCAGCGTACAAGGTACTCCACTTGCAGTCGTTGTGTCTTCACCTTTACGTGTAGTCTTAACATACGAGGAAGTCAGCAGTTAGCACTCGGCTGAAATCGAGCTGAACTATAGTGATTAGTGTCAGGATACACAAAACTAACTGTAGTTTTAGTGGTAGAATCAACGAATATTTATGTTGGGACAGTGTCTGAGAACGACATGATTAATCACAGAAAAGATTTAGAATATCGGCTTGCGATTTGTGGAAGCTTGGAATACTGAGACGATCAGGACTTGATTAATCTTTTTAGTTCAGTTTGTGCAACCATTAACCTTGCACCGATTTTCTCCGGTTTTGGTCTCCACCTCACAGCACCAGCTAATCAAGCAAGAGAAAGAACTAGGGATAGTGAAAACTTGACTGCAAAATTGGCAAGTTGACCGGTGGTAGTCAAATGAATTAAGCGTCTCACCATAAAGCTCAGAGGTTCAAATCCTATATCTTCAAGTCACTTTGGTGATGGGCAGCAACTAGCTATTGCTCGGCTCTTTACCACACTTGATCAACTGAGACCTTAAGGGGTTTTGTGCCACTTTAAGTTTCAGAGCCATGACCGCCTTCCTTGACGCGAAAGTTGCGTTCGTCTCAGTCGACCGTGCAATTCTGTAGTGATGCCTCCCATTGAAGGATGTCAGAAAGATTGTTTTGTGAGAATAGCCAAAGTTGAGTTCATGCCTACGGTGCCCTTTTCACCCGATTTCACGATAATCAATTTCCGTCGTGGTTGCTGTCCCCGTTTTCCGTCAATTTTTATCGAAGTCGCTCTTATGTCATGTGAGAATATTGACACTGATATTTGTTCAGACAGGAAGTGGTCCAACTCAGATACATTGACGGTGTTGTGCCTCTTGACGAATATCTATTGAAATTTCATCTATTCCTAGACCACCTCAATGGTAGTGTAAACTTATGTTTTGGCGTGGTTTAGACCTTCCAAGCGCAAAATGCCGCTTATGGACAGTTGGTCAGAGGTTGAATTTCGTTCTCGCACGGGGAGAGTTGTGTGAAATAAAACAATTTCTTTGGTTGCATGATCGTTTTGCTATAGGGCTGGCACATCGGATGCACCGTCGCATATATCGAGAGCTTAACTGGACGTCGTCAGTTTGAAGGTTTGTGGTGTTCGCGTATCATTTGATTATCGATCGAAGGTTGAAATTACACAGCAGCAGTAAGGTCGGTCTCGTTGAACCGTTCAGAATATGCCCGCTCGGAAGAGAATATTGGTGAAAAGTGTCTGTGTTTGAGAACTGGTGCTTCGACAATATTGTCTGGTCTTGGTAATTTTGTTAACGTGTTTGAGGTTAGTCTTAGATTACTAATTTGCAAACCGTAGCTGATACGGTTACCGAATTTAAATGGATTAGGGTGTTTGGGACAGGCTTTGTTCACGCCCGCAGATAGACTTACTCAGTGGACGCCATTTTCCTTTTTTTGTCGGCATGTAAACTAGATGCACACATGGTTTTGAGGGTGAGTCAATTTGCGCGTTTTTCGCCATACTCTTTCGTACGATCCAATTTCGTTGAATCATTGTAAACAAGGACTTCAATTTAGGCATTTTCATTCTGGAATATCTTGGCCAACTCCCGACACCTTTGTTACGTTGAGTTGTGCTGAACAGCTTAGGTATTCCGTTCCTGTTCTTTTGTCTTGACTTTTAGTTCTTTGGTTAATTGATTTGTATCAACCGGCAAATGTCAAAACAGGAGCTAGACAATATCGACCCGCACGGATACCGCCTTGCGCGATCGTTCAATCCCAAAACGTAAACGAACTACTAATATTGCCGCGTTTTAAACTCATTAATATTTATTCTCTTGAATGTTTCAACTGGAAGCTCTTAATCAGTGCACTAACAGAGCCCTCATAAATTTGTCGGAGAATCAGAAATAACGTTTTCAATGGCCAGGAAAATACGTGGTTGAAGTTTTTACTGACCGTTCACAACACAATAAACTGTTTGGCATCGATCGAATGAGCCTATGGAACATCTTGGTTAGATGGTTTAACGGGAAAGGGCTCATGGACATCTGGACGGGCGGATATCTTATTTGCGGACACACTGGTAACTCCGTTCAACCGAAACAATTTAAACTTAGTTAACGGTAGATATGTGAAACTCCTCCGATAAAATCGTAATCAATCCATGAGAAAGGGACAACATATTTTTTTATAGGTTGCAAGCCAATCTATGTAAAAATCGTACGCCGCTGTGTTCGTAATACTTCCAAGGTGAACTCTGCGTCAGTCATTGGTAAACACATCCATCTTTCTTGGGTCACGTGTGTGTGTGTGTGTGTCGGATGAGAGTTGCTTCATTCTTACTTTTCATTTCCATTGTTCGTTCCTGAGATTTTCCACAACGCCATAGTGTGGGGTATTTCATAGACATTTTGTTCGAGCCTACTGCACAAACCTTTGATCGAGTTGATTTTTCACGACGTGTCATGCGACAAGCGCTTGCAAACGTTCCCAAACCTCGGTGCCTACTTTGGTCTCCGCGTATGTCCACTGTCAATTACCCCAATCCAAGTCTGAACTCGCAACATTGGTTTCACACTAGAGGCTTGTTAATGAGTCACGTGAAGATTCACGTACTTCGACAACTGGAACAAATGCGCAGGCCTGAAATGGTTTCACTCTTATACGAAATTCTCAGTCATAACGACTGTACTTCCTGCCAAAGGTATTACTCAAAAATGAAAGAAGTTTCCGTACATGTTACCTGTGGGGAAGTTTTCTTCAGTGTTTTTCACCACAGCTTTCGCGTAATCAGTAGTTACGGACACTTGTTTGGGTATCTCAAATTGCATGATGCTTGTTCTGCGTTTTCCTGTTGTATGGTTCCCTAAGGCGTGGGTTGTGTATGTCCAGTAGTTCAATGGCACGGCATTAGATATTCCGTCACATTTTCAGTGATTTCCCCCTTTTACTAGCTATAAATAGCGGCTTGTGTCTAAAACGGTCCAGTCAGAGGTGCCATGAAGAACGGACTTTTTTGCGGATAGTGGTGATGATTGGGTTCTGATAACAAATCGGCATTCGATTGCATGTGTTTCCTTCTAACTATGCGAGACAGCGTTTATTTCTTCGACGGGGCACCCACAGCGTCCAGTGGAAAATCTCAAATATGGTTTTGTGTCAGGCACGAAGTCGCTTTCATAGACCATGTTTTGTGCTACTTTCCGCGCAGTACCAGAGGCATGCAAGTGATTGATGCCGTTTGAAACGGTGTGATGTGTTTGCAACTGCTCACCGCTTCAAACACGTTTGTATTTCCAACAATCAACTACTCTGTTCTCTGTCGTTCTCCATCAGATAGCTCCCAAATCTCACGTAATGCGCTTTAGCCGTCTGATGCACTTCGTCGTCCTTCGCATCAGCCACATTCAACGCCTGAACACTGATGCATGTAGGTCAACAGGGCTGTTTAGTTCGTGCCGTGGGGCCTAAGCCATGGGTGTGTATTGTGAATTCAACACTAGCTCTGTTATCCGACTGATATCCCCATCTACTCCTTCCGTGGAGTTTCGTCTGTATTTGTCTGTACAGGCTTCTGGTATTACTGGCATTAGTATAGCTCTCAGTGCGAGGGCCAAGGCCGCCTACTTGACTGGATCCCTAGAGGTTCGTGTAAAGTAAGAAGTCGTCGCTCTGGTAGACACAACTTGTACGCACCAACCGATTGCAGCCCAGATGTAATCAAGGACACTTTCTGTCAAAAGTTGCACGACCTCTTACAGATGACAATCGTGATTTTGGCAGTGGACATGAATGCTCGGGTAGGTCGGCTTTCTTCTAGTGAAACGCATCTAGATCTTTTCGGTCTCGGTTCCTGTCGTTCTGAAAACGGAGAATGTTTGTTGGCTTTGTGCTCAGGCCATCGATTGTTTCTTGCTGGTACGAGCTTCAGACATTCTGACCGTCGGTGCACCACTCGGTGTCCTCTCTCTTCGGATCAGCGGTGTATCCAAATCGACCACATTGCCATTAGTTACAAATGGCGGGACTGTCTACAACACTGCCGGTCCTTCTGTAGCACTTCCCTCGACTCCAACCACGCATTAGTATGCAGTAGGCTGCCCATGTGCTTCGATGGCGCTCAAAACACATGATGCAACATCGGTTATATGGTGACAAGCTATCTGATGCCACTCGTCTACCAATCTTTCGAAGTGCAATGGCTTGAAACTAAGATTATCTCCACCTCAAAACATCAGTGAGTACTGGTCGCTTATCAAGAATGGCTTGCATTCTACTGGCTTAGTTGGGGCCTGACTTGTCGCGTTGTCCGGGGTGTCTGCTGAGTCTTTACACCTTGATACAGGCCAGTTCATCCCGGCTGGTAGCGAGTATAATGAAGCTACGCTGGTAACGGGACGCGACCTCAGTGCAAGCTATCGTGGGGTTCGTGAGATCTGGTGGTCTCAACGAGCTTCGGAGATGGAACGTGCTGGCGATGCGGAAAATATCTGCAAGCTGTTTGATCTCATCCGAGCTACCGGTAGGAAGGTATTGGGTGTGAGCAAAAACGATCAGTGAAGACGGTTCGCTCATCCACAGCCTACAGTCTTGTACGGTGGACAGGGCATTTTCAGGCACAATTTAGCTATCCCTCAGCATCGGCTCCTACAGCTACTGCGACGAGCGTCCCGTGGCCTGGTACAAGAGACCAACCAACCTAGGCGATCCTCAAGGAAATCCGAGCCTTTGGGCGTCATTAAGCGCTGGGCTCCGGTGGGCTTTCTCCAGTTCCACTTAAAGATGCAAGGATGAAACTGGTCAGTGAACTTCAAGTTTTGTTATCGAGGGAGTTCCCTCTTCGGGGAGTCAATCGTTGTCCCCATCTTTTAAAAGGACTTGCGCAGTGACTGCACTTACCACATGAGTATTTACCTAATCCCAACAACATTAAAGCTGCTTTCGTCCGTCATTTGTCGCAGGTTTCACCACACACGCGAAGGGCAAACTCGTCGTGAACATGCTGGGTTTCGCACTGCTCGTGGATGCATCGATTAAATCTTCACTCTTTGGCAGGTGGTAGGGCATCGTTTTATCTTCCGGAGGTCAACAGCTATTGTGTTCCTGGACATTCCCGCAGCCTTTGACTCTCTTGATGGATCTGCACTATGGCACTGTTTGTTGAGGAGTGTAGTACCTGAGAAGTGTGTGTCAGTTCTCGAGGAGTTGTACTGTCATGCTTCAGATCGGGTTAGGGCTTATGGCCAGATTTCGCTGGCAATTGAGGTCCCTAGGTACGATATGTCCTTTGCGCCTCCAAAATGCAAATTATTTCTCCAACACTGGCAGGACTCTGTGCCTGCACTGACCCTTTGTGGTGATCAGTTAGAGGTATTCACTAGCTTCAAGTAACTGGAGAGCCTGATTACACCTGACGAAGGGTTAGGGCGGACGCCACATCAAGAATTGCGAGAGGCAAAGCGGCTTTCGAGAACCTGCGACACTTATGGTACCGCTATGACATTCGATTTCCCCTCACAGGAAGGGTTTATAATGCCACAGCTCGTTGTTTTCTACTTACGGTTGCGAGACCTGGCCTGTCCGCACTGAGGATGCCCGGCTACTTTGTTTTCGACCACCGGTGTCTCCGGAACATTGCTCGTGTCTGGTGAGAGCATCGGGTGAGTAACGACAAGGTGCATCATCTTGGTTTTGGTGCATACAGTTGTCCTCTGACCGAGATAATCGCTCCACCTCGACTTCTGTGACTTGGGCATGTATTGTCTGCCCATCATCTATCTTTTCGTGCTGTTTTTGCACGTGCTGAGGAGGGCTTGAAGAGGCAATGTAGGAAACACGCAATGACTTTGTGTAGAGTTATGAAGAAGTTAGCTTCGGCTTTGGCCTCGGTTGGTGCTCCTTGCCTTCGTGATTGACGTCCAAGAGGTTGTTGTGGGTTGGGGATCCAGCGAGATGTAACTCAGAGCCCCCGTCAATGGCGCGAATGCTGTGTAGATTGTCTGTAGAACTCCTCCCTTTAAAAACATCGAAAACATCCAAAAAATCACGAAATGTGTACCGTGGAAACATATTTTTGTTGTAGCCCATTAATTTTTATCCCTTTGTTGTCTCTGTTCGGGGGAATTCCAGTTCCATGTTGTTTCCTTGGCACCATGGTTGTTCTCAAGCAGGTGTGTAACATATACGTATATATATATATATAATTGGGACTGTTTACCCACTGAGGACCTGGCGAATTTTAATTTTGCACTTGGCTTGTACCACTCATTAGTCACATCGTTCAAACCGAAACAATATCTTTCAGTTTTTAAATAGTTCACTATGGAACCATCAACACTCAAGCCACCATTAAGAAACCACGGCCTTTTTTTATCCATCTTAGGATGCTCATCCCAGTTAACTTAATTGGCATTGTTTTTTCGTGATTATGTGTCCCTGGTTTGTGTGACGGTTAGGACGGATTGGGTAAACAGCGGAGATATTCCCTAACAAGTATGAAACAGGTGGACAGTGTTTCCGTGGTTTTAAGTAATGCCCGTTGATGCTGCACGATGAGATTCATTTTGTACCCCAGATAAGATTCATCCAAAATTATTGCTTTCTGGTCAGCGTTGTCCATTTGTAAGTGACGTAAGAAAATGAAAACAGCAGAAAAGGATTATAGTAATCACCTGTTGTCTGCAAATGATGACTGTCAACGTTGTTCATTCAACTGTTTTCTTGAATGGAAAACCAATAATGGTTTTCCTTTCAATTTTAATCCCAGAACAGGTTTGTCCAACGGAAAACAAATTTAGACTTCATAAAAAAACCCGCTATAATGCGTTCGCTCTATAAACAATAAATTAGATTGTGACACTGCCCATCATGATGGGAACGTGTGTGCAACGGCTGATTCAGGTCATGCCTTAATAGCTGGTTCTACGCTGGGAATTATCAACACTGTGGTACCACTTAGCACATTTGTCACTGATTATCTGCTGACAAGTGAAACAAATTCTGCCGTTCTCCTGACTGTAAGGGAGGCAAATATGACGAGATAATATGAAGCCACTTTTTGCTATTTCGTTGATTTCTCTACGTATATATCTTTCAAGCCTCCCAATGCATCATAGTTGGGGATAGGTTCCTCAGGCTCCGAGATAGCTACTCAACTTGGACGCCTCTCAAAATGTTCCTGGATGACCAAGCCTCTTAAACAGTCTTTGCTGAGGAAGTCCCGCTCGGTGCCTTCTCGCGGGGATGTCTTTATCCAATCGACAGAACGAATGCGAATCCCCGACGCTTTCCACCGGGTTGAGTAATCTCCGGTACTTAATGCAAGAGAGACTGCCGAATTGTGATTCCAAACAAATGGTGCGCAGAAAAAGCCATCAGAAAAACTTGTTCGGTTGTTTCCTTTGTTTTCTTTCCTTTTTCCCCATTTGGGCACACAAGCAGTTCGTAAGCACAAAAGGTTACATCTTAATGGATTTGCTTATAACTCACCTTTGGGAAAAGCGTGCAGTATTCTGGGAGTGTTCATAACCTCGTGAAATATCTTTGAATGCAATTCGGATTCTGAAGTGATTCGCTTTTTTGTATCTATGCTCACCTAAGCACTCACTGCAGCTTCGTCCTTCCTCAAAATAGTCAGCAACGCGTCTCTGGCACCTGACTCTTATTGCCCCATTCCTGTGCTGTAGAATTCGTCTGTCACTGGTTTCGCTTGTTTGCAGATTTTTGCTTACAGTTGTCGATATGTCTTCTGTGAGAAACAAGGATAAGCAACTTATGGAGTTAAACCGATTGGTGTTACAGGAGAAGCGAAAGGACGACTAACCCAAGAAGACAGGCTGCCAGTCAGCCATCCTCCGATTCTTTTCAAACAGGTTATTTTTAGTGCTAAAGTCTTTGGTTTGGAAGCTTGATCATCCTTCTGCTTGACGGCTGGACTACTTGGTAGTGTTCGTCAACCACTCCTTTGAGTTTTCCAGTTACAAGTGATTGCATTTAATTTACCGGTCGTCGCACAGGATGATCTGAACCACAGTACCCACTGTATTGAACAGGGTGGGTAATTAGAAATGGATTACTGCTCGGAGGTCCCTCTCTTTTATCCAACCTTTATCTTACTTCCTTGTTCATTTCTGTTTTGTCCTCTCTACTTACGTATAATGCTTCCACTTATAACGTGACAGATAATCGTAACTGTTCATTATCGAGTAGTATTGTAAATGTTTCCCAGCCTCTTAGCTCTCGTTCCCTAAAACATCGTTAGCCTCAAAATCTCGACTCCTTCGATGTGCGTATCTCATCGAGGTATTTTCTGAGCACTTCAGGAAATAGACCAGCTCGAGTTGCGGGTCAACACGACGTGGGAATTTTCTTGACTGATAGAGTTGAGGCTGTCCTTTTAGACTAGATCCCGGCTTGTTTGCAACCACGACATACGTTTCTGTAGAAGAATGAGCTTTGTGACAAACTCACCAACTTCTTTCTCCGGCTATGACGTTATAGTAGTACATGAGAAGCTTGTTTAGGCGGGTGTTGTCATTTACCCGGTCAACATATAGATAGCGAGGATAGGACTCTGACGTGCGAATAATGGCTTATTTTTGCCTACTATGAATTTCTGATACAGTTGATGTGTCATACCAACATGGGGTTTTAGCCGGTACTCTGATTTAGATCTGTCATATCACCGTATGCCACCGTCTCCAAAACTACTGGTTCTCATACGCAGAGTCGAACCATACATTAGTTTATATGCGACTTTCGCTCTAGCTCAGTGATCATCGACGTAGATTCCAAACTCAGTTAGCCGTACCAGGATTTTCGACTCAGATATTCGCACCAGTTATAAACAAAATATCACACGAGCTAGGAATTCTACCACAGTGTAAGGTCTATTAGCTTGGGAAAGTAGCTAAGGAAGTAGACGTGGCAGGTGGTTCAGGTGAAAGTCAAAGGCTGTTTGAAATTATGCGCGACACCAGTGGACGACGAACTTTCGTCACTGCAGTAGTATACGATGGAAATGGAGGGCTTTTTACGGTAAATAACAAAGGTCGACTGTTGAGTCGAGTAGTTCATTAGGTTTGGTTAGCTGCACAAAAAATAATTAACCCTCCATTGACATCTGTGATTCCGTCGGAAATGTCACTTAACTCATTAGCAGAAGTGTTTGACTTCTAAAGCATGGTCTCGAAGAATTTTCCTACAGTACTTTTCATACTTTACGGAGATGCACTGATACAATCGCTGACTTCTTTACTTCGCGACATTTGGAAAGAGCGGGTGATCCGGATCACGCCGACGGCCTTGTGGGTTTGCTCGAATGTATTGAGCATGCGGGACGTAGTCTAAGCACTGCATAGCTTCATTCGGTACGTGCTTCGGACCTTAAGAGTTTAGAGTGCCTTTACAAGACTGGTTTCCAGTTTGATTCCCGATGAGAAGCTAACAACTGTCTAGCACCTCGCCTACCTCGGCCGCTGGATGACGAAAGATAGTAGCACGATACTAATGGTAAGCTCAGGTTTGCCCTAGATTTGAACAGCGTATGCGGGACTAAAAAGCTTCTAGCTTCGACCTGATATTTTGCTGAAGCTGGATGATCTTGTGCACTACACCGTGTTGAGCTCACTTGTGTCACGTGATTACGAGATATAGGATTCGGATGCTGAACTTGTTCGCCCACTTGAGGATTTTCACAGCCAGTATTTTGCGCAGTTTTATTTGAATAGAACAAAATGGTCTCATGGGCAATGCTAAAATTAGAAGCTGGAGATATGGCACCGGTTTACAGAAAATTTTACCAGAGCACATCCAGCTTAATAGATTTGGTTGGTTCAGCAAATATGCCTACCATACCATAAACGGTTTTGCGTTCCTCCTTCAGGGTGGTGAAGAACACCAGATGACTTACCAGCGTAGAATGAGTAACGCACAGCGAAATTGTGCAAAGTAAATGGCTCAAACCTTCGCGGTTCGTATCCAGAAGATCCCGTCACTAAGTGACTGGAGACACTGAATGATGTGATAGCCAACCATGGATAGTAGAAGTCGTTTTGCTATTGTCCTGTCGGATCAGAATGATTAGGAAATTTGCGTCCGTACGGTTAGGCTGCTTTCCGTTTGTTGGTTGGCACGAAATTCTTTTCCCACTTCCGTAAGAGCATTCACCATCTTTGTATATTCACTCTTTCTATTGTAGTGCACTGGATGGTAGTGGCGTGTGGGACCTGTTCTGCTGTTCAACACTACGATGATGATGAACCGGCAGCAACCGACTTCCTGGAAACAGTGCACTCCGTAATATCATTAATAGGGGAAGTGAAAAGATTAAAAATGTAATAATAGTGATCAGGATTGCCAATTGCGTACTGTTTTTTTGCCTATCTGTCTGCACACTTAATTTCATCTTTTCGCTTCACATCGATTTTGCCTAGAGTAGCTATATGACACGACTGAACCAAAAGGCCCCAAGAACCACTGGATGCATAAAATCGGTCAAATCCCCCCAAAAACAGAATCATCGCTTCCTGATGTGTTGTGCAAGTTGGAAACTTTAGGAAACCGGATTAGCAGTTTTCAATTCAGCAGCGTCAGAAGAATTCCGGTCGGGCTAAGACTCGCAAATTGAGCCAAAATAGTTGATGAGTTTCAGTATCCCATCGCGGTTCGATTTCAGATTCTTCTGTGATGCTGGATTATGATTTCCGTTTTCGAACGGTCATTGTTAATAATCAAAACATTGCGTGGGCGCTCATTATGAAGAGCGGATTTTGGGTAGCTGGGTTACATAAGTGCAGATGAAATCAAGTACGGTGAGAAATATTGTCGACAATTCTTTGTTCAGGCAAGCCTTCAACAGTGCCTCAGAGACTACTCCTTCAAGTAGTTGATTCCATAGATTGACATTTCTTTGTGAGAAAAAACCCTACTTCTAAGAACTCTGGCTTTCTTCGGTTTTAGATTATGGCCTCTTACACGCGGGTTTTCGTCTGAAATATATAATGGGTTAGCAGTTCGCAAAAGTCCCTTTGGTAATTCGAGTGATACAATATGATCCCATCCTAAAGTGTGTGCAACTCCTTGACTTGACGTCCAAGGTTTTCAACCTCCCGCATTAATTCAACTCCTTCGCTCTGAGACTGTCCTTGTGAAACGCCTTTAGGTGTTCTTCAGGGTCAGATTCCTCTACCTAGATTGGGTGCTCAGGCTTATACTGGATATAAAGGTTTGAGCAAACTAATGTCTCTCTAATAGGTTTGATTACACTGGCCTTTCTTTAGCCTACTATTTGTCGGAGATTGCGAAGGACTTTGTTGGATTTACTGGCTGCTACTGGATTTGGGGTTGGTGATTTGGAGGATTTATGGATGATTACACCTAAAGTTGATTGTAACGTCAATTTGGTGTATACATGAAACTCCCACCCGAAATCTTCCTTTTTCAGTTCTCAAATTATAACGAGGTTGTTGTCATTTTCTGGTTTATCGCCGGTCCATATATCTCGCTCATCTCATTGGCTGCATGAGCTAGGTGTTGTCTTGTATAATTTCGTTGCCGGTTTTTCCAGGTATGCGTTAACTGATGGCTTTATTTCCACCCGGACACATCAAGGAACTAACGACCTTCACATTTTTTGTCTTAATTTTAGCATGTATCGTATAGATCCCCGTGTCCGCTTGGTTGCATAAGTGTCGCCCCCGGCTGATACCCCTACGATGTTTCGTTTCTTGTTGGCTTTTTTTCTTTTCAGGTCAGTCAAGCAATCTCTCCCGAGGTCACTGCACCAGAGCATATTACACAGGTCATCAGGCTGGTTGAACTTTTTGTTGATGACAGCCTCCATTGCATTATGGCGCTAGGCCTTGTGACTCCCTGAGTTATCCTACGTCTTTAATTAGACGTGTCCATTGTTCTCCACACGGAGTCTTTCGGGTGTCCCAACTACCTTAGGCAAATGAACTCCGGCATTCTGTTTCACAAATAGCTCAAGCCTTATCCACATGACTGTTTAGACCAGCTGTGCGTGCAATCCCCACAGTTACGGTCTGAAATTTCTATCCATCTACTGGTAAATGAAACCAATTTTCCTTTTCTACTAATTAATGCATCCGATGCGTCTCAGCGTAAGTCCGCTTTTTCGCATTCAGGGGAACTGATATCCGTTCGTGACCGCTTTTAATTGGGTTGCTCCACAAATCTAGAGTATTTTTTCTGCGTTTGAAGTGGTCGTTCCCAATGGCAGTTTGTGTGCACGGACCAACTTCCCGATAGCACGAGGAGATTCAAAGCCAGCTCAGAATCGAAGATAAAACAGATATCATGTACAGGGTCAGATGCATGAACTGCGACAAGATCTACATCGACCAAACTGGCTTAAAGACTTCCACAAGATTGCATATTTACAGAGTGCCCACAAGAAGACGACTCGCTTTCTCCTACTTCCGTCCACGATAATCAAAAATGATATTCTTTCAACCCGAATGAAGTTTGAGTTCGTGACCAAACAACCGCGGGATGCCCGGAGAAGTTCCTTGAGGCCTGGCAGTCGTTAAATAACTCGTCTAGCAGACAAATTGAACTAGGTCATGTGCACAGTCTGATGGAGAGCAGTTGACTAAACTAACGAAAGAAATCAGCAACGAAACCAACGGACTAAAAGCTTACCATCCAGTAGCTGGGAATTCTAATACCACGTGGATATAATTGCGATATCAATTCACCTTTTGTTCGCTTCATCAAAGAGGACGCAACAGCAGCGATCTCTGTTGTCACATTTCTCATGTCAAGCGTCAGTTATCGGACACTGGGACCCACTAGGTCGCAAAATCACCTATATGAGGTCAAAGTCAAATTGAAGGATAAAGCCAGTATAAATACAAAAAATTACAGTCAACTGCGCCTACTATTTCACCTCGAGTGATGAATAGTTTGTGATCTAAACCTCAACCCCAGCGACCAAGACCTTTTGGAAACAAGTGATTGTTCTTCGACGCACATATAAATTACTCATTTTTTTTTACTGATTTGGGAGTCGGATGCACGACCCACAAGTTGCTCATGAACTGGATAGAGGTTCAGTTATACTGATTGACGAGTATCTAGATCGCAGTTAAACATCACACGGATTTCTCACACGCTTCGCCATTCATTTTTGTCAGTGTTTCATTGTCTGTCCCAGAAGTGTCGACTGAATTATGAACATTTACTTTTCTCATTCTTCTCACATTATTCCCATGTAGCAGATGAATTTCTTTTTTCCAGTCCCCTACGATTTGGTTGAATAAAACTGAGGTCATCGCAGGGTTAATACATATCCTATGCACGAAAGCCTCTGCCGTCAGTTTGTAGCGGCTTACCGCGGTGATTTCGGACGTAGTTCTATTCCGTTCAACTTGAATGATCAAATGACATTGGGCCGACCGATAGGAAACTCGTTTATTAGTCGAAATCAAGCAATTTCTGTTTAGGTTAGTTTAGGTCAAAGCCAACTGGCTAATACTTTGCTATTCCGGGCTCACCCTCTCCTCTCTAGTCCTTATTTTGAATAAAGCTCCACCTTGCCTCTGAAAGTGTTACCAAAATCTTATTACCTTCGGTCTTGCCTTGAACTAGGGTAAAAATTGATTTCAACCTAGCTTGCAGGCGTGCAGTCGATCACAATCTCATCCCGTGTGGCATTCACCTGATCCTATCGAGATTTTTTTAGTTTGACGTGATTTCTGAACGTCGGGCCATTCGAAACCCATGTACACGTGAATAGATTAGGACTTAAGTATTGTAGGCCGGGTCAGAAAATATCCTACCACAATGCATCGAGCTCGGTAGATTTCGTTGGTTGGGTCAGGTGTTGCTTAGGGAGAGCACTCCTGTACCATACCGTGGCTTATTTTTCTTCCTTTCGATGGAGTGGAAGAAGCCATGTAAAAGTCAACCGATGAAATGGTAACGTAGAATGAGACAATATACAGAAAACTTAGGTGAGATAGTTGTCACACGTCTTGATGGTTGGGGTCCGGAACCAGTCGCCTGGAGAC
The DNA here is from genome assembly GCA_008360955.1 of Fasciolopsis buskii. Taxonomy (NCBI): domain Eukaryota; kingdom Metazoa; phylum Platyhelminthes; class Trematoda; order Plagiorchiida; family Fasciolidae; genus Fasciolopsis; species Fasciolopsis buskii. Next base: position 133,376 of record LUCM01003034.1, on the reverse strand, counting down.
ACTGAAGAATATGGCAGCAAACCGTGAGCACTGGATATCATGTTGTCATTGTCTGTTTAATCGGAATGACAGAGAACGTGCGTTTGTTTAGCTGGATTGTATTCCATTTGTTGACTACTGCGGCATTCTTTTCCTTTCCCAGCTGTTTAAGTCCACCCCTTGTTCCCCTTGCATATTCACTACTTCTATAGGAGCGTGTAACTGGGAGAAAGGCAGCCACCAGTGGGACTTTCCCTGTTGTTTAATGGACGACAGTGATGATGGCGCACATGCATACGCCATACTTGCCTGGTGAACTGTTCATGTGAATTTACCGATTGCAAAGCTGATTTTCCGTATCGGGTTTCGCGTTTCATCACTTACAGGTTAGTCTACGCGGTATAACAAGATGTAATCGGGGGAGCACACGACTACACTATGTCCTTTCCTTGGAAGTCGACTGCTTCAACTTATACGATTTTTCGCGTTATTAGCCGCTTGAAGTCAGTTCGCCTCATTTCAGACCCATTTTAGTTAGACATCTGAAATATTTTCCCATTCCTGCAGTATAATGAATTATTATCTGCAAGCGCAGCATATGGGTAACACGGGAAGACCGACTGATTTCACTACTGAATATGTTTGTTTCACCCGATGAAATTTACGTGGTTTGGTTTTGCTTGTGAGGCGCGTAATTGCCCGACGCTTTGGTCACCAAGGTTAACCGTTCTCAAGGCGAGTTCGAGAAAGGTTTCTCGCCCTCACCGTGACGTCCTTGGGTTACAAGCCCCAGCGACAACTTTGTGTTGTTGACTTATAACCGAGGTTGGCCCAGTGGAGTAAACGTCTGTCACCACAGAGAGTGCAGAAGCTCTTTTCCCAAATCTGCCACCGGTCACTTTGGTGGTAGATGACAGTTCGCTGTGGTCCGGCCCGTTACCACGGCTGATCAGTTGATGCCTTGTGTGGCTGCTTGTTACTAGAAGTTTCAGGGTCATGGTTGCCGGTTCCCTCTCCCACCGTGTGACGGGTCCTGATGCTTACGGAATATGTCCCTTCGACTACACTCACGCCTATAAAAGGAAATGCATAAGGACAACACAACACATTGTTTATTTGCGGTGCACATCGAACCTTGTTCGGCTCAAATTCGCTAGCTTGATCGAAAGTGCATGAACATGATGCGAATCGGAGAATACAACCTGGGTGTAGTTGTGCCCTCGGGTTGCGAACCAGCTACAGAATTTTACTCCCAGCTAGCCATGATAAGCTGCATTTTAACTAATGGTAATATTTTCATCAATGGAACTTATACTGAATTTGACTATTCAAGCCGAGTAATTGCCTTCCGAACTCAATTGGTTAGATATTCAGCGATAATAGAATACCCTGGATTCAGCCCATTCCAATCTTTCTCCTTCTCACAAATAGGAAGAAGAAAACTATTCGCCTTTTCTGTTTTCCTAACCAGACGTTTGGATGAAACGCTGCAACGCAACATCTGCCGCAAAGCCACTTGGGATGGACGTGATTCAGAATGCTCTAGTTTCACACCAGTATCTTACAAACGGGATTAGGTCAAGCTCTTTTCAACAAAGTGCAGGAAACCTCCACAAACGGTCAAGCACAGGAAGGAGAAAGTCTCATGAGGCAGACGTTGTTAACCATTAATTATCCGGAAAATTTCATCAAACAACATCGGAGACTGAGAAAACCATGCAAAAAACCGATCACGGTTGAAAGGAGGCAAGTTTTTATTGTCTTGCCATTTAGAGATGACCATTTATTTAACCAAGTTAATATAAATCTTACATCGGTCATCAAACATACCTACCCAGCAACACAGTTGTGCCTGTTGCAAACAAACAAATGGTTAGGCTCTCAGAATCACTCAAATTGCCTTGCTAATCATAATGTCTCAGACGTTGTCCGTCAGCTAATCTGCAACTGTGGTGACGTTTACACTGCGAAACGGATTGCTGCTTGACTCGACAAGTGCCACAGCACGTACCGAAATGTTTGCCAAAACTGAGAACGCAATTCTCTGTGACGTCACGGAAGCAAAACTCCCGGCCTCTCTAATCGCGAAGCGCTTGATCGCATCGGGTCACCAAGTTCAGGTGAACTTAGTGATCCAATATTTCAGTGCAATACAAAGGCCCAAACTACCGGCGTCCAGCGAAATTAAGTTTATTAGCATCCATCAGACTACACTTTGACGACAGAAGCTGTTCATCCCAAATATGTCTACCTTGGCATTAACTCGAACGACCTTCCTCGGCTGCTGTCTACTCCAATAATAACTATATACATAAAACTTTCCAGCCAACATTATCCATTGTATACTTCAAAATGTACTGCTTACAAATTGTCATGTTTTGCGTTCGTGATCGGAAAGATTAAGTGGAATGTTTGCATTTCTTGGCATATGTATTCTTTCTGTCCCGACGAATCAGATAAAGAGGACTCAGCTCCTTAAAAAAATGTAGACGGTAGTAAATCTAATTTACTGATGAAGCGATTCGATACAAAGCGATACTACTTTGTCCACCAACGAAAACCACTAAGACACTTAATCCTTTGCAGCTAACCAGCTAGGGATCATCAGTCGTGCGTATCTATCGAAGCCTGACCGGGGCAGAAAAACGGAATGGCAGATTATGAACTGAATAACACAGGCGCTAAATTATCCTCACTGATTACTGAAGAGCTACTGTACATGAACACTACGCGTGGTAGCATCTGTCCGACACCTACTCCAGATAACCGCAGACTGGTGTGCCAACGATCGACTTCGATAATGGATAACTTATCCGTAGGTTGCATACAAGCTCAGCATAAACTTCACTGATGACTTAGACAAAGCTTGACTACTTGATCAGTCAGATTAGTGCAAAATCAGATTTCCTTATGAGAGCATCTCGAACGCACTGCACTGATGAGTTTCACCTGAAACAAACAACTTTCTAATAGACGTATCCTCGGTATTTACACGTGAGTTATAAATAATCGAAGCCACGTGCTCAATCTTTCCCCAAAAACTAATGCTAGAAAGAACTGTTAACATACTAATTGGCTGCAGACCAACATGTCAAATGAAATATTTGTCATCTAAGACCGAATATGTTTTCCATTTTCCAACTTAACACCCGGAAAAGCAATGAAGAGAGAAAAAAGGATATTCTGGTTTCTATACTGTCAGACAAGACATGCGAATTAAATTTCGAAGATATTGCCAAAATGATCTTCCGTCGTGTTTCCACCTTGAATGTGGGCCGGATCCTCGCACTTGCACAGACAAATATTACCGTAACGGAACAGACATAAGCAACGTTCCTCGTCCATCGGTTGACCCAGGGACATGCGGTCGAATGAGAACAACAGACCTCGTTCTAGTGAAGTTCGAAATTTGTGGAAATTACGTCGTTTCCACGTACACGTCATCGGGAGCATCTCGATCTTGTCGTAGGCAAAATCGTTGTTGCAATTACGCAAGCCGGTTATGTGATACACACACCATTTAAGTGCTTCCATTTGACGTCGTAAAATCCCACTTTCGATGAACTCGCACGTGTTGATATCGTTTTTCTCCTTTGCCAACGCGTAGAAATCCCGAAGCTTCTACAAATGATGGGCAGAGATGAAGGTAGTGAGTTATAATGGTATTATGGTCAAACGACCAAGACTGAGGACCAACCAACAACTTACCTGTTCCATCTCGCTTTCCAGGTCGTATGTAATATGCATCAAATGTCCCATTCCACCTTCAAGATTTTCAGGTATTTGGACCTGTGGTTTCACGGTATCCACGCGGAAAGCACCACCTCGAATGATCAGAAATCGCAGAAATGTTTCCATATGAATTCGGGAACGCAGCGAACACAAACGAAAACAGCTACGAAATCCGCTCAGATTCATCTCACTTCCGCACACTGAGCTCATATACGAGTACGTTCGTTCCATTGACCACCAACGAGAGATGAGCTCGTTCAGTGTGTTTTCACATTCTTTTGGGAAATTGGACCGAGCGTGCATTTTCCTCAAAAGTAAGGCAGCGGTTTACGCGTGCGTGACTGAAAAACTCACTTAAATACCCCCAACAAATTCCGACTCGACAGTGGATTTAAATGAGACTGCTTCGTGTTATATAGTGCTTGTGGTGATGATGGTGGAAGATAGTAAATTGTGATTACCATCATGTGACAATATCACACCGAACTGCGCCAGTGTCCTTTGGGATATCAGTTATCTATTTTTCACGGCAGTTCATCGTGATATGTGAAAGGCGTCGAGCTGTTTTGATACCCGTGACCTAAGAATTGATTGTGCACGCGAGGAAGATGCAATGCACATGCTGATACTGATTGATGTCTATCATTATCCAATAATCTTGTGATCTGGATTGAATTGTCCAGTCATTATCAATGTGCTGTATGACTTTTCTTATTACAGCCTTGTTCACAAAATTTTTCATCATATGATATCAACGTTCAGCTGACCGTTACAAAAAATGAAAGCACTTTGCAGCTGCCTCATCCTTGTTAAGAATCATGAGCAGTCCATATTCAGCGCGGCCGAACTGGGACGCGAACCCGGAATGACTCGACTGCCCTAACCATTAGTTGTCGGGTAGGTTCTCAAAGGTTTGTTGAACTTTACAGCATGATTACGTTGCACCTTTTCCTAACAAGGATAAAACAGTTGTACAACACTCGTGACTTCTTGATGTCGGTGATTAATTTTGTGGAGCCATATAATTTTCTCGCTACCGCAGACTAAGTAGCCAAGGCCAGTGTCACATTCGAGGCTTTTTGCCAAATTTAGGCTACCTGCACAGAAGTCATCTATCATTAGGAGTCGAGTGATGTGTGCTAGTGATCCGTGAACAAACAGATTAGTGGCGGATAGGTACATCATCATCATGTGGTGAAGATCGACAAACGGTAGTGGTCGTACTTGATAGCGTAACGGCTAAGGCGTCCAACTTCAAGTCGTTCATCCCGCGTTCGCGTTGCAGTTTTGGCACGGTGGACATGCATTGCCGATGATTCCTAGTGGGGATGAAGCAATAGCGCGGTTTCTTAACGGTTATTTGAGTCTTCATTTTGCAGGAAATTTAATGAGACCATATAATCTCCCATCATTGAAGCATATTCTCGTTTTGCTCCACAAAATTTATGCTTGTTCATCTTCGAAATGAGTGGTGTGATTTTTGTCTCCCTTTGACTGTTTAACTCTTTGCGATTGACTCACATATCGGGGGTCCGGCTGGTGGGAATGGTTTCCATTTGAAATTACAATCATTACAAGCTGGAAGTCTCGATTATATTCCCCAAGGATGCCTTCATTTGTGCGCTACCCTTATAAGTGGCCTCTGTTTAAGCAATTCAGAAACTCAGGATCATCTAAAAACTCGCAGAATGCTATCTCCCTTTGGTTCTTAGAACGATCGAGAATGGTTGAACGAAATGTAACCTCCAGCAGTCGACCGAAATACGCTGACTGACCCTGGATTCATCCATTTCTCCTGGCCAAGCTGGAAGATTGGTCGGTTTGTTGTTCATTGTGGTCCACGACTTGACTCGCCAGTTTGCGATTTGTTGCACACTGAAACTACTCTGCTGGTTTAATATCAGTTGCTGCTGAATGAGTAGAAAGCAAACTGAAAATAGACTGAATGGTGAATAAGTCATACCAAATCACCCAAAATATAACCAGTTGTTTTGAAAGCAACAAGCTAAATATTCACTCGCCATAATGCTGCGGAATACGCGGACCCGAAAAAAGTGAAAATGTGTCTAGTTAGTATCATTGATTTAAACAATTTGGAGTCGAACTTAGACCATGCTGTTAGCTTTCCACCAAATTCGGATCCAGTAACATGATGTTTGATTCACTAATATTACTTTCAACAGTCGAGATTACATTGTAGACGCTTAGATTTGTTCATGTCGAATCAGCTGTTAATTAATAATTTTCGACTCAAATACCAAGCTCAGGAAACAATGCATCTTGACGATGGCAATATTTACGGTTGTCTATACGAATCACCTCGTGATGCAGCTTAGAGATCTACGATGAGACATGGAGAATTTGTTAAGGAGTTTTCAACAAAGGATTTCCGTTTTTTTTATTTGTCTAACTTCAGTACTTACAATAAATAATCAAAACCGCACTTTCTTCTGTCCGGGAGGTAAATAGTGCTCCTGTTTTTAACTTTTCATTACTCCATACTTGTCACATGAGTTATGTGCCTTGGACATAGCCGATAGTGAACCCAGTATGCCAATCTGTACATAGAATTTCCACAACTTTACAGAAAGTCCACGTGCTACAGAACCATCTTCTAAATTTCGGGTCATTTGCGTTCGGTGCCATCTCTGAGACTTTGTTAACAGATAGACAGTTTGCCAGACTATGTCGATGGTTAGTCGTAAGGACGAGTCCAGAAACGGCGAGTCGGAAAAATTTGTTCGGCCATCTTCCCTAATACTCCATTTCTCCGGGCCCTGGGATCATACGATTGGTCGTCATTTCCGCTTAACCAGTCGCCTAATTTGAACGACGTTAAAAAGGATTACCCCAGAATAAATATTTGAATGTAATCGGGTTCAGCGGAAGTTGAGAAGATCCTGTTTAATCTTGACGACTTCCATGAAATTCTTTCTTGCCTGCCTGCAACCGACACTTGAATTCAATTGCGGATGTTGCTCCAGTGACATCTATCGATAATCTAACTCAAGCCGTTCACTGTTCTCACAGCACAAAATGACTTTTTTCGAGGTATCGTTTTTCTTTACAATCTGTTGTTCTTTCTAGAATGAAATAACTTCTCATCTTTTTCCTCCGCTTGTATCTTTATGATTAATTTGAATTCTTTTGTGCGATCTCTTCCACGCTGTTCTGTTTTCAGAAGAATATACTAAAAGTAGCATGGCGTTGCTTTTGGGCCAACTCCATTCAGCCGTCGAACAAACTGGAAAATTTCCATAATTCATGGAATAGTTTTGCGTATTTCACGTAAAATAGCCTCCACGTCTAGAAGCAAAATTCCACGTTGCATCTGGTGAATGCCTCAGACAGAGGCAAATGAACCTGCAGCTTCCTTCTGCAAATCGACGCTGATGAGATACATGTAGTGCTTTTCTAGCAGCGTCCTGAAACTTGCTGATCATTTCGAAATCTTGTCGTCTTAGGGTCTTCAAAATAATTGACCCTACTGTTTGGTTGAATAAAGTCCGGTTTTCTGGAAGATTCGAGAAGTGGCTGGGCCGTGGCTTTCTCTTCTGTGAGATGATGGAACTAGGCCAGGTTGAAAAGAAGATTCCACAACAAGGACCAGGGGGTGCACACCATCCTCTCACACTGTTCCCGAAAAGTTGATATCGTCGACATACCTGTAACAGCGACTCCTCATTTAGCCATCCGGGTCTTTTCTTTATAACGCCAACTTCAAAAACCATCAGGATTGAATTCCTTCACTACCCACCTCGTGGTCTTACATTGGGAGATTTCGCTCCTTTCATCCCCAATCGGAATCCCCTATCACTGCACTCCTTGAGCGCCAATCCTTCCACTATGAAAAGTTATCCAAATTATTTCAGCCTGTTTGCTTGGACCTCCGGGTCGAAAGAATGAAACAATTACAATTAAATTAACATTCAATGGATTTTGTCCAGTCAGATCTTAAAGAATAATTTTTCCTTAGTTACTGACATCTTTCATGTTTGGATGGGCAGCGTATAGACCACATCAGTCAACCGACCTTACTCGTTTCTTCATTGAGGCAAGATCTAATACGTTTCATATTCTGGTATTCTTTCCGTAGCATACGAGTTGTCGTTTTTGTCTACCCAGTTGCTGCTGTACAATTAATAAGCAGTGTTGTGCTATTTATACGCTACCAGTGCGTACACAACAAGAGCAGCAAGTAATTTTCGGCTCCCATTCTCAAGGTCATCGATCGGACTATCGATCCCTGTGTTGGAGGAATGTGCGGTCCCCGTAAGGTCTTCTCATTACCCAGATAACGGATTAAAAGATGTACAACAAACTGTAGGACGACACATGTAGGAATAGTTTCTTTGCTTCGTATTTAGCTACAGACATACTACACAAACTGCTCGCAAAGTGGGCGAATCGTAGTCTTTGCTATCAGCTGAAGGACAGTACTATTGCTAGAACGTTGGTGGGGCTTCTGCAAGCCTAACCGTTGTCTGTCTTCATCTGGCCATGGTTTGGGTTGGAACAAGCTCAAATTACTGAACAATTAATGCAGTACATAGTTGCATCCCGTGACTTGAACACCTAGTTTGAATTTCGCCAACCTAAGTCATGACTACCGCCAGCAAGCCGAAGCTACCGAACAACAGCTGAAGGGCTATGAACGACGTTAAAATCTGCCATACCAAAAACGATAAAGATGCAGCGTTCCATAAATTAAACTGAAGCCGAATCGTTTTTGCATTTAAACCAAAGAGAAGGGCACACGTACAAAAGTGACCGAGAAACTGGTTTTGCAGACTATCATCACGAACTAATCAAACGCCAACCGAAAAGTGAATTGGAGTGTAACCTTTTTAAACTTTCACAAGTGCTCAGAAAACTGAAGAAGGAAAGAAATAGTCCTTCATAACATGCGTTGACTCAGTTTATGTCAAGAAAACTGACTCGTTTCATTATGGAAATTTGTTAACCCAGTGAAGCCAGCTGGTGAATCTCCTTCTGAGCCGATTAAATGTGTCCACAAATATTCATCTCTCAACTTGGGTGAAACGCTATTGCTATTGCTAATATGAACATTTCTGTTATACTGGAAATAGGAGTAAACAGATTAATATGGAAGTCGAAGTTGAGAATCTTTCCGCGCAACTCACTGATCTAGTTCTATAATCACTGCAAGAGTCGGAAAAACTAGTCCACTCTGGTTAACGCTTGGTGTCGCTACAGTGACACCAAACTACCAGTCAAAGGGATCGTTACTGTAGAATACCCAAAGCGTCTGAAAAAATCAATCTAAAAGAGTTTCTCATATCATACCAGACAAAGGTGCTGGAATTGTAGTTATCAGTTAAAAGGACTGCACAGAAAAGATGAAGTCTGCACTAGGCGACTCGTCGAAGTTTTTCCTTTAACTCGACCAAAGAAAATAAAATGGTTTGGATAAAAAAATGGATTTGCAATGAAGTGCGGTTATTGAGGCAGAAGGGAATCGTAGATGCAGCTACTTCCTAATGAATATTCCGAGACTATATGGACTGTCAAAGGTACATAAAAAAGGGTGCTTTCAAGACTTATCCTAAACATGACCAACTTGCCCTGTCACATGATGACGAAGTGGCTAATTCGGTTGTTGGAGCCGATGAGGTTAACAGTCTCGAAACAGGGTTTACAGAACACCGTGGATTTCGAAGAACTCTCTCGAGAAAACAAATGTTTCCGTGCGATGTCAATTCACTGTTCACAAACATACCGATCAGTGAATTAATTGATTATCCGTGTGAATCTATGCCTGAAAACAATATCAGGATAGGTGTTTCAAAATACGAACTGAGGCACGCAAAATGTCCAGTTCAAATTCGACGAGGAGAATGGGGCACCAATTGGGTCGTCCCTGAGGTTGATCGTTGGAAACCCTTTCATATGGCATTGATCCCGAAAAAGTGATAAGAAAAGTGCCAATCTATGACTTTTACCTCGAAACTGTTAGTCAAAGAATTAAAACCGTGACATTTTGACCCGAATGTCATGGATCCAAGTTCTCCCATTGTTAGTCAACTTTCTTCCGCTGCAGCCCTTTGATGGAAACGGTCTCTCTCTTCAGTGTCGACTGTACTGTCGTTTCCGCAATGGAAGAATTGGAAGATAAAAATGCTAACAATAGAGAATGGCCTGTTGAGTCATGCTAAAAGCAGGGTCCCATCCCCCCCGCCTCATGCAAATATTGTACAAAATATGGTTCTAATCTTATCCTGTAGAACACATTACTTAATCAATTGATTCTTCTTTTGATAGAGTTCCACAAGCTAGAACGTTCTTCCTCCGCTTTCTATATCTTGGCACCTCTCTTTGGGTACTCGCCAAAACGGTGCCTTGATATGAGTGCTTTAAATCTCATTCGGGACACATTTTTCAAACATCCAGGTTAATTCCTTCGATTGCATTAAGTCTCCAGGTCTGCAGTATTGCAAGGGACCGTTCCAATCCTATTATTTCTTCCTAAACCACCATACATTCTGGTTCTTTGAATTTCGTAGGTTATAAATGCATTGATATGTTGATTAGGACTCTCTTTACAATCTTAATAAAACTCCCATTCATCCGCAATGTAATCTAGACGAATTTAACGACCAGCCTTCGGTCTCGTTCCCCATCACCGAGCGTTCATCTCCACCTTGCTTTCATTGTGGTTTCCACTATACAGGTCGCTTGAATGACTGCACGGCAAGGCTTTTCAATCTGAAGGTCGTGAGTTGGAATCGTCTCATCACTGTTCAACTGTATCACTTAACAGCCCTCAGTTGACTTCGAATTCCACCTCGAAGATGGTTCACATAGTCGTCTGAATTATAAACGAAATGAATATATGGGCGAAAAAAAGAGAAGGATATCGATTAAAAGTAAATACATCCAAAAAAAACGTTCATTAGCCGAGACTAGTAGATACGATCTCTTTGGAAATAGATACATCATATCTGTATTAAGCACGCAAAATCTTTTTATCTTCACTATTTAGGGAACAATTGCACAATGTACGAATGTTCTTCAATTTGCTTCCATATCTGCTATTTATTCAAGGCTTAGTCGCTCCTATTACCCTTCCCTGGTGTCAAATAAAAACATTGCTCTCTTTCCACTACACTTCTAAAACTGCTTAGAAAGCGATGCATTTGGAGATTTTGTTATTCAAACACACTATAATGTGTGACAGGTTTCCAGCTAATTAGTTGTCATTGTGATCAACCCGTATTTTATGGGGTCCTTTTGAGATCTCGAACTTGTGCCGCAGCTAGGGACTTCCTTTTTCGCATATTTATTATCAATCAGGCTTTTCGTTTGGCTTGTGTACTTGTAAATCGCGGACTGCTCATCAATTATCTGTGATTGTGACTAACGATGGTTTTTCAATCGTCTCTGTTCTGTTATGTTCCACTCCCTTTAATTTTTTATTTGATAAGATGTTCCTGATACTGGTATCATATATCAGGATGAAAACCTAGTCTCAACTAGAGATAAAAAGAGCAAATTACTTTGAGGGAACTTTATCAGACTTATGACCGTCATGCACGCACGGATGGTTCCATTCGATTGTCACAACCTTGCAATACCATGCATTTTTCGACAAATGATATTCCATAATATGGTCATCTCCATTTTTAATACCTTTTAGCACCTTCTGCATGGGTAATTTCTCGATATTTAATATAAAGATGGTGTTGTAAGAGGAAGGAGGCCGTGGCCAATTCTAAGGTGACGAATGCCGAAATGATCGACGGAGTCGAATTAGAGACAGCTACCGTTAAATGCATAAATACTGGCCACTTGGACGAACCCAGTTTACTACTATTATTCCCATTGCTTCCATGGCTTTATTATATAGTTTCTCTTTCGGAATACAATCACGGTGTTTACACGCTGTTCAGGCGTATTCATGGTTATTTTTTCGTTTATTAGGAGGCTCTCTGTTTTATCGTATCTTTGACGCCTACGTCTCCTGCTGATTTGAACCCTTCCCTTGGACTTTTGTTTATCGAGAAAGTAAAATTGGTAGAACTCAAACGTTGACGGTGGTAAGCTATTTTATCCAGGTGTGCAATAATCGCTGAACCACTCCCCTGCCACATTACATTACTCCTCATCTTACTGTTTACGCTGGTTCCTCTAGCTCGGGTCATCCAGTCAACCGCGCACAGTTAGTTACTTTATTTCCACAGATTACTCAAAAGCATTTGCGTTGTCTATTTAATACGAAGATCATAGTATTTTGTTGATCTTTTGCTGGATTCGATGACAACATGAGCTTGTTTATCGTCACTTATTATCAAGTGCCAGAAATGCTTTCGTGGTGTGATATATTAAGGTCGTGGCGTTTGGACGTGAAGATCGCGAGTTCGATTCCTCCCACTGCCGGTCAACTTCCCCACTTGGAAGCCCTCTGCTGGCCGCGGCCCCCTTCCTGAAAATCGATGTACATTGTTGTTTCATTAATAAAGAAAGTAAAATATAAAAGATAAAAAGATAAGTGCCAGAAATGCTTTCGTGGTGTGACATAGTACTATTTATTTCTGAAAATTTTAAGAACGGCGATATATGAAATAGGTCTTCTCTGTGCTCCTCTAGTTTCATTATCTTCGCCCGCAGTCAAATATTCTGCAAGCTTCAATACTAACTCTACACAGAAAGCTTTGTCCATTTATTCATTGCTCAACAGCCAGCAGTGTCAACGGATAATCAGCAATTCGTTTTATTAAGGAAGCCAAATTTGTGGCTTATTTCGTTTGACTGTTGTTAACACTTGAGGGTTGAAAATATCAAACGAGGTTAGACATCATGGTACATGTGTTTATTTTTAAGCCTTCGTTTATCGTGGTCAGTTTAACTGTCGAATTTAGAATATATTTGCGTCCTTTTCTCGCGACGGGGCCTTTGAAACCCTGGCAGAAAAATTTGAGTAGTGTGTGATTATGCAGAGGTTGCAGACCGTCTATGACTGTTGTGCACAGTAAGTGATTAGTGTAATTAATCCGGCGATGAATATCTAAGTAAGTAATGACCTTGAGGCAAATCTACCTAGTGTTTATGCTTAGTTTTCAGAGTAAAGGATTATATGCGTAAATAACAAGCAATCGGCCAACAGCCACTGGTTAATCAAATGTTTTGAGGAGTCTGTCAACCCACATTGCAGGCAACACTCAAATCGGAGTTCCTACCAGGGTATTTTTACATGAATCCGTTTTTCTTAACACGAAGCCTCACTCACAATCAGTTGCTCAAATCAAACCTTTTATCTGTTAAAATCAAACCAACATTGTTTTATCTAACTACGTGGATAACATCCGGCAAGGCCTAAAAAGTGGAAACAGACGTTAGGAATTTGTGTTGCATTCTGAAATGGGCTACTGTGACATTCTTCAGTAAGCAAATTAGCGGAGAAAAACACTTCGGGCTCAGGTCGTTCAGTGCAGCTGCCCGTACCTTAAATTTAATGTACGGGCACTATTCTCGCTTCGTAGTAATTGCCGTGTGGCCAAACTTATCAACTAATGAACACCGGCATTCATTTAATCCGATTGGAAGTCTAAAAGGAATTGGTGTTGTATGCGGGTTACGAAAACAGTGGCACCGTTTCCCCTCTGGCGGTTCTGATGCATGCGGCAACAAATAAAGCTACCAGTAACAACTCCACCAGAATGCTCCCGATAGTTGAAAAGTTGGACCCAGTGAAAAAATGAAAAATCCGATCCATATGGTCTGTATAAAATACCCCGAGGGCACACAAAAAATTCTGTAAAGGATTCCAGAGGTGAACGGTTTTGGATATTATCACTCACTCAACAAGTCTGCTACTGTGGACTATCCTACGACATGAACATTCTTCTTACGATCAGTGGGAAACGTTAACGTATCAGTATTTGTTCTGTGATGATCAAATAGATTCAGCCACGTTGGTGAAAAATGCTTGCAGTGTAACTCAACAGTAAGCGGTATTCCACCCTCAATTTGGGCATAGCCATCCGAATGTTTTGCGGAGTCGTTGTGGCTCAATGATAATGTTACCGCTTTCGGAAGCAAAAGTTCCATAATAAGTAAATCAGCACCCTTTCTTCCGCTTCATTAGAGTGCGTGTAGATTCTTCAACCATTCATCCTCCAGCACTAAGTTATCGTCTACTTAGTTGACAATTTTTTCTTTTATTCTAATGACAAAATTCGAATCTAAAGTATCTCCTGTCAACGTACAGGAAGAACACCCCGAAACCCATAAAACAGGATTGTGCCATCGCAAAAGTCACTCCTAGCACAATTTGCGAGCTTCTGTCTTTGTGGAAGCGACGGGTGAACTGAAGTTCACACTGCATTACGTGACCACCTTCGCCTACTAAGACAACTTATAAGATAGATAAAAAAACTGTAGTTGCTAGTTTTAGATATTACAAAATAAACCAAAAAGATTTCCTTGAGTTGTTCAGTAAGGCCAATCGGAACACGGTTTATTTCAGCTTAACTTTCGCAACCCCTGACCATGAATCAATATGCCCTGCTTTTGGCGACTCAGAGAACCATCTGCTCAGAAGTGAAACAAGGAGCGAAATACTTTGAAATATCAACAACAAGAATACGAGTTAAAACACGAAGTAGAAAAAGCAAGAATTCTGGTCCAAGAACGCTACTGACTGCGGCAATAAGCTATATCACCTCTTACCTCCAATCGTCGCTTGAGGGGGTTCTCAGGTATTTCAGGTAGGGGGTCCAACTCGACCCATAGAAGCCATTCCATCAGGCAAGCTTTTAATTTTTTTGTTAAGTCCTCGATTGTCCACCTCGATTCATCTTCAAACGATTACCTGTCTTGATGATCAATGTAGAACGAGGCAGGCTTTCTGTGAATGCGCGTTTTTGAGGAATCGTTCAAGCCCAGTCCGTACCTGTGAAGGTACTGGCCATACATGTTTTCAAAATGCACACTTACTGCGACAGAGCAGGTTTGTTTCCTCCACAAAGCAAGAACGTAGACATAAAAGAATTACATAGAAGTAAACAGAAATGTGAGCAAGATTATAATTACTATCACGATTTTTATTATTACACACTGCCTCCATCCTGTTCTTGGGGAACCTGCAAGGTGCGAAATAAATAGCACTGAATTTCATACCCCTAACCTCGGTTCCGTGACTAGTTCCTTACTTTTTCTAACGGAGTCAAATTATTAAGCCTCGAGTTAAATGTTACAGATAGAACGAATGTTGATGTCGACATTTCCGTATTGCATGTCCCTTCAGAGTGGCGTAAAAACCAAAAGCAGATCCCATCAGAACTATAAAGCGAATTCGGAAAGAATGTGCTAGTATCACTGCAAACAGTGACGCGGCAAACTAAAGGCACATACCTCAAGAGAGGCCGAACAGGACGGGGTTATTCTATCCGACAAAGATAGTTGGATGTGGTCTAGCTTGATGGTTGCTCATTTTGGCCTTATACTTGTGAATTACGATAAGCCGTCTCAAATATAAATCCCAAATTTTGCAGATGTTTCACTTTCCTTTTATCTTGGAATGTGTACCGTGGTGTTTGTTTCAATCGCTGAATGTGGGTAAGCATAAGGGTTTACACCAATGGCGTCCCCCATCTAAACTCTGCTAGTGGTTATGGCGGCTTGTTCCGACATGGCTGGCGTTCAGGTTGATGATATTGGAGTTTTTTCTCGTTTTGTTCGCGTTTTTTACACTAACTGTGAGCGTTTTCTAGATGGTTTTTGTGCTATTCAAAGGAGAACTTGTACGTCATTTTGCGTTTACGAAAGCAAGAGCGGTGTCAGTTGGCTTCGCATCCATCCTGGTGTTTTATCCGAAATGTTCTCCACATTATCGTGTATGGTATTTCCGTGTGTATAATCGCCAGTGAACTCGAGCAGCTTTGCCTTCCGTAACGTTCATTTCCGCCATAGGTACCGGAATATTCGATTTCCAGTGTTTGGCATATTTCGGCGCGTTGGTCGCCAACACGAGGTTGTGAATAGTTGCCTAGGGCACAACCACGACTTTCATCTATTGTGTGATAAGCTATATTATATTAATAGGAAATTGACTACACAGGAGGAGCGTGACGTCACGGTTTTGATGGAAAACTTTCACAAAACCATGAGATCTGCAGTTATGCTCGTGATCGATCCAATCCCCGGCTTACGGTGTCGGATGTTCAGTGCCATAAGAATAAGGTTGAAGGATGATAGGAACGAAGTAGTAACGGTTAAGTTATTTTCACGCGATAACAGTGAGCTAAGGTTCTTGAGGGAGAAAGACATGGTGCGGTATTTTATGTTCCGTAAATGGTATTGCCATTAGTGGACTCTGTTGGATATACCTTGTAGCATTTTATACTTGTTATTGAAAGTTGGCTTGGTAGGTTCTCCTACGCCATTCTCCTCAACGGGAATGGTGTGAGCAACTTGAGAATAATCAAAACCATGAGAGAAATGATCCTAAATATTTCTAATGTAAAGCCGGTAGTGACGGATCGCAGATCGAATAACGGTTGTTATGGGAAAGTATGCCATGCACTTAAGTAAATTAAGCATTCACGCTCATTGCGCATCAGAAAAACACATCTCCGACCCCATCGTTCGGTCAGCCATCCGTCTAGACAGAGCTTGCAGAATGACGTGTGCCGGGTTTTGCAACGTGCATGTCACCATGGCTGCAAATCCTGCATGCGCGTGCATATTCAACGTCGCATACAGCCTCATCATGGCTGTTGTCGTGGTTATCAACTATGACCTAGGCATGTTATCTGCAGGACGATGGGTAGTCAACGGTAGCTACCCCTTTTTAGGATTAAGTAGCCAGAGAACTACAGTCGTCCGTGATTTTGACAACCGCGGTCCTCGTAAGAGGACAGCGTTAGTTAATGAAGCGACACAAGAATTGGGTAATGCACCCAGTACTCTAGATGCATCGCAGCTGCTGAAAATCGATATAAATGGGTTCACTCCATGACTTCGGTTTACTATGCGCCAATAATAAAATTGACAAAGTATTTACTTATTGGACAAGGAGCCCGGCAGGAATTTAAGTAGGAACCGACAAAAGGCTGAACACCCAGCACAGAGTAGCTGGGCAAATAAAGCGACTTCGAACACGTCCAATGGACCATATGCATCGGTTACGTCTTCAAAACATAAACCTGCAATTGTACACCGAACAGTTGACGACCCGGAAATGGAGGCTGTCGGCAATCCACTAAAGCGGCTGCGTTCTCGTGGATATCGAACCAGACAACACTTTCAAGGTAAAGGGAGAAAATTCAAGTGCACCGAGTCACTAATGAAGACGAATGTTTGCAGCATTTGTAGACGCGACAACCCACAAGAGGACTTGTATGCTGGAAATAACGAAGAACTACTGTGGGTTGAATGTGTCAGTTGCGGAAAATTGGCTCACTATGAGTGCGCTAACTGCAAAGAAGAGGACTATGTCTGCGTTCACTGCATGTTAATTTCTGGTGATTACATCTTTTTAAGACATAGCCTTGAACATCTTCACTTGCAGTACTTACCCATTCCATACTTTTCAGGAGAAGTACCTGCAAGGATTTCCCAAGGAATAAGCAATCGACCGCAGTCAACTTCCTCGAGACCGTGAGTGTCAACCACTGACGGACCAAGGTATAGAGAGACCGATCATGATATAGGAGAACGAAGAGAACGAGGCTCGTAGAACGCAGGATCACAACAATGGCCCCGAAATGGGGCCATTATTATCTGGTTATAGAGACGGAATTCCGTGATTGTGGTTTACATCTGTGTTTCATCTGTAACACCAAGCGAGTTGGTACTTGAGTGTTCTTTCCTGTAGGCAATCCTGTTTGAAGCCTATTACTGATTGTCGGGAGATTAGGATCTGCCATACACCGATTATGGAGCGTACCTTACGAGTGTCGTATATATCGCAAAGCTGGCACCTTAATGGTATTGCACGTAGGAATCAGGAACGTGCTTTGTTAACTTAGCCCGTGTACTATGGCGTTTTACTTGTTCATCGGCATTTGCGATAGTCATGCTGCATGTATGTCCACCGGCTGTATTCCTTACGTTTACTAGGGGTTATTTGGTGCCGGAAGTGTGTTCGAATATATATATATATATATATATATATATATATATATTCCGTTACCAAATGACATAGCGACGTAAAAATAGCGCGACAAATGGGATGCAGCCGTCTTGTTATTTTAAATGTATACGAAAATATTTAAATATCTTTGCCATTAGCGAAAATAACCAGGAATTTGCTTCAGAGAGCAGATGTAATTTCCTAAATGTGACCATTTTTAATAATTTGTTCTTCAATGTTCGCATCAATCACTGCCCTTTATACTTTTCATTATTGCACATTTCCGACAATTGGCTGACAACGAATGCTCAGTAGCGAACGTTGTATTATCACGAACCTGAACTTTCACAATTTTCGCATTCTGGCCCGAGTACGGAACGTGCTTTGAATTAGCGCTAATACAAGCATTTTCTCGCCCTTGGACAGCACATTAATATTTAAAATAGCGATTAATCACTTAAAAAGGCGGACAATTTTTAACTTTCGCTCCCGACGGACGATGCATTTACTTTCAAGTCAAACCGCCGACTATTAATGACGCGCTTCTTTCTAGACATAAACAGGAAGACCAGATGGCCCACGATAAGAAATAGAGGTTTGTGCAAAAAGTTTCTGAACTAGATGGTATGGCTTAGAGTGACCAACTTGTATTCAACACATGAAGCCGAAAGTCGCTTCCAAGGTGTTCGCACGAGGCTGAAGGAAAGCTTGGGGCAAATCATCGTTCGAGCACCGAAGTTTATCTCAATTGTTTAGTGGGTATTATTAAAAAAATGTACTATCGAATACTGGTTGACATACCCTGAGGACCAATTTGAACAGAGAGATAGAATGGTAGGTGAGGAGTTGGATATCACACAACCCACGAGTATGGCTGCCTAATGAAAATGCGCCTGACGTTTTGTATTCATGGTGTGAGTGCCTCTCGAATATTGGCAGAAACTCTCGGATTACTCAAATCTGGGGAATAATTTCAGTTGCACTTGCTCCAAATGGACGATTAGTCTCATCGTCACGAAACATTTTGTGTGCAGTCTTAATATTATATAGCCCATTGAAACCCACCTTTTAATTGTTTTATGACTGTTTTAGGGATTCACCTTTGCAGATTTCCAGGAAGAATGTCGAAATTTATATCTGCTACGGGCAACGTGCATTAGCTAAAATTTGGGGGGCGTTCACCACGGATCACACATCGTGGTGTTGCTCATACGCACACATGTGGTGTTTTTGTCAGTGTGCAGGAACAGCAACGATGCTTTCAGTGTGACGTATCCTCTCCCTAAGAAAATCATGAATGTAAATATGTATAATTGGCTTGATTAGTCTGTTGCCTACGGCATTCGTCTGTGTCCTAGTCGTTTTCACTATCTCCCCTGGAATGTTTTACCACTGACTATTGACTTGAATGCGATAAGACCTTGGAGGATTTTCCATTTAATCCTTAGTGAACTTTGCGACTGACCGGTGACACTTGTCAGCGGTAAAATCAGATTTCAGCTTTTTCATCATTGTCCACTGACAGTGATCGATCGGTAGAGCCAGGCTATTTTTGTAAACATTCAACGAGACTCATATGGGACTTAGACCTAGGATGACAAACCCCTTGATCCTGACTCAGCAGTCGGTTTGTGGTTGAATACAGAACCGGTTATGATTAGTATCAGAAATACTGGGAAGCGAAGTCTGATCAACTTGGTATACATACTTATTGTTATCTGACCTGGGTGGAAACAAAAGTATGCCCCAAGGGTAGACGAAAAATTACATCTGTATGAATTAAGTTACTTGCGTTAAATGAGGATTCCATACTGCGGTTTGTACGAACATTTTATGTCTGCAGATCTAATTAGTTTATCAGGAAGCAGATGGATATTAACTGGGCGCAATTGGCTAATGGATGCTTCTATTTTGCCTTTATATTTGTCTGGTTACTTTTACTTCCGCTAATATATATGGTCCCCCTCTCCATGATAGCTATTGAAAAATCGGACAAGCTTTCACCAACCCCATCACGCTCAATCGGTTTTCTCTTGGTTTGACTTAAATTCGGTCCCGATAAGTTAGGCTTGAGCTTTCACTGGTCTTTGGCTAGTCAGTGATTCTATGATTAATTCCATTTGTACGTTGGCTAAGGTAACAAGATTCCGGAGGGTGATGGATTTTGTTCGTCTGTGCTTACTAGGTATTCGATATTAGTGATTTCTGTGAACTCCCCATATGTGGATATTGTGCACGTATTCGATCATATGGTCTTTCATTATGCCCTCGGACACGGTTCGTTCAAATACAAACCCTCCTCCAGACTAATCCTCACCTAGTTGATTACATTCATTATTCTGGTCCAATACCGGACACGGATTATACATGAACATCCTTTTCCACTCATGAGTAATTCACTTCATTCAACCACTCTCCTTCTTTATTCCAGTTGATATCAAGCATATTTGATGTAATATAGTAGGACAATTATAAATCACTGAAAGTGAGTCTGTTCGCCACTTGGTGTCTTTCTGAGCTAGAAAAAAACTGGACAACATAATAATAATAATAATAATAATAATAGTAATAGTAATAAACTAAATGACAGTATACAAACAGACTTCAAATTTCTCTTTTAACCAGTGCGAAAGGCAGCCATTCTAACATTTTATTTTGATTTGAACAACTCATCAACCTTTAACGAGTTCTCGACAGTTGAGTCAATTTGTCACTACTTCCAAATGGATGGTCGTATAAGAAACAACTGGTGAAGCAAGACTGCCTCAATTTTGGTTGCAGTTCAGTGTTATCTCTCATGCCACTGAGTTGCCCACCTCAGTTACCCTGTCAGACTTGCTGTTGACTATAAACACCTTTTTGATCAATATTGATTCATACATTTGCCTATCATAAATAGTAAATGATACAGATTATTGGAGACTCGTCTTTCTCCATTGGTCCACTTTTTATCGTCCCCCCAGATGATGGATTTTACTCTCCACGTTAATCAAATGAAACGACTGAGTGGAACATTCCGAAAGGTCTCGTTAATTTTAGACTTAAAATCACAATTGGCAATTTTTTCAGCCGAATAACCTTGGCGCCGTCTGATGCTTCTTTCGCAAAACGTGTGAAAGAATTCGTCTCTGATTTGTTTTTGTTCTGATACAATTTAGCAACCAGGGATTCCGGGTGTTGTGGATTCCTTCAACTTAATTTGAACTGTTGCAATCTCGTGTGTATTTGAAAAACTTCTTAACTATAATTCTTCCCAATGTTCCAGTGTATGCAACATATTTAAAGTATTGAAGCTGACTTCATTCAGCAGCGCTTCCCCAATGCCGCTTGGTCGCATCCGGTTGACAAAATTATTCAGCACAATGATCAAGGGTACATAGGTGTATGAACAAAGACCGAAAATGTTTCAGAATCTTAGGAGAATACCAACCATAAGTGATCCGAATTTTGGCCAAAATAATTCTTTTATATCGGTACAATATGTCAATGAGATGTACAGAAACACCCATACTCATACGACAATAATGGCATTGATACTTGCTCAGATAGTGAACTCGCTAACCTGGAATATGCGGACGACTTTGTGCTACTGAGTGTAGGCCCAAGTAAGTCGCAGGTTTTTCTCGATCGTCTGAACAATAGTGTTTATGTGTTCGGGGTCAGTTTCGCATGTTTGAGGTGTAAAATGTTGTGGCAAGACTGAAATTGTTAGCAGCTGAACCTTGTTCTTGCAGGGCTGAAACTGAGTGAATCGGATAGATTTAGTTACCTGCATAGTTACTATCTCACGCGGTGGTCGTGCATCAGATGAAATTTCTTTGTGCATAAGCAGGGCCCGATTTGTATTTGCTAATTTGAGGCATCCGTGGAGTCGACTTGATATCCGGTTATTGATCAAATGTCGGGAATAAGCAGCAGCCTTTAGGTCGGTATTGCTCTGCGGATCCGGAATATGACCGTGGAGAGCAGAAGAATTTTGGCGTTTGAACACCGCTACATTCCTAGTATTGTTAGAATATGGTGGGAGAATTTCATGACTAACTGCGAGATTAGACGTAAGGTGTTACACCCTCGGGTTAAATCTTTAAAACGGGGAGTGAAGTGGTTAAGACATGTCTCGCACAGTTCCACAGGACGATTACCTCGTGGTGTTTTGTTCTTTAAAGCAGGTATTGGTTGGAGTATGGACCGAGTTGGACAGTTGATGACACGGCAAAAGAGTACGAAAATTCGAATCAGTGGATTGGCTCGTGTCGGTGCAGGTAGATTGATGGGCAGGGATCCAGGAGGTCCCCTTAAGCGATGGTTGGTGACAGTAGGTATTATGATTCCGTGGCGCAGTCAGTGACGTTATTGCATACAAAATCTGCTTTTCTGGGTATTCGTTCAGCTTATTATTTCATATTCGACCATTCACTATTCATCGTTTGAGCAGATGGTGATATGAGGTAGCAACCATACCCAGAGCAGGCTGGTACAAGGTAAATGGTTGTACAAACTTAAATTAAGTGAAAATTTTTTGTGAATAAAAAATTTAATTCTCTGCGCTCCTCAACCCCCCCCCCTTCCCCCGCTCTTGCCCCAGAAACACAGACAATGTCACCAAATCGTGGACTATGAAGTGAGCTACAGCAGAGAATTGGGTACTGTTTGATAAACAGCCAACAAAAAGGCCCCAGTTAGTTAGGTGAGACGAGGCCTAGACAAATATGCACTGAAACCTTCGTGGTTTTGTGCATGGAAAATCTTACTCCACGTTGCTATCGTTTTTCTTAGCTCACTTGAAAGCATTTTAAGGGTGTTCCGCGCTCCCTTGATGGGATTCATCCCCCCAGCTCATGCATGGACGGCAGTATCAACTTTACTCGAAGACTGTAGCCCAAGACTTGAGCAGTGGAATCTCCGAAATTTCCAATTATTCAAGTACTACTAGAAGCCAAGTTGGTCTCGTAAACAAAAGCTCACCATAGGTTAAAAATCGAAATTGGAAAGAAGAACCGAGCCGATGCTTGCAAATACATATTTTACCCCGTCCACAAACACTCGCTAAACCGAAATTCAGGCACTGGATTAAATGTATTTGATCAAAACGGCTAGCTTGAATTTGAGAGAAAACATTCGGGCGATCCATATCAACTTTTCCCGTTAACCAGTCGCCCTTGCTGTGATACTTGAACATACACTTGTGGAGAAGAAAGTGCCTTTCCACAAGTTACCCGTTAAGTTGACGTGACGACGTCAGAGTAAAGAACATTGTCATAATTGATCGAGCTGCTCTTTACAAATAAGTGCTTATTGCCGGTAAGTGTTGTGCATATTGATCCGCCATATCTATTTTCTTGGTCGAAGCTCAGGCAAACTAGGGCGATAACGCACTGACTGGGTCAATCGATAAGGTCAACAAAATGGCCCACGAGAAGGATGGCAGACATGTTGGTCATAGAAAATAATTGATGATGATATATCTTCGACTGATTAGAGGAAGAATCTCACATCTGCATGTTTCGCCTGTGCTCAATATATAGTTTTCTAGAACCTAACGGGTAGAGACCAAAACGCATTCAATTTCCTCTCCTACGCTTCACGACGGTTCAGTTCTGATTAGTAGGTGTAGAATTACTGATTTTCTTATTACTCTTTTGTTACAATCTCTCTCCTATTCATTATCCGTTAATCCGACAGTAGTCGTGCCACGCACATTTTGCTCACTAATTACGTGATTGATAGCCCAAAAACGAATGGCTTTCCTTTACTGACCCACTTCTAGTTGCGCGCATATCACGAGTAATATGGAGTTATCATTTGTCCTTTGAAACCGGAGCAACAGCAATGGAAAGAATTGCTGGGTTCTTGAAACTAAAGTAGCAGCTGGAATGCAATTCATTGCTATTTGGCCGCATGGACAGCTTCCAAATAGTATGTTTGCAACTTCGGTTTGAAGAACTACTTATTGATGATTGGCGGACGGATGCTCAGTTATTCCAGAAGAGTAATTACCGGTTTCCTAATTGTGCTGCGTTGCAATGAACACTAATGTTTTTTGTTCATTCAAAACCAATAAATCTATTAATAGAAAAGCCCATTTGTTCATGGTAAGTTGGCACATTGGTTTACAATAACACAATCGTTGCATTCATACGACGGTCAAGGTAGAAAATGCAGCAGAATGTCGGTATCGGAGGTGATCAAGGTTCTCACCCGGTGTAATATGTACCAGGGTATCATTTCCTCATTGGCATTCACATCGAGTATATTTTGAAGCAGCCAACAAAGCTAAGAGACATCATGGATCTTGGCTAGCAGAACGGACTAGGAAAATTTCAGCATGCAACCAATCAGACTCAAGCGGTGGCTACTACGCTGCTCCTTACATTGCAAGTACTTGAAACGGCCGCAGAATATATTTCCGAATATCATCCGAAACAACTTGATGTCTTGCTGCAATCCATTCCTCGTGAAATGACTAAAGGATACACACGAGATTAGGTCATTCCGCAAATATGCGGAGGTCCAGTGTGTTGTGCATAACGACGGTAGAAGTGCGAAGCAGCCACTGACGGAACATCTCCATCAAAGAGGGTACTGTTTTGGCGACCACATAAAAGTGATCGAACAAAGTAATGCCCAATAAATTCCAGAGTCGAATGCAAGATCTACATGTTTGAACTTCATGAAGAAGATCGCTTGGAGGCCATCGGCCGTTGCGTGAAAAACCAACTTAATTCCACTGGAAAAACGAACTATGTCATCCAAATGGGAACTATGGTGACATTCAAATATCATATGATGGGCAGTTCACTACATCGATAGATACAAAGCTGACCTTGTCCGTGTCAAAGGGAAGGAAATCCGCCTTCCGCTACCACAAACGGCCAGATGACAATCCCCGAAAGCTTCAAATTCCGACCACTGACACTTCTCGGCAAATAAAATCACATAGCTTAATAGCGCTGTCAATAGCATCCCACGAAAAATTGCATACTGAACGTAAATTTTGACAAGATGACTAAAGTAATTATTATCCGTCGTGACTGCTCTGTATCGGACAAGATTTTCAAAAACTGCGCAAGCCAGACACAAACTTAATCCTTTTTTATCTACAAATTTCTTGGTTTCTAAGTAGTGTGCGTGGGTGTTTGGTAATTTACAGATGTTCCGGTCATGTCAATCCAACGGGGTTGGCTGGACCAAACCGAAACTTGCGTGACAAGTTTGGTTCGGTTTCGTTTAGTTTCGACCACATTCGCACAGATTAGATTGTGTTGCTGTTCCTAATATTGGCAACTTCTCACTTGATCCTGAGCGAAATACGACCAAGTAAAATTGATCGTGTCAACACCGCCACTAACATATACAACGACAAGCAGCTGCATATCGAGTCCTCTGTTTCGTTGTTGTGCAATGAGCAAGAATCCATTTTGATTCCCCCTAATTTTCAACACGTCCGTCGATCATCAGATCGGAGCACACATGCTGACAAAGGGATAAACAAAGAAAACATGCGACCTAACAGGGATATCTCCGCAGCAAAAGTTAAACTATTTCTTACGGGCAACAAAGTCCGATCTGCAGACCATTTAAATCTGACAGGAAGCGGTCTTCAGGTTACTTTTCATATTCTTCCCAATTCTTCTTTTTCGTGACGCTTACTCATCCATTCAACAAGCGCACACGGGCAAACATTCCCATACAGTTCTGTTTGCCCGCAAAGATTTTCGTGATTGTAAGATATTTTGTTTACGCAGAGGATCCAAAAAAGGGTTGGTGTAATGGCGTAACGTACAACATGCAAACAAGGACCGTAGTGCGGTTAGCAGGAACGTGTGCACGCGTGTGTGTTTGGCTGTGCGAATTCACTCCCTGTCGGAGCAAACACAAGTTGGGCTGACAACGGTGGGGTGGAAGCTTGAGCAAAACCACTGTGCCTGCGCACTTACGGAGTTCTCACACACAGGGACACGGGTAGACGCGTGACGCAAGGTGGTCATTCGAGATGGCATATATAAACGCGCAGAAAACAGCGGACTGTGCTGTATAGAGGTCATTACACAGTACTCTGTCTCTGTGATATGCAGCAACCAAAGCCCAAGGTAAGTGATTAAATATTTTGGTTGTATCTTCTATGTGCCTACGGTAAAGAAAGCTAATGTGATGAAAATATAAAACTATAAAAGTACAATAGTAATTTAACCACGGTTAACCGACGGTCAGAATCAGAATGAGTTCGTTCAAATAGATCCAAACTAGAAAGAATCCAGCAAAGTGGCTAAACCATACCAGAACGAATTCCTGTTTGAGCGAAATACTTTACTCAAAAACATCTATTCTCATTGGTTGTCGATACCTGAAAATATACACTGAGTATGGACAGTGTTGATGATGAAATTAACGATTGACCGACGTTCCAGTCATCATGCGTAGCTCTTCTCAAAGCATACGTCAATGGCTGGGAAATTGCTTTAAGAAAGATAATTCGTGGTGACAGCAACGTCGACTCACTAACACGTCCAATGAAAACGCTTTGATTTTATTAGGTGCGTAGTTTCTTATAGCGTGTCTCATGATGCTTCCGTTTTCTCGCTTCATGCATTGTTCGGATGTGGTGATTAAAAGTTATTGACATTGTTGTAATTCGTAGATATACTTGCTGGCATTCATTGGCTTGTGGCCAAAAGATTTAGTATCAAAGGTTAAGAACCGTGGGTTTTTCAGGTCACACTAAGGGTCAGGGTTGAGTCTGAAAACCGGATTTTCGTGAGTGTAATAAGATAAAGAAGCCCTGACCCGATCGTTTGAGGCGATAGTCGCGAATTGTTGCATCCTCGCCTATGTCAACAGTTGAGTCGATTCCACAAAATGACACTGTCTGTTTTGTGAACATTATTAAATAGGTGCATTAGCTCTCGAGGTCGAGTTTCGGACGCATAATATCGATTTCAAGGGAACTGCCTGCTTATTGGTTTCTGGCGATCTTCAACCAGATTACTATTGTTTAGCTGTTTTTTATTCTAAAACTTACCTTGAGAAAGAACACGCACGGTAGCCGAAACTATAGGACATTAGATCTGCCAACAACACCTTATTACTGGCATTATCGCATTCACAATCAAAAAATTGAAACTGCCTTGATATGAGTTTTGGTACCGACTAATTGTTTGCCGTTAATCAGTGTTCAGTTTAAGTCGTCACGCATCACATTCATGTATACTTCTTTCTTCATAACTACTGCATATGGCACATCGTTTTGGGGGACGGATATTTCGCTTCATACCTCATATCTGGTGTCAAACGCGTGAATTAAATTGTTACATCCTGCAACACGTGTCTTTGTGCTCTGTTCTATCCGGCATTTCCGCCCCTTTCATGCCCACTCATTGCGACCGCGGGACAGTGCTCTTCGATGAAGTTCGCACATCATAATCTGCAATGGACAGTAAAGAAAACCGTGTGAGCCAGACTCCAAACGATTGCATACCCAAACGTTTGTTGATCTGAGGACCTGACAATGAGTACCGAAACAGGAGGTATACTGTAGCTATCTGCGGATGTAGGGGTCATACCGAATAATCAACAGCCACTCCTTGCTCCTCTTTGAAGGATATTGTATTAGCAAAGAATGAGTATTTACGAAAGAACACTCTGTTCTGACTTGATTAAGGTCGGCGAGTTCGCAGTTTCAAGCATAAATTAGTAGTGGAAGAGAAAGATACAGAAATTTAACGGCGAAGCAGTTGATCTCATGTATGTACTAAAGGAATATCGTATCTGGACGCAAATAAAGGACGACAGCTTTACAGTTTTTGTGACCACTAGGAACGATGGCTATAGGCAACAACGGGAGCAATTAGCAGGACTGGAGATCAGCGTGCACCGCACAACACTTTTGCAATGATTGTTATCTGCCTAAAATGTCAAACGTAATACTGTTGGAAAAGGTTAGAAGCATTTCGACAGTTCAACTTACCTATTGTTTTTCATATGAATGTAACATCCCAAAAGCTTGACAACTTATCGTTTTTATCGACGGCATATTTTACCGATTCTTTTGGTTACCTCGAAAGGTCCTCTAGGGTAATTCAAAGGTGAGTCTATCACAACCTCTCGGACAGTGCTATACGGTGCCGCTGAAAAATAACGATTTCTAATATCGCTCCATGTAATCCGAAATGGAAAACAGCTTTACGACTAAGGCGGTCTTTACAAAATGATGGTTTTGTCAACAAAAAGCAAGGGTAAATGACAGTCTTGATGATCATCATGGAGTCATTTTCATCTTAGTTCATCACTAGAATTAAAATGAAAATGAAAAGGATGACGGAATCCACAAAAAATTTGATACGAAACATGTCATAATCGCCTGAAAAGACCAAAAGATCGATAATTGATTTAAGAACATGTGAACTGGCGCATCACGCTGCAGAAGTTGCATCAGTCCCCAGAGTGAACATGCAGTCAGTCTTTGTGAACTGGGTGACCCAGTGTTTCTCAGACGCCCAGTCAGCCAGTAGGGGCAGACTTTAAGCAGCAGAGTTTGCCATCACGTGATCGGTTCCAGGATGCCGACACAGTAAACAAGACAAGAGCAGACGACGATCGCTAACGGAGAAACCGAATCCGCCTGCGGCATGGAAAATAATGTCAAGTTTACGGAAATTAGAATCGAGAGAACCACATGGTCAAAGTGTTACACCCAACCGCTGCGTCGGCTTCCAAAAACTGTAAGACCGTCTTTTACTTGCCAGGTTTACAGGTGTTGTCAACAATGATACGTTCTACAATTTTCTGTTTATATTCTGGAGATTTTAGAAAACACAGGGTACAAAATAGTGTCAACAAATATGGCGAATTTACCTACAAGTTTATCTTGCTATACATGTTTTTGAATAGTAATAAGGCCAGTTAAACACAAGTGACCTCGGTTGTCAAAGTAAACTCATCTAAACATGATAATTGCGATTGTAATGACGTATACAGATTTCATAAACTCTTTCTCTACGGCCTTGGGTTTTATTCTGGTTCATCCTTATAAGAGCTAACTAGCTCTTGTTCGACAAAATCACCCAACGCACGATCATATTTGTATTTACAGGCTGAAGTTGGTTAGTTGATACTTGGGATATGTTGAGCCAAATGGATTTTCTATTCATTATTGGTCACGAGATGGAGGATTTTCATTTAGGTAAGATCTTGATTTACACAAAAATTTGACCGTGAGCAGGGGTCAATTATAAATACGCTTACGTTGTTATCGTGAAAATGGAACACCGGGCCAGAATGAGTGAAACATTTTGTCGCCACAGAACTTTTGTCAACCACCCTTTCAAATTGAACGAAACCACGATTTTCATCATATTTAGTGGATAAAATGCACGCTAGCCGCACGTCCTTTATATAGGAAACTATTCAAATCCAAAATGAAAACAGGGACATCTGTATACCTGATGAATGCTTGCGATAAAATTGCTTTTCTTTAATTCTGAGGGAGATTATCAACAATATTTCTTATACTCTTGTGCAGGTAGGGAGGAAAAATTTTTAAATGCTGCAAACACCAACGGACTCAAAGTATGAATTAATAGCTCATAAAGACAGGGAAAGTAATGTTCCCAGCAGTGGGAAATGTAAGACGACCTCATTTGGCTGCCCGTTTATTTTCTTCACAGTTGCGCTAGAGGTGGTGGGCCGCAAAATGCCAGGAAAATAGGCATTTTCAGTAAATTGCGCTTTGAAAAAAGTTGTTGTTTTCTTGCATCCATCCAAATTGTTCACTGTGACACAACTGAACTAAAAGAGACCTTTTCGAGGGATCAAAACAAAAGACAATATTTTGTCTTTCTGGATAATATCAGGAAGTGACATTGTTTCTAAAATAATCTACCAGAATGAAATACACATTTATGATGTGTAGAGGAGCTTTCTTCCGACTTGACATAAGTCCGGTGAGGGCAGACTTAGCTACAGAGCATGGCCCACATAAAACCTTAGCAAAACCTGGATCCTGATGTTTTCCAAGATATCTTTAATATCCTGAGATGATAATTCAGTTCACTACCCGCGCAATATCATACTCGAGTTTCCGGAGGTAAAACTACTGCAGGACCGTGGCAGGCCTATTGGTCACCACTGTTAATAGATACTACATTTCCAGGAATATACACAGTTAATTATCCTGAACAAATCTCACTTTGTTCTCAGTAGTATGTTTCGCATATGGATGGATGAACAAAAATTCCTCCAGAAGCACACGACCGGCTTCATGGTCATTGGCACTCTTCAGGTATGCGTACCCGGTATTCTTCTGTCCAACCATCCCCATGCTAGTGCACTCCTTCCTCACTTTATTTCCTCTAACGCGCTAGTGATACGCTGTGGCTAAGGATAACAGACGATAACCGGAACAAGGCATCGACTGCATTTCCAGCTTACCTTTTAGCTTCGAACCAGCAAATCTTACAGCTTGTTGCCGAGACGCATTGCAACTTTCAGCTGAATAAAAGGAATACAAGATCGAGTTTTGGCTGTTTATGTTATTACAGGCTGCAGCGTAGAAAGAATGTTGCATGCGTTTTGGGAAGCGTCGCAGCTTATGTGAATGAACATCTAAGTTATGCGAGGTTTTCCTACCAGAGCTTTCCCATCTATAAGTTTTTGCAACAGAAATGCTTTTTTCACATACCCTGATTCAAAATATTCCTGTGACTAATAAAAGCTTTCTGTAGTTCAATCGGTTTGATTGACACCAACTTCGGTAAAATCAGTCGGATGAAATTGGTTTATTCTCTCATCTTGATATGATTGTAGCTTGAGAATAAGACCGAAATCGGTTAATGAGAGCATCCATTATTTTTTTCTTGGGTCCGATAACTATAGTTAACTATAATCCTAATGAATGTGAAATAAGATTATAGTGTTTACGAGATAAAGCAACTGTGCGTGGTCGGTGATAAAACAATACGGGAGGAAGTTTCAAGGAATATTTTACCATGCACTTCGTTGTGTGTCGACTGAACAAAAATTAATTTCCCGCGAGTAAATAAAACGTCGAAACCAGGTGAACCTAATTTTGGAGGTAACTGCAAGTTTTAGGTTTCATTTGTTGTAGTGTTCATAAAATATCGATGTAATCAATTTTAGACTAGTATTAGGAGGAGTGCTACTCGTTTCTACCTATTTGTAATGCTGATTACGAGATTCCATTACTCGGTTAACCAGAAACCAATGATTCCATCTGTATGATCGTTGGTCATACTAGTGATCACTGTTAATTACTGTTTTCCTCTTTCCATTTGTACTGTTGTTCCTGCTACTACAACCAGAAAATGCAGCTGTTGTAATGAGTCTGTTATGGATCTCTGGAAACAATATTCAACACATGATTTTTGTTGAATAGTAAACCCAAGCAAAAACTAACTTTTCGAAGCCTGCCTCGAATTCTTTTTTAATAGGATGGATAAGGAGAGTTTGTTTTGTTTGAAACAAGTGTGCAGTTGAGAACAATTTTGCAACTAGCAGCAACTTTCCCGTCACTGGGCCTATGTACTCTCGATTTTTACTCGTTCCGATCCGCCACTGGTTAGTCTCCAGTTTAGGGCGAGTGCGTCCGTACAGCGAGAAGACCCGCCTCAGTAATGCAGTCGGTCAATATTAGCGCGTCGTTCTAGACTAAATTAGCAAAACATATCATGGCCTTCGTCTTTACGATCGTTTATTATGATATGGTTCACTATGGAATGTAGTGGAGAGTTCATGTTCCGCAGCCACTAGAGCCCACTTCATGAGGGGGACGCCAACCATGACTCTGAAACTTGGAGTGGCGAATAACCCAGCTGGGTGGCGTTGAGTCAAGTGTGGTGACGAGCCAAGCGACAACTAATCACCATCTATCATCAAACTGATCGGCGGATTTGGGATTCTAACCTCTGAATTGTAGTTACAGAAGCTTAATCCATTAGACCGTCGTGGGGTTGGCCGGCGGTGGCCAAGTACGTAAAAGATAAAAGAAAAAAGAGTTCGGGCTGTGTTGGTTTTCAACAGGTTTTGATCGCTGAGCCTAGAGTTTACATCGTAAATGTTTCACCACCAACAGAGATGGCGCCGTCTGCACACGCACTGACGACGTCATTCCTACTGGTGACGAAACATTGAGCTTACCAGACCTCACTAACTAGGCCTAAGTATCACGCACGTAAGCTACCCCAGTGAATTAATTGACCAAGTTATTCTTTTATCTATCATTTCATTCGAAATCTCGCCTGAGTGCGTAAGCCAAAGGGAGTTTCATCATTGGAGAATCAAGCAGGACTACCGGACTGCTGATTCCCACATATCAACGTCTGGTCATTGCGCAACAGTGGTGCAGGGGCAAAAATCCGTTTGATAAGGATTTCGGAAAATCGACTGATTGTCTCATGTCAGATCTCAGTAGCACAAAATGGTTGTTTTTTTTCAAAAAAGACCTTAATTTCCTTGACTAGTTGCCAAGAGAACCCAAATCTCTGCACATCTAATCTTTTTATTTTTTTCTTCCTTTTCTAATGAAATCATAAAGTGCATCACGTTCAGGAAAGAGGTCGCAGCCAACAGCTAGCTGTCAACTGGGGAAGTTGGCCGTCGGAGAGAGGGCTCAAACTACCGACCTTCTGATTGAAACGCCACTATTTTGATCGCTCGACCACCACCGGTCAAGTAGAACACAAATTCATCATCCTAAAGATGCAGTATCTTGAGCCATACGATATGGAACAGTTTGTTCATCGTCAATTTCTGAGCGGATCTGCAAACGCCCAGTGTTTTGTGATTGTTTCGTGCTAGCAGACCCTGATCCGGGGACTTAACAGAACTTAATTTGGTATAACGTCCGCAGGTTTTAGTGTGAATCTTAACCTCATCCGTCCTATCGGATAAAACAGTACAAGGAAGGCAAGACGTAAAGTTAAAACTCCTCACATATCATTTTCGCTTTAGATGTAGAATTGAAACAACGGTTTTGTGACTATGGATGAGCTTGTCTCTATCCCGCTGTCCAATTATTTTCGTCCCTAGAAAGGGTTAGTCTCTTGTCCTGCAGATGTTCAGGTTCGTCCCCGTCGAATAAATATGGACGACAGTCATTAATAGCTTTCTGATTTGCTTTCTTGATACTTTCAAAAAAGAATGGATTCTAGTCCTCGGCGTCTCAAAGAAGGATTACACATTAAAGAGATTGCATCGAAGTTTACGGCTAAATTGTATTTCACCAATGGAGTACAACGATAGTTGCTTCACTTCGCCTTTCTGGCAATTTCCTGCTCCATTATTTCGGAATAGCCAAAGGTAATTCACGGGAAAAACATCCTTTTCATTTGGTTTGGTAAAGTGGCAAAATTCGGTTGCATCTACAAAAATGCAGTTCAGCTAGGCATATTTAACTAATGCACAATTGATCCAGACGTGGAAAGTCTTCGGCATTGGCAAGATTTAGATTCAGGTACGAAAACAATTTACACATTCTAGCCTCGCCTGCTGCACCATGTGACCCACGAAACAAAGCCCAAGGACATTCCACTTTAGAAATCTGGGAAAGCAAACACTGATTTGGAAATGTAACATCTGAGCATATTTTGTCCTGGCCTTCAAGCTTATCAGGTGTACATGACGTACAAAAGCCTGCGTCACTCCCAAGCCCGGGACCAAATCCTGTGTCCTTTGAAGGCTTTCATAATTAGCTCAACTCTACAAGTCACTTTTATCGGGCCCCATCCAGAATTACCTGATATGATCAGTATTTTGGTTGCACCCAGCAGTACGCTGTGATTGTGCTCAATATCTATGTGGTGACCTGAAAGAACGTACTTTATAGCAATAAACGTGTCATGATCATGGTCATCATTATTGTCACTGTCAATGTCCAGAGTGCATTCAGGGCGAAAATAATTTGTTTGAGGTCATCTGAGGGGGGCTGGGTTTTCGAGGTGAGCTTGCATTTGTTACCAGTAGTTTGGATCTTACGAGGGAACAGTGAATAATAGGTTTCAAATAACGAATGTCATGGAATCGTGTTTGATCTGAAGTTAGTGCTGTGCAAGTAGCTTGTATTTTCTCGGAACCCTAACCAGCCGTGGTGCAGTGCATGTGAATTTGTTTAATTTTTCGAAGAATCGGCGCTTAATCGTGGTTCACTCATACTGGCGCACCCCTCCATTGGTCACAAATCAAACTGAATGCCACATTAGTAAGTAATGCAAACAGAATGAACCAGTATGTATAAAAGTACGAAGGCGCGCGTCTGCTCACTTCGGTTTCTTCCTGATTTCAAGTGGCAACCACGTGATCTTGAGACAAATTAATCGCTTTGCAGAGCCAGGAATAGTTTGGGATAATTCACACTCTTGTTGCTATCGGTAACGTTATTCTTTTGAATGACTGACGAAAACGAAGCTCTGCATATTACATCTGTCCAGGATCAGGTAGACAGTGAGAAGAACACGACCGAAGTTGACGTCCCGTTTGGGGAGTCCAATGATGGCTGCGATTTCGCTGTGATATTCTCGGTGAACAATGGTACCCAAGGATTGGCATCGGCAATGCAAATGTTCTCGGTAAGTATTTCCATTTGAAAACAGGGCATTTCTGTGTGACGCTGGAAGGTCATCCGATCGTACGTGTTCTGATGTGGTGAAAAGTTAAATTATGATATGCACACAAACATGTTTTCCCAGTTTCGAGACATTACAGTTACGTACGTGCACCAAGTGATGATGGGTAAAAGAACGCTCACTAGTTCCAGTACCCAGATTAAAACGAGGACATCGCAATAGGACCGTACAGATGTTTCATCCTATTAGGAAGTTCCGTAGGCATTCGTTCTTCCCGGGTTCGCTTTTCAGTTCGGCTGAAGAGGATATGTGCTGATGATGAATCCTAACAAGGATGAAAAAGCTATAAAGGACTGTTATGGTTGGACGTCGGTCATTTGGGCTTTTGTGACTGAGTCTTGAATAATTAAGTGTAACATCTCATCTACTGCTCTCATCTAACAGCAATTAGGTTAGGCAATCAGCTGTCACAATCGACTGATGCACCAATTAATTGTAATATAAAGTAAGGCGGAGAATTTTGATATGGGATCGCGTAACAACACAGCAGTCATGTCATTTTCCTGATATCCTTCATCCAAGAGTGTAGAAGAAGGTGCATACCCCATAGTACCTAGGACTCAATGCATGAGGAAGGGCGAATCGGCAACCTTGACCCTGAATCTTGGAAGGTCATCTAACCAATTGGAGTCTAATTAGGTCAGGTGTAGCGAGAAGCCGAACGACAGTGGAATGCAGCCCACCACCAGAGTAAACGACGAATCCAGGGTTCGAACCTCTGAAACCTGTTTGATGACAACCGTTTAAACCACCTGGATACCGTCAGCACATTCGTGGGTCACGCTACAAAGCTGTGCAAACCCCATATTTTTTCCAGAATAGAGGTTGGCACTGGAACTCGAGTAAATACCAGTGCTGAAGAGTGTCGATATCAAATTAACTGTTAGCACCCGGTTTGGAAATTTTGTAAAGTCACTACTCATGAAGTGTACGCAGAATACTAGTCTAATGAGTCTTAGATAAAATGTGACTTGCAGGATGGCGGTCAGCCGTGGAGTGAAATAAATGAAATCCACGATGAAGACTCGGTTTTCAAGTCTGCTTTTTGAACCCAAGCCACGACCCGGTGAACAACTGCACGGTAGAGATGGTTATATTGGACACATAAGTAGGACCAACCCTGCGACTGGAAACAAACCCGAAGTTGGCAAACAAATGAGATCAGTAGAGCATTTGGGACTAATGCTCCTTTGAACAGAGTGGCACGCGTCCCGAACCACAATGTAAAGAAACTAGTGAACTGAAGCCCAGTAAGCTCGGCCAACAGTATGCAGGACTTGGAAATTCATAACCGAAATAGCGACATCCAGGGTGCTCGTTACGAATTCACCCACTTTCTCATGTGATATGACGATATTTGATCTAGCCGAACCAACAATTTGGTTAGAGCTTGCAAAGATTGACATCGACCTAATCAATGGTAGAGTCAGAATAAAATGCTCTGAGTGCACTTGGATCTAGCCAGGAAAAAAAGACAAAACGAGCGAACGATATAACAAAAGATCTACGGGTAACGTTTTGGCTAAGCCTAACACAAAGCTCACATATAGTACCAGATTTTGGCTTGTAAACGGAAATCTGTTTGGCCTATGTCCATTTGAATTGTTCTTGTCCCATCAAATGACAGGATCCGAGCAAGATCAGGAAGACTGATTCAATGAGTCAGGTTTAGCGACAATTTTTACAACTGCACAATGAGCCATGTGCACGGGAAAAAAGAATTTTGTACAGACTTGAAAAAAATATCATCGTTTCACAGATCAAAATTTAGATCTTATGGCCAATAATGAGCTAGTAGCTGAGCTACGCGTACGACATACCAGATAATCCCAGGCGTTCACTTTTTGCACGGGGGTATGGCTTGAGCTGAAGTGCCCATAACATGTAAATTTTTCACATCTCTAACACTAACCGCTCAGTACAGTAAACCTCAGTTCATTTCTGGCCATGTTCTCTGGCAAATCGGTTCGAGAAAACCAGGATCCAGCAGAATTCGAAATAGATTGGGTGACGAGACCAATATCTCACCGTTATCGCCTCAGGTCCAGCTGAGTCGAAAGAATATTGAAAATTGGATTGCAACGTCAGCCATTGCACACAGTCAAGTGAATCAAGATGGAAGCGAAAATCAAAGTGACGGTAAAAAGTACTAAAGAAAGGGATTTGATTCTTCTTGCCCATCCCACCTTGCAATAAAATGTTTTGTAAAATATGTATACAGTCCTGCAAGAAAGACAACCATTCTCTTTCTTCTTCCGTAACCGGTTGATTCTAGGAGCTTCAGATTCCTGTCAAACATCTGGAAACGAGACGAGCCACAGCCGATGAAACTGGACTCAAAAACCTAGTCAAACTGGACGTGTATGCTCGAGCCTCATTCAACCCAGAGCAAGTTGGAATGATAAGGAACCGTTTACGTGAAATAACCCCAGAAATTCAGATTCTAGACGAAAAGCCGACTGATTTGATCTCAGCAGGTAAGCTTTTAAGATTGAATACTTGCGTAATGCAGATGAATGCAGGTTTGCAAACTCATACGCGAATGACAAGAAAGGCATTAAAGAAGAGGTATCCATCAATGTCTTGTCCACAGTTTGCATCAAATCAAATGCGATTGTTCAGATGAGGTCGTTAGGAACGGCAAAAAAGAAACCTTGTTTGATATAGGGAAACCAATTGGCGAATATTTACGCAAAAATTGTATCATTGGAAACAACTTGAGTATCCAGGATAGGATATCAGTCATGTGGTTTTCGATGACACTACAATTTTGATGTCAACTGAATTCTCATGTGTTTGAGGAATTACTCCAAACAGCCGTGCTCATGCAACTTGTGCAAGCAGGCATCCACTTGACGTATCATCTTAGCCTAGCTAACAGACCATACATAATTCCTACCAAAGTCTAACTGACATCCATCTCTTAGTTTGAACTCCACCAGACCTATCGTCAAATTTTAACATCCAGAACAACACCATAGCAGTTGATGCATTACATGGCTATTATTAAGCTCCCACAATTTGTCAAACTACTTTCTGATACACATCAATAAAATATGAATTTTTCCAACTAATCGCGAGAATTATTCACTGTATGCGAGTTCATGTTAAAATGCTTATTGTTGATATTCTGGGAATCGGTAAATTTCATGTATTACCATAAATTTTCGAAAATGATAAAACTGTTCATCGGTTGATGCTAATACTCAAACATCAGCGACAACTACTACCACTACTACTGCTACTAACACTAATACTGCTACTACTACTACTACTCTCAGTAATAGCAACAGTCTGTAATTTACAAGGAATTAGGTCTTCATCAAGTATGGGAATACCATTTGAAATTATGAATATTTGTCGAGGAAATCAGGCAACCGTGATTGAGCCACCTTTGGTGTATGGTACATTCAAAAGTTAACCGTTGTGGCCAAAATTGAAGACGTATCTTTTCTACTACCGGACGGATCCGTTGACAGTTCATCCTTTTTGGCTTTTCTTCAAGCGATTCTGTGCCGTAGGTGTGAGATAGGCAGTTTTGAACTTTTGGTTTGACCTTGACCTTTTGATTAAAGAAATGCCTGCTTTCTGTGGTTTGATATGCATTCATCTTTGGTCAAGGACTCGCACAGTTCGGATCCCGAGACCATACATAAAACGACAAACAAGATGTCAGATATTTGATGCATTGTTATTTCATTATTAAAATGGAAGTAAAAGATAAAGAGAAAAAATATAAAGGATCTTTGTCCGACGGCTTTGAATATTGGAGCTTCACAGCGCAGGCTTCAAGGTTTGGAGCTTTGGTCCCAAATGTGTCACTGCTGGTCAAAGTAACATTGTGAACGCCTGATGACGATCTCCGAACTCATCGTCCTTGTGATAAAACTTGCTCTTGTGCTTGACCTCGATGTCCGAAACGTTTTTTTCGAACCACCCCACTGCCAAAGTTAGAAATCAAATTGACAGGTTTCCATATTTTTTAGTAAAGGTTCAAGTGAACGGACCCCCATCTTTTTAAAGACCCGTAACTCCAACTTAAACAATATCTGCAATGTGCGATTCTCTGCCCAAAATTATAATGCGGAGATGAATTTTTATATCTTAACTGATACCTTGTAGCTATGACTACGTTTTCATGATACTCTTTTTGTACTAACCAAATAGATTACAGAAGGCCATCATTGAACAAATCACAAAGGTGCTGAATGACATTTTTATTCCTCAGTTAGAAAAACAGACCTGCTATTCGTTCTGAAGTTACACTCAATGCTGATTGATCCGCAGATAGTAAGGAAATCAGATCCAAACCTAAACTGTAATTCATCCACTGAACCCAGCATCCAGTCACATCGATTGTGAACCGGTAGCTAGTAGACAAAACCTCAGTCTTATCCAGTGTGTAGTGCACCAATTCAAATCACAAAATAACAATAAAATCGATTTTTCGTCATAGGTTTTCAAAAGTAATCAGGTTAACTGAAATGAATTTCGAACAACCCTAAAAATGTGCAATCACATCACACATCTTTAGGCCATAATCTGGCGAAGTAAGTCATTTCTATGGAATAATTTAGATCGAAATTGCCGCAATAATAACTGAATCATCATAGGCAAGTGGATAAAGAGTAGCCAAGTCGAGTGCAATCAATGCTTCACACACTCACAGGGAAGAGTGATTGTTAGAAAATCGGGCCATTTCGTACTGCATGGATTAAAATTAGGATCGGACTTCAGATGCACCCAGTGTTCAATCAGATGTGAACTCAGCTCCGTTCTGACAACACTCGCCTATTGTGGAACAGAGATTAACCACGGTTTTGTACACAGGGTACATACTGGTCCGGTGAAACGCACATTCAGACAATTTGGCATCAGTCCGAAATAAATTTGTGAGCAGTGCCAGGAAGAATTCTGAAAACAAACGAACAATTCACAGAAGACACTCGGAAAGTGCTAAGCAAACTGGACAATGAGTGGAACGTTATAGTGATCAATTATCAGCTAGAGTGCTCCCTATTTTCTCTGAGCATTTGAGATCACTTGAGGTCAGGTCGATCAATCAATCAATACGTAACTGAACTAGGAATGAAAAATAAAGATCAAATACCCATTCATAATAGAGTGAAACTGTTCAGAGTGGAAATTCCCGTATTCGTCAGCTAAGATTAAAGGTCAATGAAATGAATGTAGAAAATCGTCACAATTCGACCGATGCGTCACCACTTGGATTCACGATAAATAAGGAATGCTAGTTGCAGCATTAGACGAAGAGAACGACGTTCCACTCATGCTAATCGATCAATCACCGTACATGCTTAGTTAAGGGACCTACAGAAAGGATGCATTTTAGACACTGGAAGCTTTTCATTGGTAACCGGTTAAGTCTAGCGTGGCTGATTTAACAAAACAGCTGAAATCCCTACGAGAGCACGATAATTTCTTTTGATCATTGTGACTCGAAACAACAGCCATCTAGCTCATTACTGACTCAGTTGAACTCAGTCGTAGTCGAAAAGGGCTAATCAGGGAGGCAGACCGAATTGGGAGAATTGAAACGAGGCTCCATATTGTACGTTCAGTATCAACAGTTTGTACCTATTGTCTGTTGAACAAAGCAAAATAACCTTCAAAATCAGTTAAGGAAAGCAATTTAGTACAAAGCATATGTAATCTTTTGATTGACGATACTATAGAGATGTAGCACGCGAGCGCTTGCCGACAGGGAGTGCGTATATCATGCGGGTCAGTCTTCAGATAAGGCTGACAAACTGGAATGAAGAGAACACACACCGTGCTATCCGGGTCCTGGATAAATATTTATCAATTGGAAGTGGACAGAATTTACTAGGTGAGTATGTGAAATTCAAAACGAAACAATATGTGCACAATTCAGACAAACAGTTACATCGTAGACTTGATACATCAACTTGGTTCAACCATTTGGGACAGTAGCTTTGGCACAATCGCCCTAACCTCTGGATCCATCTGTGAATATTCAAGTAAACTTTGGGAATTCTTAAACCATTCTTTCAGCTAGGAACAAAGCACAACCCACTTCAAACTGGGTATTACATTAGCGCACCGTTAATTGTGACGGGTTAGAATAAATTGAACAGTTCTTTTCAAAATTTTGTTGACTAATTCATTCATAAAATGGGAAAGTAGAGTATGGATTAACTGAAATTGCCGTTCCAATTTTGTCCCCAGCAGATTATTCGACAAGCAAACCTGTGACTGAACTCCCGTGGTTCCCGCGTCATATTTCCGAGCTTGACCTGGTGTCCAATAACGTCCTCATGTATGGTAGTGACCTTGACGCTGATCACCCGGTAAGCTGTCTTATCAGTTGCTATTGTTATTGAATCCGGCTACTTACTTCGTGGTAATAAAATTCAGGTGATCCAAGAAATTACAACGGAACAAAGTAAGTATATTCTTGGCATAAAGTACCACAGTAGTAACAAGACAGTTCGTAAAAATAACAATGTGGCTAAATCTTGCCCGAAACGAGCGACGTCCCACGGTAGCATATCCTGACATATGACAACAGAATGGATCCAGAGTTTTGAGGAATTCAAATTTAATCATATCACAAAGTTACGTGGGCGCATCCACCACCAAGACATACCTGGTTCTGAACATGAAGTAGGGATATCTTGGGGTAACTATATTACTTATGCTCACTAGCAAGCTGACTGGTCAAATGAAGTTCCGGGTCGATAACATCAACTTCGAAAGAAGAGCTAGAAGCTTCTTTGCAATGCGCTGGTAACGTTTTCTAGATTAAAACTGCATTGTTTAATTGTGAAATGCTAAAAGGAGCCTCGAATTCTAAGAAACGGACAATTCGCATTTTGTCTTTGCCGAATTCATCGGAACTGGGAAACCACTGGCGGAATGACTTCATTATGTTTCACGACCACTATTATTTTGGTGTAAGAAAAATCGACACAAAGTAAACTGAATCACTAGGGTGTAGATTAGTTGCACGAACCTGGTCGTTCCCATAGTGGTGCAATGAACGATCGATCCGAATAACTTACAGGCTGATAATCCAGGTAAGTTGAACATCGATTTTCACAGTGACGAGCTGAGGAGTAGTCAGATTCAGAAGTCAAGTCTAGGAAATCCATTCTCTTTCATCGACAATACTGGATTCTGGATGATAACCATGAAACCAAGGATTAAACATCAATTAGAGTTAATGGATATTGAATTGTCATATCCATTACATTCAAACATTAAAAATCAACAGTCGAATAATTGGCCACCTGTTTCGGATCACCACTGGTGCAACTACTTTTGTTCATCGACTGGAATAGTCGGCCAATATACCCGCAGTTTTTCTCACTTTCCATTGGGTTTTTGATAACTCAGTATCTATTAACTTGGCTTCCTTGACCAGCTCAAGTCCCTCCGATATCACCTTCGCTAGCCTAACTTCTACTCATGCGTCTCCTACTGACCTTCTATTCCAAATTGCACTTGTATACTTGGTGGTTCCAGTTTATTCGACGTTTGGCTGCTGTTGACCCTGAGGAGAAGTAATTTGCGTAGAATGTCCTATGCATCGGGAAGCATACCTCTCCTCTCGGATATCTAACGCCATCAAAATAGTAAGGACTGAGAGCTGCGGTACACAAGTATGAGCCATTTACAAGCAAAGGATCCAGAGTAGCACATCAGATTTCAAGCGTTGTATTCTTTTGAAGTGAACGATTTCCAGCGGTCCTCTCATTTCGGACATCTATGCGAAAATGTGTACTTTCCTGATCCGTTTTCGTATTGCCGTCAGGTCTGTTGGAAGTGCCATAGTCTCCGAATTATGTATGATCATTGTTAGTTTCGTCCCCTAGAAACGCTCAATGTTTCAACGGATTACTGTACGCAGCATTCTTCTATCTTGAATGTCATCATCATTGTGTGATTTCCTAAATCCTTATCAGAATCAAAGGAAAGACTACGCAGAATTCGTCTACAATCCGGCCGAGATAGCAGAGCAGTAAGGCCATCTGACATTCTTTGACTCAGAATATGCACTTATTGTGATGAGATCTTTGTCTCTAAAACCGCAGTTTCTTTGCTGCCCGATTCAGATATTTCAAGTTCAACGAACCACCAGGTCTGATCAGTTCTTTACGCAACTAGCAGAATAAAAAGATATCTATGTTGTGAATGACATAATGTTAACAACACAGCGTTGTTAGTAGATGCAATAGGCCAACGTTTCGACTACCGTAGGTAGTGTTTGTCAAGGCAAGTTTTACGATCAAATGCATTTTATTGTATTATATATGTCTGTCAACAGATTTACTATTCTGTCACAATTCAGAACTAAATTATTCAATCTGGTGGACCCATGAGGATTTGCAAAAGACAACTGAATTTCCAAAACTCACGTTTATTCGAGATGGCTTTTAGTTTTTGGCTGAACCGTTGGTCTGTCTAACAGGAATTGAGGTTTAAGATAACTTTCTCGATGAAAACAGAACACGGGATGATATCGAACTGAGGGGATGATTTAGGGGATAAGTCTAGAACCGTCAAGCTTTTCACACACTTCGGATTCAACTAAGATTACAAGACGCGCGTTGTGAAAAGTTCATCTCGCCTGATCCGGGAAAACATGTGAGACAACAGCTTTCATTTTTACGGCTTGTGAACTTGATACGTAAATCCTCAAGGATTTACACTCAACTCACAGTTGAACAGAGGGTAGGACCAATTGCAGCGCACGGGAGCTGAGAGCAAACCATCGATCGTTTCTGTTTGTAGGGTTCGCAGCTAAGATTTAGATCACATCATTTGAGAAAGATTTGGTCAGATGACAAACTTTGGGATATGGAATAGTGCCAAGTTGGCCGACAGCATGTAAATCGCACGTGTACTCAAAGTGGTCCAGTTAAGATGAGCAAAATAAACGAGGGTGAATGCAGTACCCGGGGGAGGGGGTAATCACCACCCGCTAGAACAGGCATGTTCCCTAGATCTCCAAGCGCCATTGCGGCATAAATAATAGACGGACATGAAGAACTCCGCATTCGATGTTATCCATCACGGCGGTAAAATTGGCATGCATACTGAAATACACTCCTATCTTCTGGGCTAAACGAAGGAGGAAATTTGCGAAAATCACCAGAGTTCCCTTCCTAATGTTTAGGTAAACATTTTAGTGAAAGTTTTTCATGCCTGAATATGACAATGGATTGAAATTGTTAGGAAGATTTTATTCAAAGATGAGATCTACATGGGTGTATTATAGTATGTGTATATGCATATGCAGTTAAATATCGAATGTCTCTGGTCTCACAGTCTTAGCAAGTAGCAACTTGCAGTTCGCGATGCGAGTCTGTCTGCACATTTCCCTGGTTGCGCATGCCATCGATGGCTTCTAAAGAAGCTCCTTAACGATTTCAAAGCTTAATGCTTGGTCGCCCATGCTTACTTCTTTCCTGGGTAAAAGGAGGCCGGCAGTATCAAAATATTTCCACGCAAAGGTGCTCCAACGCGATTGCCGAAGGAATAAGGAAACGATTTCACATTTGTGCAAGTAAACTTTACAGCACTGTAGAAAACCCAGTTCTACCATTGGCCAAGGCGTTGAACTATCAAATCCACCCATATAAGCTGTAAGGGCAAACAACATTCACTAAAGGTGTAGGTTCACCATCCAGCGTCTTGCTTCACAAGCCACCGTAAGCCATGCGCGATTTTGTTTGATGAAGTCCACTACCATAACTGAGGCGGTACCTCAAATATGCGAACGTTAATTCCAAAAACGTGGAGGTTTTCAGATTTTTCTTTTAACCATAAATCAATCATAAAAGTACACGAACTCGTAAATAATTTCAAAGTTGGCCATTCAGCGGTTCAAAGTCAGCCCTACTCAGCATCCCTTTCCCAGCAGTCGTACTTAATCTATACGATTTCCGCAATGTTCGGTGGCAATGGTACCATGGTAAAACGGTAGACAGACGATCAAACAAACCAGTGTCTTTGAAGTCTGTCACCTGATGCGACCAAGTTGGAGAGTAAGACATAGAAAACCAGAATTCAAACCTACGGATCGATGGCATGGTTCGACCCGATAAGATGAAAATCTCGATGAGGTTGACTAAAGGCATGCGTCGTACCCTGGGTAGACGAAGTGTATTATAAGCACTTAGTGAACAAACAGCGAAATTAAAGTCATAAGGCTGAGTGGAAAAATAGGAGAAACGGAGATGTTTGATCTTATGTTTGCAACGCAAGTTTCAGTCGAAATGACGAAGGTCTCGATTCTGGGGCTATTGTGGCCAATTTTCGATCTATGGCCTATACCCAAGCAACCGAGTTGGCCCTGTGTCTACCCCCATAGCGCACATCATGACCAGGTCACGAGAACAAGTTGCTCATCCAACTGAATCAGTCGCGCGACCGATTTGTATGAGAATATCAATCCATTGGAAATCGAGCGAATAAATTCTTAATCTACAAGTAATTGCTTTTAAATATTACGAATTGCTTGCAGAAATTGAGAAAAAATGACTAGACTTTATTGGAAGCAT
The DNA here is from genome assembly GCA_008360955.1 of Fasciolopsis buskii. Taxonomy (NCBI): domain Eukaryota; kingdom Metazoa; phylum Platyhelminthes; class Trematoda; order Plagiorchiida; family Fasciolidae; genus Fasciolopsis; species Fasciolopsis buskii. The sequence goes on along the minus strand of LUCM01003034.1, from coordinate 88,386 downwards.
ATATTGAAAAGTTCATATAAACCGATCCTTTTAAGAGTATTTGTGATTCTTCGCTTTTTTCATCTGCCTCCCAGGCAGAGTCGACTTTTACCGCGATTATTACCTCGCATTTTAGGGATTTAAAGATCAAGAATACCGCAGAAGAAGAAACTGGTTTGCCGAAGTCGCCTACAGCTACAAATAGTGAGTGTTCCAGAGCGTGATACTTTGAATTTATCGAATGCCCCTAGGCATCAAATTCCTGCCGAAAATCAAAATGAATATGGTCGTTTTGAGTACCAAAAAAGCAATTTCTTCACGCTTACTGAACATGCTATAACTTTAAATGCAGACGAATATTCCTCATGTGAATGGTTTTCGATCTTAACAGGATTCGACTCCGCACATGGACTCATGCTATGCATTTGCACTGCGTGGTCACATTTTCCGGTTTCGATTCATTTTATCATTGTATTCAACTGGCATGGCATGTGATACACAGAGAGACATTTTTATTAATACACTTATGTGGTTATTCGTATTCCAGGGCCGTCATTTGCGTAGTCATTAAAATAATGAAAAATATGGTACAGACAAGTTTTGAGTAACCGCGTAATGATGAAGACAAACTAACATGCTTAAAACCAATGGGGCACGGATACGGAGGTTTCGAACCATCTAAGAATGAAATGTAATCATCTATCATTGATCGTGATGCATTGTTTGGGGCCTCTATTCCGTCGTTTAGCAAAAACCATTCGGCTTACTGAGTGAAATGTCCGCCATAAAGACCGACCACAGTGAAGCGTGTGGGCTTATCCTTAACTTGTTGAGAAGATACTCAACTCCCTCTGGGTGGGTTTTTAGGACAATTTGCAAGTGAAAATAACCGGAAAACAAAGAACACTGAAGAAAGGATCATACGCACCAAGATCGCATTGTAGTCTAACTAATAGTTTGTTTAGCGTTTTTGAAATGTAAATCAGACACTCTAGGCGATCTACCAAAATTTAGTACGTAGTATTGAATTTGAGTGGCAGAGAGACAATGCCTAGTGCAGCGGATGAGGGTTATCGAAGAATATCCTAGACTTGAGTGTAGTCTTAGTTTCAACTTTGGTGTCATTAAGCACCACGGCTAGCCATTTGAATGAATCAACAAACCCCACTAATCACCACAAGATCATCTCGTATAAGCTTTCAACTGGCAATCCTTTTTCTAGATCTGAGTCTCAATTCGACGCCGGTATTGCAGTTGTTCCTTGGCGGATAATACACTTCATCCAACTACTTACCACTAGACAGTGCAACTTGATAACCAGGCAAACGAAAATAGGAAACTGCTGCTTTCCTGGTTGGGACCAGGGACATGAAGATAAACGCTGGTTACAGACATTGACGGACATGGGAATCGAATTTAGTGGGGCAAATGCCGTCTGGCCTGTTTGTGAAAAGCGTACCCTCCAGGAACGCAGGACAAAAAATCACAAAATATTTACGGTAAAAACACGGAAACACACGTGGTTCCTTGTTGTCTATTGTCTTCCTCCATTTTACCCTTTTTGTTTTAAAGTCGTTGCGTTCTGCACCGTGGTTGTCTTTAAGCCTACTTTATATATATATATATATATATATATATGCAGTGGTTAGACAAGCAGATTTTGTATCTAAATTAGTTCAAAAAATATCTGCACGTGCAATTTCAAAAACACAGCCGTACAGTTACGTTTTGTGGCTGACCTCGGTGCTTCGGAATGAGAGTAGTGATTGACTGATCTGTGTAACGGCACGTTGCGCCTGCCAGGACCGTAAATGAATGACATCACTGTTCCAATGTACAAAACTAATGAACGGTGTCTGAACTCCATTTTTTCGTTTGAGGTCATAGTAACTGGGTAACCTTGGCGAACTAGTTTGTCAAATATTGAGCCCTATGGGAATGTGCGAATATCAAAAGACCATCATCCGATGCGCACTCGTTTGTGCACTGGAAAAGTGTTTTTCATTGACCAAAGTTCAGATTAGTTTAGTCATAATGAGACCCCTGAGTTATTCACATTTCCGGGGGAAAAACCATTGGGCGCCTTTCGTTTTGGGTCTTATCCACATTCCTGTCGTTCGCGTCACATTCTGAGGTCTCACTTTTACTTGCAATTACCATAAAAACGGCAAACGTAAAATGCCCATTCAGTGTCACTCACAGTGAAGTCTGGTGTAAACTCTGAAGCCGCAGGTTCTTCTCTCTCTTAGTAGGCTTTGATTATTGCTTGGTAATCTTGGATCGTTCTTGGAAGCCATGTACTAGATTAGAATATGCATATAATAATTCAGCGAACATGACTAGGTTCGACAGCCCACATCTGGTCTACCCGTGAATCCTGTGCGTTGCCCAAAACGTGTTTAACTTAATTTAGTTTGGGGTTGTCAAAAGCAGGAGTCAATTAGGGATATTATGAAACTGTTCAATGAGAGCAAACCTATACAGACAAAAACCAACTTCTGGTTCCGCCAGTTGCAACGTGTTAAGAAAGTCATATAAAAGTAAATACGAGCATTTATCAAGCTTTTTCGAACCTACAGAAGTGTATCGTATTGACGACACGCTCTGGTCCAAACAGCATTTACACGCACGTACGAAAATTGACAATGGATAGAAAATAGTTCTCACGAGTTAGGCTTACTGGCGATCCTTCTGCATATCCAAACCCGTTGGATTGTTGCACTGGTTCTTTCGACACATGCTGTTGTTTTCACTAGTAGCCAGTGCAGCCACAAGGCAATTAAAACCAGGGCGCTTTCTTTCGTGTCCTGGTAAACTTATTTAGCGATTCATATTTCATCTGTCAGGAGCCGAAGTTCAGGACTCAGTATGCAGCCGACACGTCAATGTGCAAAACAAACAGTGATGAAAACTGCCACAACAGAACGACTAACTCTACCAGTGGTTTATCCCGTTTGTTTGTTTTTCGTAGCATTTCTAACCACTGACCAAGGGGTGGAAGTTGCCTGGACGAAATGCTTTTGCAGATAGTGACTAATCCAGCTTCCAAATAAATAGTACTTGTCGTCTGGTCCACTTTGGTTCGATCAACGGCATATGATTAATGGCTGCGACAGAATCTTCTGAAGGTCATGTTTTCTGCTCGACATGTATTGCTCGAACCAGCTGATCCAAAATCCGATCACGATTAATGTGTGCCAATGGGAATCATTGAACAAACTATTCCACTAGCAATTCTTGCCCAAACATTTTTGTTTACCAAAAATTGACATTTGTTTTCTTCATTCCTGTTTGGCTACCAAAAAGCGGGCAACCGATTCCTCGAATTGAACACACTGAAGTGGAAAAAAAGACTTGGTAAGCACTTCATTTTCATATCTGAATGGATCGATGCAGTGCTCACAAGATTAAAATGGGACCGTGGTTAGGAACCACATTTACAAACCAAAGACTTTCACTATTTCTGATAGTTTTTACGCCTTAAATCTAATAGAATATTTCGGTGCTTACTTGCTATCATGTACCGGATTTCAATGCTAGTTTCTGTAATAGGGAAATTTCGTTGAGATAATTACTGACGGGATTCAGTTCAGTCTCTGTATTTGGGAGAGTGAAAAGTACGCGCGAATCGTCGGGTTTCAGTCGACTGCATGAGGTAGATGCATCCAACTACAGCATGTGCACAAACTGAGTAAGTTTGAATGTGTCCGGATAGGCTAGGCAGATCTCACGCATACGAATCTATCTGGGCACTTACCCACTGGCACATATTTCGTCGAGCGACCAGTGTATTCGAACTGGGTAACTGTGTTGACGGCGAATTCATGATTTTCAGAGTTTTCATGCATAGCGAGAGCCAGAGCAGCTTCTGCTCCGTGCTTCCTCTCAACAGAAGGATGTGCATTGCCACAACTCTTGGTGGTCTTTGTTACCTTGACCAGGCTTGAACTTTCCGCGTTGATGGTGTCCGGCGACTTCGTGTGTTCGATCACCGATGCCTCCGAAGCCATTGTTCCATTGTGATGGAAAAATTGGTTGAACAATGACGACGTACTTCATAGTGTGTTGGATGTGGACCGTCGTCACCCCAGTGAAATAATAAATCTACACTTTTGGTGGTTTGGACTCATTTTGCATATACCTGCCCATCAATTGTCTCTTTGCACCCCTTTTGCACGTGGTGGTCAGGGCGGAAAGAGGTGACGCGAGGCTCAGTCTATGAGTTGACTTACAGATATGGAAAGGTTAGTTTGGGTCTTGGATTGGGTTGTTGCTTTCTGCCTTCATGTTTGGTGCCCAACAGATCCCCTGTTTTTCTCACACCTCGATAGTAACCATTATATCATGCAATGGTATTGATTATTTATCACTATACATTATTCGTTATTTCAGGAGCATTATCTATCGTGAACTGACCAAACTATACGAAACACACGCTTGCAAAGAATATTTGGAAAACCTGAAACTATTACAAGAACATGCTGGCTACTGGTAAGTTTTTGCTCCCTGGTTGCCCAACGGATTATGAAAACACAATTTGTCTGATTTTTCAATGATTTGTCACGCAACAATAACTATTAAGCTATTGATTGAAAACCACAAGTGAAAGCTGTGCAGCTATGTCACCTGACTGATTAGGTATTTTCGATAGTTTGTGCCCACCTCATCCTAGTGAAAATTTGAACATAGCTGGCGTCAAACGTGCTGCTTCTAGCACCTTAGCTTCCAGACTATTATCGAAGTTGACTGTCGACGGCTACTTTGCACATCAGCGTTGCGACGACCTTTATTGTTGAGTGAACAAAATTGCAGTGTTTATGCAGTTGGCCCCAACGCTCTGGTGATAATTTTTCTATGTTAAGAGAAAATCAACCTGAGTGACAGGTGATTGACCCAGTGTTTGAAACCAGATTTTCCAACTGGAACGGGGTTGCGTTTTACCACTGCAGACTGTCATTGAGAACGACTTGTGAACAAAGTTAATTCAGTAGTTCTGATTAGTGTGGACGGCAGATGGTGGCAGAGTGATAGCACACAAGCCTTCCAGTTGGAAAGCCCGGGGGCAAACCGTGGGTACGATGTAGGATATGCATGACTAGTCAGCTCTGCAAATAACGAAACTTGAGTCTGATGGTATCAGAGTGTAAAGCTCATCTGATGACCAGAGGTTTGTGCTTGAAATGTGCAGTCCGAAGGGCAGTGAGCCAAACATAAAAACATCAATTTCACACAATACTGGAAGATACTTCCGATCTCTATATAGAAAGAATGATCGTGATGTATGACAAAGAAAATTAGAGGTTTTTCAGAATATAGACATTAACTCCGACTGTAACAGTCAGCATAAATTTTTGACATTACAAACGCTTTTAATACCGACAAGATGCCCCCATTACCACTACCGCTACTACCAGCGGTAGTAATAATAGCAGTAATAGCAGTAGTAGTAGTAGTAGTAGTAGTAGTGACGCTGGCCCTACTACTATCACCCCGGATGTTACTGCTGCTGCGGCTGCAGTTGTTAGCACTGACAGTGGCAGGATTCGAATATTTCACTAACAATTATTGTTGTAAACTTGAACTGAATCATCCAGAACAGAACAACTGCCCATAATCTGGGCACGTTTAGGAATTGTGTCTGAATTGCATTTGAGCAATGCTCAATGTTACTAATTCACATGACCTTCTACTTTTTCGGTTTCCTGTCGCAAAGCGATTCGGACATCCCTCAGTTGGAAGATGTTTCCAGGTACCTGAAAGGTGAGCAGATTGGTGATTTAACTAATCGATTCATATATTGACTAAATAGATGAATCTCCATTTTATGTGAATGTTCGTTTGACCGTTCGATTCCATAAGAGTACCTTGTTTCGGTTGTTGAGTCTCTTGCTCCCAGTTATTGCCTGCAATTTGAACTATCGCTAGACAAGCAAATGTTGGTTGGGGTAAGAATTTCATTCAGTCATGCCAAGCAAAATCCCTCACTCCTCAAGAAGAATTGACAAAAAATTATCTGTGCAACACAAGCTACATGGTTCACGCTTTGTGGCTGTTGTAACATCAGGCCAAGGGTAAACAACCGCATCGTCATACGGGTGATTCGGTTTACTGAGGATCGATTGTTTAGCATATCCAAATTGATTCGTGATTCTCATTTGAAATCATTTACTGAGAATCTGTGATTCATTGAAAGTCCATACACACACAGGCTGCAACATCGAGGATACAGTCCATAAACGGAAGAGACTATTTCAGCCTCACTAATTAGTATGACGCTTGATCTTGAATCGCAAGACAAACCAAATGTAAGCATGTTCGTGCGTGTTCTCACACCTGTCTAATGCCAGAGGTAGCTGGAAAAACTGGTCACTTTTTACCAGTGCTCGAAGAATTCCGTTCCACATGATTCAATCGCGAATCTTCATGCAGCCGCTTGAAACTCGCGAGTGAATCTCAAAAAAACGCTTTTTTGCGTTCAGATACATGTTTCTTTATCTTGGACTATTTCAAAATTACCCTCAATGATTACATTAAACCTAAGGGAATCACAGGCTGTCAGTGTAAAATTGTTCAATCTGTTATGCTCTCGTTGTACTATACGTGCTGTTGCTCTTGATGGTGTGGTCACGTCTGCCATTCTCCGTATGCTTCCTGGGCAGCTCGAACGGGTTTTTCACTACGTCCCGTGGCTGGTTACATCTCGGCCAGAGATTTTCTTTCCGGTCTGGCCTTTCGCGTATTCTATTGCACTCAGTACATTCGCCATTCGAATGATCCGATGTACACACCGGAGCCGTAAGTTCTTCCTATTTCAGTAATATTTTAAATGTGTTATATGTTGATACAGTTAAAGTTTAGTCAGGGAAATGTTTAGATTAACCATCGGATACTGTAAAACGGTAAAGACTCGGAGTTTTGTAGGACTGAGTTAGAATGTCTAATGCAACAACCATAAATAAAATAAGTGAGTTCTGTTGTCAGTGATTTGCAACGTGTGCAGCAGTATCCATGAGAATCCCCCAAAGAAAGTATCATATCATTTCAGCTGACCAGTGATCGATCTCCGCACGTAAGAAAATGAGCAGGAAATGCGTCCAATAACAGGCAACCACGAATGAAATAGATAAATATAACCGCAAACGAATTTTGACAATCCGTAGGAAAAAACGACAATCGGAAAGAAAGTGAACGATTGCAAAAAAGATTCTTCGAGATAGTGTAACTAACTACATTTAACTGCAATAGCACCAAGTAGGGAAACAATACAAAAGACGACTACTTTGGATAAGAATTAGGTAGTACTGCACGATCCCCTGTGATATCCCCGCATTTCGATAGTTGTCAAAAAGCGACCACACAAAGAATCAAACAGAAATTTCTTTCTTATATAAAGCCCTCATCAGAGAACTAAAAGGTTCTCCTGGGAATAAAACAATTTAGTCCTTCTCCAACTTTCCTTGAGTAATATATGGTTGGGATTTGGTGATCTATCGCCATTCATTAACTGATACATGCTCATAACTAACTGTTCGAAAGTAACTTGTCTCACCCATTGAGAGAGGTATCAGCACCCCTGATCCATTACCTAGCTTGAATGGCAAAATACGGGTACATGGGTCAAAGTGATCGATTCTCAAATAGTCGTTCTTCCAAAAACACTATTAAAAATGTTCACTTCAAAAGCAAATTCTGATGATGACCAGTTAATAAAGGTTCAAAAACTTGTCTACTGCATTAGTTCGCTAAACAGAACACAGCTGTTGAGGACTCAGTAGCCTGAAAGTTTGCGGACCACATGTGAAAATGGTCGATAAATCGTGATAGCAGCAAATCAATAAAGAGTTTCAGTATCATCATTGTGCGGTCTCTAGCCCCTTCAGTCTAGTCGATTATCCCCTACATTTGAACTGGCTGGTTTGACTTCACATTACCGGACTTGGAAAACCAAAGCACTTAATAGCTGGTAATCTCATTGTGTGACTTTCCTGATCGCCTAATTTCGACTGCACGCCATACCACCATCGATTTCGTCCGGTATCACACCGAAATTAAGTGGATAAACATGTAGGTCCCCCAAACACAAAAAGTACATATTTAGAAGTGCGTGAACTTCATGTCTTCTGTTGGCGCAACAATAGGCCTTATCATATAAGTCTAGGTACATCCATTCAGATAGAAGTTGCTTAGAGGCCCAGTAGCGATTCGTTGTTAATTAGGGCTTCATGGAGAAATAAATGACGATATACATACCAAGAGAACACGTTCTGACTACAACACAGACCAGCCGAGTGGCCTCTCTGCTGTTCGCTATTTATGGAAGCATGTATTCAAAGGTGAATTCAGGACGATAACTTGCAGGAACTTCTGTGTGACTGAAACTCTCTTTTGCATATACAAATAAGTTAGCAATAGCGAAAGATTTGATATGAATTTACAAGTGATTGGTCGTGCAATGTCAACATCCGACTTCCATTGGAAAGCACTGTACAGTTGTTTGATCCTTGTCGGGAATCATCAGCGGTGCATATCCAGCGCGGCCGAACTTGGACGGAGACCCGGGGTGATCCTCAACTGTTCATCAAACAACAAAACTACATGTTGTTACGTCCATATCCCTGATTTGATTTTGCAGGCACGAGGTGAATGACTCCCAAATGAGGAAGAACCTCTCTGTAGGGAGCAAAGACATTAGGCAGAGCCGTTCAAAGCTTTTCTGCTTGGCAGCTTGTAATGGCGGAAGATTTGATGTAAATTCCTAGGTGATTTGGCTTGCAATGTCAGCATCCAACTTCTTATTGAGCAAATATGAGACACCCGTACAGTGTTTCAATGATTTTCAATGGCAATTCGGATGTTGGCACTTCAAAAATATTGGTTTAGAAATTCACAAATAAGTTACATTGAATTTGACGTAATAACCAGAATTCCCCATAGAATCGAATGACATTGTCTACGAGCTTGTGTACTATTTGATATGACTCATTCATCACACAAATGGAATTAATCTATTCGTTTTCGTCTGACCTGCTTGATCTATCCGTTCTATCCAGTGATCGGTTACGAATCATTTCACGCTCTCTTGGTGTCAGAAAACGTTTGTCATGAGCCACACAGCCCAATCAAGTTAACGGTCGTATCGTGCCTTTGTATAATATCTGTGGGATTCACAAAAGTGTTTTCAGTTCCTTCACTGAAACCCAGTTCCACTCCAAGAATGTCAGAATAGTCAAATTACTCACGAATAACCTAGTTAATGGGGAGTGAACAGCCTTTGACTGTGGTACAAGGCTCCTTTAGGGAATATACTGCAACTCAGGTTCGATTAAGCAGAGTTCGTGCTCACGGTGACGTTTCACTGAGTTCACCAGGAAATTTCGTGCTCGTCATGGCTGGCCCCTTTTCAGGTTTTTTTTTCAGCTTTGCCATTGAGATGATTATGTAGATAACCCTATCCCCATGAAAGAATAGTGGTATGGATATGTACCCAGATATGCTGTCGATGTGGTGCTACTGAGTGAAGGCCCCAGTAAGCTGCAAACTGTATGTATGTTTGGAATGCGTTTTGCACCTTCAAAGTATAAAATGTTGTCGCAGAATTGAATTGGCTCAAATCCGAACCATGTACTTCCCGGAGAGCAACTGAATGAGGTAGACAAATTTAGTTACTTGGGTAGCGGGGGCTCACCTGGTGGTCGTGTATCAGATAAAGTATCTTTGCGCACACTAAAGGCTTGATTGGCGTTTGCTACTTTGAGGCATCCTTCGAGTCGGCGTGGCACCCGACTATCGATCAAACATTAAGCATATGCAACAGTAGTGAGGTCGGTATTGCTCTGCGGCTTCGAAACATGGCCATTGTGAGCAAAGGATATGCAGACTTCCTAGGTTTGAACATCGTTATATTCGTAGTATTGGCAGAATGTGGTGGGTGAACTTCATGTGTAACTGGGACGTTAAGCGTAGGGTGCTAAGTTATGGGTATGGTCTTTAGAACAGGCACTGAATCAGAATAGGTTATAGTGGTTGGGACATGTTTCGCGAATGCCGACGGAACGGCTGCCTTGTTGTAGTCTGTTCTGCGCAACACGCGACGTTTGGAAAATGGTTGGAATTGGCCAGCCGATCACATGGGAAAAAGCGTGAAAACTCTAACCAGTTTACTGGCTCGTGCAAGTGAAGTTAAACTACCGGACTGGGGTCCCCAATATCCCCCAAGCGAGGGTTGGAGACAACAGATGTTTTAGCTTAGGGTTACAGTCAGTAGCATTTTTGCGTTCGAAAACTTCCTTTTTCTTTGTGGATTTTTAATTCGTTAGTTTGCGGCTGTTCATGCGGGAGAAAAGAACCGAAGAGCTTTTATTAGGACTGGATGTCTAAACAAGTGATGATTTGCGATCACACACTTTGGCCAAATCATGTGATTCCGTCGCTTGTTTGTCCCGGACGCTCTGAAGTTCAAAACTGAATTATCCAGGAGGAAAATCAGACGTGACTCTTGAAATTTAATCCGCGCTACACAATCTATCATTATTCCATCATTTTGCCTTAAGTAGATGGTGCTGTGATTTAACAACTATGACCAGAGCACGCTGATGCATCGTTAGCGTTTGTGCGAACGCGAACTGTTCCGATCCACGACATGCGTGTTACGCCAGATATCCTATGATTATGCTCATGATTAGTCCATGAAATGGCTTACCTATATGTAGCTATGATGACCAACCACTAAAAACCATGGTAACTCATAACGGCTCCGGCATCTACGCGCTTTCCGCTCCCTTTAATGGCCACGTCTTCAACGGCTTTTCACAACATAAAGAGATCAAAAACATTCTTGTCATAGTCAGATAAATTTGCCTTTTTCGGCACCATTCATTAGGGTACTATTCTTTACCTTAGAAGTGGCAATTTTAACTTCCCGAAAACGTTTTATTCCAGATTTATTGGTGAATTTCAAAGGAGAGCAATAATAAATATCCCCAACCGCAAGCAACACCATAAAACACCGCTGGAGTACAGTAAAGGTTGAATTCACGCAAAAAGATTGCATCGCGTATAGTTCAGTTCACGTTACGCTGGGCTGACGATAGCCAATGTCAAGATGGCCGTTCCCTGGTATTTTCAGTGGGATGCACGATAGCCGACATTAGCATAAGTGAATGATTCTAGCTGTTATTTTATTACAGTATTGTCGGCTTTTTGGTGGGGTTTTAACAAGGGTTCATGGGCTTCTAACATTCAGAATGGGAAATGATTTTTACATGTACAGTGCATATCATTGATGCCGATTCCCAAGCAAGTTGGAGCGCGAAAATAAATCTTGATAAATTTCCATAACTTTTACTCATGTCTCTTTCTGTCCAGAGCTATTTCAATTCAAATTCCGGTTCATTCCATTTCTTAAACAGATCAACATTCTGGTAACCTGATCTAAGTTACTACTAAGGTTTTACTCTAATAGAGTAGAGTAAATTTTCAATAAATCCATTGCATGATATGTTTGACGCATGGATGTAGTGGATGAGCATGCCTCATAGATATAAGAACACACTACAAGTGGAAGTTGTGGGAGGGCAAGCAACACTAATCGTGAAAGTTGGAGTAGTATGAAACCAAATAAGGTAATAATAGGACAAGTGTGGTAATAAGCCAGGCGACATCGATTAGCCTCTACCGCCACAGTCGCCGGCGCATTTAGGTTTCTAAACGCGGACATCCTTTTGAGCATCAGGTGCCTAATGCCGAACTTCTTCTGGCCGATTCACTCCGGTCATTCTTTTATTTCATCAGGAAAATCCCGGTTACTGTATTGTCTTCGGCGATGGCATTCTCTGCCGAACTTTCTCTGCACAATCGGCATTAGTTTTAAGAAATGGGGCGCAATAGTAGTGGTTAAAGCCGCGAACACATTTCGTTTTCCACAAAAACATGTTCCTAGTTGAAACAACTTTTTTTGGGAAGATAGTTTTTACTGCTTGGTCCACTTACCGTCTGCCGAAGGAACAATTTTCTTGACTCTTATGGAGTAAACTTTATGGTAGCTCATTGAACAAAAGTGGATAAGCTCGCCTTCTTGCCCACATTTTGGGGTAGTCCCAAGTTTGACCCTTGGATGTTGTCATTCTTATAACCAGATCCTTCGTTCTTTCGGACACTTTTACGATTACTCCCATTCATATTCACAAACAGCATGCAAATAGAAATAGTGATAACGATGAAAATAATAGTTATTTGTGTTAGGGTGGACTTCTCGAAATCTTCGAGAACCATGCTTAGAAGCAATGCCAGAGTTCGTGACGCAAGTTCATATGAGTCAAGCCTGAAAGGTAAACAGTCTGTTTTTCAGGACTAAACATGATTTGCTTTGAGTAAGCAAAAGTCGCAACCTGCACGTTTCTTAGTGGTTATACACATCTGAGATGAGTGCCGAAGGCACCAAATCAAGCTGGGGACCCGGGAAATGTTGAGATACGATCGAAATATCCAAAACCAGCCGGGGTTAAAAAAGGCATAAAGATTAAGCCGTGGCAAAACAATCATTGGGAACTGATGTTTGGATCGCAGATTGTCATAGTCGACCAGGATGGCAGAAAGAGTGAATAGAAAAGCCACAAATGGCAACGATAAAGATCTCAAGTGAAGATGGTGACGAAGGCGAGGGGGCATAGTCAGAACCACACCAAATAGTGAAAAACTTGATATCTTACGAAAAACTGTACGAAGATGCTATGAACATCATAAGAATGCTACCTTAAATGGTGGTGAAGAATGGCACAGTTTCATGTGACTGTCGAAGAAATCAACAGTGAGACGGAAATGGTATGAGAAACGGGATTGTTTGAGAAGCAGAAACGGTATCATAATATACCTTCCATGATGGACTAGAATAATGTCTTTCTTGGTGTACGAGATAAATAATTATGGGCGATAAGGGTCGAGAATTCGCGCATATCCTTCCGGTGTTAATGGTCGGCGTGACGTACTTAATCAATACACCAGTCGAAATAGTTCAGTCGCAGCTATTTCCTTAAGGTCCATGGATAAGTGCGGCGCATTATTCGGGTATCCCTATTTTGCTTGAAATAGGTCATGTGGTAACCGTGGACAGAGAAAGTAGAATGCAAACGGACTAACGGTCATACATGACATCTATCGCAGACTGTTCCAGCGTGTATTGCATTGTTTCAGATGTATCCCACGTTTTCTCGCCCAGGAGGCTGCTTCCATCATGTTAAAAGCAAGTCTGTCCTAAGATTCTTTTTCCAAAGTTTTATTTTGTTTGCACATATAGGACCTCTCAGCGATAAATCGTCCCGAAAATCAGTTAGATAAATGGGGAAAACAAGAGTTTGAGATCAAACTCTTGAAGCCCTCTACTTGTGACTTCCACTGGTTTTCAGTTCTGTTTCCTACGCTTTTATAAAACAGCCATATCCCACAGAATATCCGCACGAACTAAAAAAGTTGTCTCTCCATTTTGAAATACTGCTAGTCATACATCAGTAGACGGTTGCCCAGTGAGTGGAACACTTTGAGGAAATTATGACAACCAACCTTTGTAAACCTCTTGTTATCTAATGTAGTCTTTACCTTGCCTTTAAAACTTGGCACAATAAACAAACATTTCTCCTGGCTAAATTTACACTACGAATCGCATATAAGGTATTTGAAAATATATTCACTTGCCGGCTTTTATTCTTCACCCCCGTCGTTTGTTGCTCAGTCACCACTTAGGCATTCGATCATCACTATCTCTGGGTTCAGTTCAACAAAAACTACATTTATGAATACTCACGGGTGCGTTCTCCAGTGAACTTTTATGATACCCAAAGGAATTTTTGTCAGATTTTCTAAAGTGTACGGTATGTTTATTTTTCGGGCCCAATAAAGCCAGAACTTCAGTCATGTTACAGAAAGAGCTGTCAATGGTTACTACACTTTTTACTCAATACCAAACAGATGATTTGGTGGTGGTGCTAATTGCATATCACTTTGTATGTATTAATTCACTAACCCATTGCAAATACCATAATGGATAACTTGCCATTTGGTCAACTCTGAAACTGACCTTCAGAAGAATGATGAAGCATTTAACACTTGCGGAACGATTGATCCTATTGGTTTAGCTGCATATCATGCTCGTTGCTGAACTGAAGAAGAGGGCTAGGTGAACACATTCAATTCAATTAAATAATAAGGCAAAAATGAATGGACAGGATTTTCGAGCAACTGGATTCTGCTAAGCACCAATGGATTTCTCCATTATTTGCGATTTTTCTGGCGACTATGAGGGTCTCCGCCGCATTATATATATATATATATATATAAACCTCATTTAATTTGTCAGTTGCAAACCGTTTGTAGCTATCACAGTAGAATATCAAAGCTTTTCCAAAACATGACCCTATTGCAATCCGTGTCCTATCAGAGATTGTTGTCATGAGTTGTTGGGACACGTACCAATGTTGGCTGATCCCACTTTTGCCCAATTCTCACACGAAATCGGTCTGGCCTCGCTGGGCACTTCGGATGAGGAGGTGAAAAAATTGGCTACTGTAAGTTCCAATATTCTTTTGTCAATGGAGATCGGCCCTATGAAATCGACATTTTGCCTACGATTTTAACAGTACGGAAAAACCTAGCTCCGCTACCCATTTAACTCCGCTGATCTGATGACAATCATTGGTGTCTCTGAACCTTGAAAATGAGACTTTGAATGCCATGAAGCTTTTAACATCTTTTCGTGCTACCTACTTGCCAATAAATCATTTCCGGAAAGTTCAAACCCGTTTCAACTAGACTGAAACATTATTTGGTAATGAGCTTTGAAATCCGGCAATTATTTGTTTTACCGGGGACAGATTAGTGATCCTCGGCGTACACAACCAATGATTCAATCTAATGGGTTATTGATGTACGGTGACCTGTGTTGCTGTATCCTTATTGTGTGATTGTGGTTAAAGTAGAATGCTCTACATACAAAAAGACCTGCAACAAAGTTGAAGAAAACTGATAAAAGTTGACCCGGAAAATTAGATTATTCCGGCATTCCATCAGTCATTTAGGTTGACAAGTGGGGCGACAGAAGATGGCTGCCCACCATCAAAATGATCGGTTTTGGTAGGTTTTCAGCACTCGATTTTTGGAGCGGTGGTGAAGCCATTCACTGAACTTCCCGAATGACGTAGTTTTGGAGCTAGAAAGTCCTTGCTTTTTAGCGAGAATTTTATCAGAAGCAAATTCATTGAATGCTTTCTGGTTTCCACTCGATCAATGTGCACAGTTTCATGAGAATTATGGATTTCTGATTTGATAGCTACATCCAGCTGTTTTAAAATCAGAATAGTCTAAGATGTGAGGACTGCTGGCCGACGTAATTCACCATGAAGGGTTTCTTATGATTTACTGCTCTGTCGTCAGGGGCTTCATCAGTACCCAATCTTTCTTTCAGTTTCTGCTGCAGTTGGGAATCGATGGATTATCTTCGTTCCTTTGCCTCTGTTGAACACCGTGAAAGATTCAACTAATTTGTTATTTTGTAGCCACTTAGGATGAATAATAACGACGTCTACTGATGTTATTCTACATTCCTATTGCTAACTAGGTTTTGACAAATTTATAGAGATTGTTTTCTGGTTTGTTCGTTTTTTCGTCTCGTGAATGGGGATCAAAAAATATCCTATTAGGTGATTGCATAAAACGAGTTGAAAAGGACACTTCAATGTTAAGCTCCCCAATTCTTTGTTTTTCTGAAATTTAACTGCCTACCGGAAAAGTTTGGCCTATTTCAAAGCCCGATTTGTTCATAAGTAAACTTACTGGGACATTAACTGACTAATCATCACATGAAATAATAAGACGAATGTCTGCGACTGGACCGACAATGCAGATCGCATGCAAATTAACAAATAATCCAATCGGAAAATTTCGCATGTAAGGGTATTTCATGTGAGGCGTGGGAAATCATTCAGAAGTCATCTGGTAAACTCAGGTAGTGCTATAAGAGTTCATTTAAGTACGACAGGATTGACCGACTTTTCAGTGGGTGGTCTCATTGAATTTTAGAAACAACAGGATTGCATAATTTTGTTCTCCCTTCGATATTGTTGATTTGCGTAACGTTTGCATACATCCTGCAACCCACATTAATCTTTTATTAAAATTAAGAGAGAACTATCCTAATATATTGGTTCTGTTGAAACGACATTTCAGGAACCTGCGCGATTCGCTTGCATTGCCAAATGACCTGGTGGGAGTAACGCCGATCCAAACCAACAACAATAGAAACTCGTTTTCGTCACTGTACCGACTAAATGACTACATGCGATGACATAATTTGTCAACCCCTTTTTCTTTTGATCAGTGCTATTTTTTCACCATTGAGTTCGGACTGTGCAGGCAAAACGGGCAACTTCGCGCGTACGGTGCCGGGCTGCTGTCCTCAATAGCTGAACTTAAGGTGAGGCTCACTCAAGTCTGCCGCAGTAGTTTGTGTAACTGATCGGGTCCCTCTTTCCCCAGCTCGTTTTATATTTGCCTTGGTTCTAATGTTGCTGACAGCTGTTGACTCCAACCGATTCATTTTTAAGTGTCTCTGATAAACGTTTTGTCTCTTGGATGCTAATGTGATCAGCTGCGGTAGTGCCGTAACTATATGATTCCTGATCCATTCTGACGCAATGCGTTTCATTGCTGGGCGAATGCTTCATTCCAGAGCAAAACAAAACCAAACTAATCATGCAGAAAAGTTAAAATAAAGTGGAATGGATGAGTGATCTTCACAAAAACATCAAGACTTACCGCTTTATCCATCGACAAAGAAGGGATGGAGATAAATATTCAAGGACAATAATTAGTGCTATTGTAGACATTTATGCTCCATATTTCCTGCAAGAGCATAACACTTCAAGATGATAATTTGCATGAAGTCGTTTATCATTGTTATTAGTATTATTGCTACCATTATAATAGTAGGTCCCAAACGCGATATCGGCCTCGAATTTTTAGCGAGGGGAGGTTCTGTCCATACCATAACCTTTAAGAAACTGTTAGTGCCTACTTCTGAGTAGACTGCCAAGCTGAATATTATTTTCTTCCGCTGATGTGTTCTATGATATGCTTGGCTTGTGGGTTTAGTAGAAAAAGGTGTACCGTGAGCTGGTGCTTAGTACACCAGAGAGGATCTGCAAAAATGACTCATCAAAAACCGGAGTGGTACAGAATCAGATGAAGTCCAAATAGTTAATGTATAATACTCAGCTAGGTAACAGAAAATTACAACCTTCTATCAGACACACAATGGACCTGGGATGCGAGCGGGTAGCCATTTTGGGGGGAAGGGGCTTGTTAGAAGTGGTTATCCCCTAACCATTGCAGGTCATTCCGGATCCCACTCATGCATAGGTCCAATTAAGTTAAAAATACAAATTGCTAAGACAATCTCTGGCGTCTAAATTAATAAGCTTAGTCAAACTTCGTAAACAGCACTGAGCCGAAGTTGTATGTATATATCACCAGTCATTGCATCCCAAGATGGAAGATTGACTCGTCTGCGAAAGGGCATCACCACGGGGATCCACTTTGGAATGTTTCACGACCGTGAGTCACAGCGTGGAGTAGATAATCGGACCCTAAGCCGGTCGATTGAAGTGACTGCGTAAGCTGTTTTTGATCTCAGCACAAACCGAGACGAAAGGATAAGCCCCCAGAGTGGATAAGGTCAAAAGGATTTAGCCACGATCGATTAAAGTCAACCGACGTGATATCCATGTAAACAGTCTATTGAGTATAAACAGACTGCAAAAGCTCGGTGGTAGAACAGTATTTTCGCGAGAACCCATGGAAATGTATTATGATACTTATCAACATGTTTAACCATCCGAGTTCCCTTATACAAATACATTTCTGTTTCACGGTCCAGTCAGTCTGCCTCTGATTTTTTACTGCCAAACGAATGCATTGCATAATTTTGAAATTTTTACCTATCCTGGTTGAAAGTGGCGAAGGTTTTGTAGCTTTACTCAAACTGTGGTAAAGCAAAACCAACAAAATATTGACTGCACTGAGATCTAACCTTTGCTGCGCTGATATCAAATGTCTCCCAAGCCACAAGCATGGCGTAAAATCCATGGGCCAATCGACTGGCTTGATTGGTTTGAATTAGCCATTCGGCAAAAGCCCTTGTTTTACTTAACTGGTGTTCAAGTTGGAGCCACCATTTTTTTCAGTATTCACTTTGACTCTCATCTCATGCCATATTCCCCTTGGTTGACAAATAACGAGAGGCCTTTTATGCTGTATATGCAAAACAAAACTGACTGTTTGCGAGCGATCATCGAAGTCAGGTGGATTGATTGCACATGCACATAATGAAATATCAGTTTCGTACGGAGAAGTTTATCACTGTTGTGCAACATTAAACTAGCCTCATAATCTGCTGCGTAATTAACCAGTTTTGAAAATTCTCCGAGAGAGTTTTGCCGCAATATACGTATTTTCTTAATATCCCTACAGTTAGAGAGCTAGATGTTTTTCAGTTGATTCCATCGTCCGTTTTTAATCCAGGCCTAAAATGAATGGAGATAACCCATCTACTCCTTACCCGTAGAACGGTGATCGAGCAACACCGGCAAGTACCCTTATTTCTTTTGCTTCCTACTAATCTGTGAGCACAAAAATCAAAAGGGATCTATTAAGATGGTTTAAGTTCGGTAATGGATAGGCGCACCATCATTATGTGGTGAATTTCAACAGACCCCTGAGAGCGTGTCTAGTGGAAAAGTGGCAAAGGTCTTCGACCCACGATTGTGCGACCCGGGCTCACATCTCATTTCGGACGCGATGGATATGCGATGCTGGTGATTCCTAACAAGATGAAACTGCTATGCAGTGCAATGATGTTTCTTTAATTGTGAGTTGAGCATTGATATCCCATGGTGATCACTTTCGTAACTTTAGTTTGCTTTCCGTTAATCGAGATTTCTTAGGCACGCAGCACGCCACTCAAAACGTTGAAAATACTGTATGACGAAATGGCTTGCCCCCTTCGATTCTTCACTTCAATATCGATTTGCAGTTGTATTAATTTCTACCCCTCTTATTTTGGCCACTATACCAGTATTTAATAATACTTCATTAATCGACATGGGAATATTTTTATGGATACAGTATGTCGTTCATGTGCATTTCCCTGCCAGCATGCGCTAAGTGACAAGGCCCTGGTGAAACCATTCCATCCGGATGAGGTGATGAAACAAGAATGCCTAGTGACCACTTTTCAGAAGGGGTACTTTGAAACCTCGTCTTTCGAGGAGGCGACGGAAAAAATGAGGTGAGTTAGGGACGTGCACGCGCACACCCACACACATTTACGTGCACACGTTATATGAATCATTCAAAGTTAGGATTAACCACAAAATTGTCGGATTTCCATTTTCAGTGACTATGCAATCAATGTTGGGCGGCAGGAGACTGATCATGCAGCCATGTAGGTCCTATTCAAAGCCTTCGTCGTAACGGTGTGGCCTGTGGTTGTCTATCAAGCGAACGGATTTCTTTGCCAGAGGCTAGTAGCCTTGCAAATGAGAAAGAACGTAAATTCTATATCATGAGGTGGAGTTCGTAAATCAATTGAGAGCTCACGCAGTCAGTCTAACTCTCAAGGAGTCAGATGTGAGGGCGTTAAGCACGGATGCGAGCGCGAATTATAGACGCTGATGAATAGAACGGTTATGCGATGTTACTCAGAGTTCGGGAAGATGAATCAAGCGCTAATATTGCATGATGAATAATTTACAACTTGGCATTCACTTATCCTCATTTTGCTACATTCGAAAAGAGAGGGGTTCCACACCATCCGGTAAATGAGAAAGGACAGATCAAAGAAACATTTGAAATGACCAGTCCAATTGTTCTGAGTGACCGGTTACGATTATTTAATTTGCAGCGGATGTATAAGATTTTTCCCCATAAGCGGACATGCTGTAAGCGCAAGAAGGAAATTGTCTCTACATTTTATTGCGTGTCATTAGCCTACCGTCAATTGCACAATCGATTGTGCAGAATAGAATGATCTAAACTGTAAGGAAAATTATTGCGCAAGGTTCACTCATTTTCATTATTTATACCTTGCAAATAAAAATCAGTTGGCCCCTATAAAATTCCCATCGTATGATGCATCATTTCATTAGTATATATATATATATATATATCCCTTCACGAGTTTGAATACTTCATGTTGCCCAGCATCTCTACTCACCGCCACATGTCACTTGCCGTCCATCTTTTGCTTGTTCACATCTGGAGCAGACAGTTTGCCAAGACCATAAATCGTCCATTTGATGTGCACTACTGTCCATATACGCAGACCGTGAAAGTCGTGAACAGTCTACACCAAGTGGAGTCATTGGTCACTCAGCTGCGACTTGATCTGGCATCCATTGGCCAAGCGTTGGAAAGAGTAAGTGAATGAATATCACTGGATCGACACGTCATTATTCGTTCTCTTTGCCCGCTCACTCGGCGCACAAAGGCCTTCGTGAATGCCTAGTTGTATATCTCTTATGTTTCCCTGATCGTTTAAGTTGCTACATGTGTTCCACAAACACCTCACTAACCGAAATATACTATTTTCCGATTGAATGCAGAAAAAACAACACTGAAATGGTAAATTATAGAGTGAAAATAAGAGACCATAAGTTTAATTTGAGAACAAAGAGCTACAGTAAATGGCGATCCCCTCAGGCGTATCTAATTGGCCAACCGATCATATCAGTCGCCCACCCATCTATTAGCGTGCATGATTCACGACCGAGGTTTATCCAAGTTCTTTTCACAAGGATTATGAGAAGACAGGTGACCAGTCATGGACCGGTGATTGACACGATCAGCTGGCCCGTGCGATGCATCGAAGTCGAGCGAGATATACCGCCATCTTTTGGTCTCATAGCAAACGTACAGTTCCTCACTTCAATATTATTTTTTCCGAGTACAAGCATGCTGCTCGGCGATGACCAGAACCCAGTTGAATTATCTCAACGTCAACTGAAATGTCTTAACAACGATAATAAACGTTTCGTAAAATGTACCAACTCCCTGCCTTTGGGATTATGGTATTTTATGTCCTTCCTAAGGTCATCACCATTTTCTTCCTTAATTTTGTACTTTAGTGAGGGATTATCGCTTCCCTTCAAAATGCCACGTGACCTGATTAGTTCGTGTTTATGGTTTTCTCCGAATAATCTATTGAAACCCGGGAATAACTAACGTTGACAAGCACCTCTAATCAAAATGGTAATGAATGTCGAATGGTTATATGCGTATTACTAAGGACAAATGTAAAATAGATTTGGTATCTGATACTGTGCATCTCAAGTACTTAAGCAGTTACCCGGTATTGCAGTCATTATTTGGGCTCGGAGATTGCGTGAAGAAATTAATTTGTACGCTTCCCAGAGACTAGCACAACCCCGCAATTGGGCACTCAAGTTAAACTTATGTAGCCACATGTTGTTCCTCGTACATCAAGCACGCAAATTAAGTAAGCATGACACACAATCAGCAGATGGATTCACCATGGGATTCGAGATCACTCGAGCCCTTAAAAAAGAACCGAGATCGACCATAGACCTGCAAGTCATATGTGTGCATTCGTCTCCCGAGTTTGTCCACGTTTGTCTTCTGCCAGATCGGCCCCATTCCAGTTCAGCTCAGTCTGTTGTGGTGTGTGACAATCAGTAAAAATGACAAAACTCTGAATGCCTTCTGCTTACAGCCACACCTAGGCAACTGTTTAAAACGCCAAACACTCACCAGTCACTCAACAGTTAGAACATTAGGTGCCCACATGAGGGTTTGCTTCGAAGCGTCCACTGTTTTCTGTTCGTTTGGTGCTGTTATGTTCAGTGCTAAACTGAGCTTTCGGGGTCGCCGCCTACTTCGAAAAAGTTTCCGAATAAATGCGGCTTCAACGCCGGAAAAGGACTAAGTATGTCGCTAGTGGATAAGCCCCAAGAGCAAGATCGTTAGGAGCAGGCGATGACACGGTGTACGGTTTTCCCGTCAGCAAGGCATATTAATTTGTATTGTGCGTTGAGGACGGATGATGCACAAATTTGTTACTGAATAGTACGAAGCCAAAAACCTGCTACACAAATTAGTTGATGTTCAATAAGATTGCGGCTCAGTTTAGCTGGATGTCATTATTCCATCATTATGATGCCGCAGCGTTAGAGTTTATTTCTTGAGAACGAGACTTCATCTGTTCACGGCTGTCACATTGTTTCGACATTCGAACGTTTGTAGGCTCTCAAAGATAACACAGTGACTTAATTTAATTTAGTCGAAGGACACCAGGACCAAATGCACTGGAGATGATATCGCGACCAGGCTAGGTGTACAGCATAAGGATGGAAACCAAAAACGATTATATGTAATTAAGAATAGCGGTGCTGTTACCGGATAAACGTTTCTATTAGCCAATGTGTTCGCACTGATTTTTTCTAAGGCCTATTGACACACATCAGACGTCCGAAGGTACTGAGTTGATTGAAAGACACAGATGCCACAAAAGTAAGGGAAATTCACTTGTCCAGTTTGAATCTAAAAGTCTCCATCACGAGCCCGTATTGAACCATGGTCTCCTGCTTACTGGGCAGATGACGCGCTCATCTGCCATCGCTTTAGTTCCTCTATTAATGGGACAATAGTATGCATCATTTTCAGGAAGAGGGTCATAGCCAACAGAGAGCTGTCAAGTAGGATAAGTTGACCGACAGTGGGAGGATTCGACCTCGTAACCTTCACGTCCGAATGCTACGGCCCTTTGCGAACGACCACCTCCAGGGAGGAGGTCGACTTGGTTCTCGGACGTGAATTAGTAAGTGGGCATCCACTGTTGCGCAAGCCACTAGTCCATTTGACTATCCTCGTCTCACTCTTTCTAGTGGAGCCAAACAGCAAAGCTGAGCAAGATCCATAGGTCGTTTCCCGATCGGTCTTCAGTGGTCATACAAAATGAAAAATTCACTTACACATAACGCATCCGTAAGTCAACGACTGTTCAATTCCGGCTAATGACGTTGGCTTTTGGATGCGTGGTGCTTCTCTTATATAGGACGCAGTTAGGTTTCCGGATGGTTTGCTTCCTTTTCCGAAGTTCATGTCACGTGACTTGCTGTCTTTTGGATAAGCCAAACCTTCGTTTACGCGTGTCAGCAAGTTGGTGCAAAGAATTTGTTCCATCAAAGTGGATTATTGTTTGCGCGCCATAATTAATCTTACAAGATACTCACAGAGATTGAAATGCGGTATTGGTTCTGGTTTCTGTTCATGAATCTAGCTGATGGTTCAACGCTTCAGGACTGAGGAGAGAGAATCGGAGAGAATCGCCGTTGAGAAAATCATGACCTGGTACTCTCCACGTAGCAATCAAGTGTTAAGAAAAGCATAGAGATCAGTCTTTGGAAGAAAGGAAGGTAAAATGAACCTTGGGAATTGCAGATGGCTGGCAACTGATGAGAGGGGAGATTAACATTCGGTCAGAAACAGAGCAAGAAGAGAAGTCCAGACGAATATGTGAACAGAACACGTTGTATTCTAGTTTGCGAATGTTAGAGAGGACGATAGGTTTCTGATTGTATTGAAGTGCGCAAAGGGAGCGCACGACCCAGAGCTAGCGCCACTGTGCACTTTTATGGTTTGTGATTTTCTATTTAAAGTGGCGCGCAACATGAAGTCTCATTAGATCAGTCGCGGCGGTGAGCCGAGCAACAGTACAGCCGTCTAGCACAAATTTCATGGTCCAACCTCTTTCATATAATCACACTTCTTTTGTGGACTTCTCTTCACTGGATTCACAACGCGCCTCCACAGATTTATCTGTCCTTCATTTTTTTAAACTCTTCAATGTATCAACACTTACGACTGGTTTACTTCTTTTAACGCATTCCGGCTGACGCCTAGCATCTTCAGTGTGTCTTTAATAAATGCAAGACAACATTTGCAATTCCATACCATTATAAACTTTATTTGTTCGCACGGTATTCTCATTTGAAGCAAGTGTTTTTCTAGACCTCAGTTATTTCGTGGCGATCAGGTAGCTTCGGAAGATTCATGTGCTAATGAAGCTGAAAAATGCTCGGGTGCCATTCAGTTGTCTTAACTATTTCGTTGCGTTTAATCAGTGATCAGGTGGTTGATTTATTTCGTGTTCTTGACCTACTTTCTGTCCGGCCAATATTTCTCGCCGCACGTCACACCGATTGCGTTAAACTCTCATTCCCTCTTTGTGTATGTGAATGAGGCGATTTTCCAATTCAGTAGTAGGAGAACAGATCTGTCATTGCCTATCAGCGGCCACTAGCTCATCTTTGGGAAATCGTGGGAACGCCGTGCACCTTTTCCATCCGCTTCGTTATGAAGCCACATTAGTGCATATTTATCATGCTGAAACTGAGATGTGAATCCGTGAAGAATGATAATGGATCGTAAATCAAGACTACCCTCAAATCTAGGCAGGCACGCACCAGATCACTGGACCTCACATACGTGAAACGGCATCCATTCGTCACTGGATTCGAACGGCCACAGACCGTTACTTTCCTATAGCTACAGCTTTTCTATGGAAAGCCGAATTACAGACGACCGGCAGAACTTGAATGCTTGATAAATCTGAGTGGTGCGAGTCGGAATTTGTCAACGAAATGCCTCACCATGCAGACAGTACTGTGACCAACGGTCTGCAGCGGTGCAAAAACAGTGACTGAAGAACGCCATATTATGTAGTGGCGAGGATCAACCCCGGCAGCGTAATACAAATGTTATTCGACACGTGACCTTAAATCTCGGCTAAGCATCCTAACTCGGGTGCGCTGAAAATGTTCATCTGAACGAATATAAAAAAGCTGTAACATACTTTTCACGGTTGTCGTATAACATTTTAGTAGTAGAAGATTGAATGTTTACATGAAATAATTCACCCTGTGATATCATCGCTCAACTCACCATAAAGAAACCATGAAAGCACTGTACAGCTGTTTCATCCTTGTTCGGAATCATCATATTAGACTGACATGAAGCGGTTCCGGTTTTTTCACCGATACCGTGCACTAAGCTCCGAGTCTGTATGCATATTCCAATAAACACCAACTGGTTCACTATTTGTACACTGTTTTCTCGGAAATATTTTTCTGTTTCAAATCTTGTGTTTTCAATTCCTAGATTGATCGTGCGAACGAGCTGAAACCACGCGTCAACTGGACCATTAAATCGTTACAACCACCCTTTGGGAAAAATTCGGATCTCAAGAGCACCACCTCCTTGGACCCTCAGTGCGAAACGTCATTGGTGAAAGAACGAACGGAGTAGCAATGACGTCCGTGCTACGAATTAGTCATTCGACCATTGCTTTTTCACATTCACGTTTTCAGCTAAGCATCCCTCCATTTATTTGCCATTGTTTGTTTCGTCGATTTGAATGCATAACTGTTGCAGCATCACTTCACAAACAAAAAATAAATATCTGTATCAAAATGTCTCAATCAAATGTATGCGCTAGATTAATTTATAGTTTCACTCGGCTGATGGTGTGCATTCATCGATTGTCCTATTACAATCGAATTGTTCATTCAGTACCGCTTCTCGTGGTAGTATTGGCAAAGGGCACATTTTTTGGTTCGCCATAAGCATACTTAAAAATTTGGTGTAATCTAGGTGGATCGTGTTTGAGACCGAATGTATTCCTCCGAAAGTTTTAACAAGAATATCTTCAATAACTGTTATTCTTCGTTAAGTGAAAGTTGTACAGTACTTGACAATTCGATTACGGCTTCTGCAGATTTTCTCGTTGCAAACAGATTCCGGGGTACGAATTAGTAGCTTCACATTGATGGTTGTCAGCCTCGACCTATAATAGAGTAAACACATGCTTCTCGAAAAAGCACAACACAATTGGGTGCATTATGCGTAAACTGTTAAGTCTATTCGAGAGAATATTAGTTTGGAATGAATCACATCAATGGTTTCTGTTCAAAGATGAAATATCTGTTTATTCCTAATCGAATGATGGCTGGCATCGTACCAGGTGACTGTCAGAGACTATGTGACGACTGGAAATCTGTAGAAGTCTAAACAAAGGAAGTGACAGGAGGCGTAACTAATCGAGCTCGGCTATCCCATTTAGGATTCCTATGACGACAATCGCCAGGCTTCCGCAGGGCTAGTGTTTAAGAAACCATGGAAAACCATTTAAGCACTGCCAAGTTAATTCGCTCACGTTCGGAAGATACATCATTTAGATATGAACGTCCTGTAACCATGGGAAGGCGACTGCCTTGTTGATAGCAAATGAACTGTTGTAATACAGAGCTCCCGGCTAGGTGTTCTAGTTTGGTCCTTTGTCTTTCTACTTCCGAGGAGTTGGTTTTCTGAAAAGGAATGGGTTGTTTCCGACCTTTTTCATGAGAATGATAGAGAAATTGACAAAACTCGTTGGTTATTTTGGGCAAGGGAACAGATTTCCAAGAGCTGGTATGAATCGATGATTGTGCCGACTTCGAAAAAAGAGAATAGATTCTCATGCGAGAACCACGAAATTAGTACAGTAAGCATTGCATCAAAATTCCTTGTGGGCATTATCCCCTGCCGATTATCTAGTACTTGCGAAAGCGCATAAATCAAGCTGGTTTCCCAAGCAACAGAAGTTAATTTGGTCACAGCCTCTTCACAAGAGAGGCAGCGAAACAGCCACATCCTCCATAGATCCTAATCTGTCTTTCTTGGTCAGAAAGCGTCATTCGACTCGGTCGATTGTGCAGCTCTGTGGCTCAGGCTCTACTTGAAAGACTTGTCAGGGAAATTCACTTGACATTTACATTCTCTACACGCGAACAACCGAAACCCAGTCCGTGCTTATGGTAACTGTTAATTCGAATTCATCAGAAGAAACAATGTCAATCAAAGTTCCTTCCTCCCAAATTTTTAGGTCATGTACTTAGGGGGATAGCTCTATCCTCAAGCGAGAATGGTGACAGTGACATTTGCTCAGATAGGAAACCAGCTGACTTGATATATGCCGGCTAAGTTATGTATCAAACTGGAAACAAAAGTAAGCTGTAGGATTTTCCCACTCGTTTGAACGACAGTGTAGTTACGTCTAGGTTGCGTCTTGCATCTTTCAAATGAAAAATGTTGTTCCAGGACTAAGTTGGCTCGGAGGCGAACATCGCCCTCGCAAAGGAGGATTTCCATGGAGCAGATAAGCCTAATTCTTTGGCTAGTTGCAACTCACCTCGATTGGCATTTTATACTTTGAGGCGTTTTTGACATTGGCATGATATCCGGTTATGAATCAAAGGTGGTATGTATGTATCATGCGGCTCCGGATCGTGGTCGCCAAAGACAGGAAATATGCAAAAACTGTTGGTGTTCCAATACCGTGTCTTTGCAGTATTAGTAGAACATGAGTGGCGAATTTCGTTAGGTCCGGGATTCAGTCCTTAGAGCAGACACACAATCAGAATAAGTAATGGCGGCTGAGACTTGACTTGCTCATGCCCACAGAACGCTTCTCTTGTTGTACATTGCCATCCGAGGAGGATAATGGTTGGAAGGTGGATTCAGATGGTCATTTGATGCGACGGCAAAATGTATGAGGACTTAACCGCCGGACTGGGTCCTGCAGGTCCAATGGACTGCCGAGTTGAAGTTTATGAGACCCTTCCAAAGCGATGGATAGATACGACTTGAATCATCAATCAACTGCATTCTCGCATTCCTAGTCCTCTCATTTTTGCATGTCTTGAACTTACTTCTCTGGAGTTGATCTTCCCCTTTCTCGTTCATTTCTTCCATAAGTGGACGGTGTCGTGATGGAATAACCAGAACCAGAAGTGAAATGAACCACTTAGCAAAGAACCACCTTAGAAGGACGTACCTAATGAACAGGATTCACCTGATTGACAAACTGAACCATATCATCTGTATTTTCTGAGCATCGTTTGTTGGATATATCGTGGTCGCTAAATCGGAAAGGAACTGTACCTAGACGAATCAGCCTGCTAGTTCAGGTTTTCGTACCTTTTTGCCAATTCTTCAAATGACCACCTTGACTCAACTTCCAAACACCACCTGCCTCGGCAGACAAAGCACAGTGAGACATGCGTTCCGCAGGCATGCGCGACGATTCTGGGTCGAACGCCTTAGTCATTACGCTACCGGGCAGGCTCTGAACGGTTTGTTGGACTTCACCACATGATGTTGCACCTATTGTTCGTCCCGGGTTCGCATCCCAGTTGGGGCGCGGTGGATATGCACTGCTGATGATTCCTAACAAGGATGAAACAGCTGTACAGTGCTCCCATGGTTTCTTTTTGGTGAGTTGAGCGATGATATACATATTTAGTGGTACCAACAACTTCAGCTTTTGATCTCAGCTTGCACAAGACTCCTTTGATCTGCCCAATTGTGATTATCAATGGCCTGCATTTAATAGTTCGGAGTGCAACACTTTGTCATACCCAAAGAATTCTGTCAAAAAGGGAGGCAGAAAGAACAAGGAAAAGTGAGCAGAGTGTTGGAGAAAGACGGTAACACTGGCGGCAATTTAGAATGGGCTGTTTCCATTCTTCATATTCATTGTTATATTGGATATCATTGGAGCAAAGGGCGTGAACCTCTCACATACAACCATAAAATACTGACTTCTTTTTACATGTTCGTGCGTACGTGTGCGTGTGTTCGTGTGCGTATACACAAGTCCAAGAAGTTAAGTGTACATGCACGAACGGGAACAGTTGCAAGTAGATGTGAACCGGCATGTGAGAATGCCTACAACTGGTCGGCAAGGGAATAGCAAACAATGATTGGTCAATTGCGCGTTAACATTTACGAGTATGGGCTGAACAAATTCTATACGAATTTCTTCCAGGATCCCATTGATCAAATGTGTGCGGATTGTGAGTTGCCGCATTTTCTTCCAGTCGTCAGAGATTTGGAGTATTTCATACGAAAAAGTGATGGAAGAGCGGATGCGTCTC
Organism: Fasciolopsis buskii; assembly: GCA_008360955.1. Lineage (NCBI taxonomy): Eukaryota > Metazoa > Platyhelminthes > Trematoda > Plagiorchiida > Fasciolidae > Fasciolopsis > Fasciolopsis buskii. Next base: position 59,374 of record LUCM01003034.1, on the reverse strand, counting down.
TGCGACCGATTTTCGAGTAACATTCTTTCTTGAACAGAATAATGCCGGCAGTTAGTGGAGACTATGGGGTAAGAAACCGGTAGAAACATGAGCGCAGAAAGTTTAAACCTTAAGATACCAATCTGCTACTCTTCTCGATCGGATCTTTCTGAGTTCATTGTAGTTGAATTATTTGAGACAGATTTCCCAATTGTCTTATCCGTTTCAGAGAATCGTCTTTGAGGATGAAGTTTGTTGATATTCGGCAGGAACAGACGAGTGATCGGTGACGGTCGTTTATCTCTGGAGGAAACAATCAGGAAAGAAAATGGTCGATCGCCTTGCTGTCCCGAGTTGGAATCGGACAGACACTAGAGAGAAAGCAAAGTGACAGTCAGATTAGGACTTCGACTTTCGAAAGTCATTAGCAAAATGTGGTTTTAACTCCCGCTATTTATGTTCAGGGAAGAAATTAGGTATCCGAACCGCAACCAAAAATATATTTAATGGATGGTCGTTGGATGTAAATTGGGGATATTGTTCCATGGCATCAGTCGATTATCGGAGTCCGTTGTTTTTCTGTTAGAGTTTTTAACACAAACATTCAAATCCTAGGCACATTCGAATAATTTTACCACTTGTGTCAAAATTTGTGCTGAATTCTGTCTCAGCTTCGCTTTTCATTCCATCGGAGAGTGAACGACGAGGCTCGTTTATTGATAAACAGCCGAGTTAGTTGGTGCATGTCTTTGGTACGGTGATTGTGAGACACAAACTAATCGTTTACATGATTCGCATCTATAAGCCGCCGCCGCGATGGCTAAGTGATGGGAACAGTTGATCGATAGGCCGGAGACTGCTGGTTCGATCCCGGCCAATGGCGATTGACTTTTCAATGCCGAAAATCTAATTGAATTTCTCTCTCATCGTTGCATGGCAAAATTCCCACACTTGTACTTCTACAATCTTGAACTAAATCGACCGGTTTCCAATAAGGTGAACAAGATGGAATGTGTGCAGGATAAAGTTTTGGACTGTGCCTAAAAAATGACTTCACTGTTAATTTGCAATTCTCGCAGCCTATTTTCTTCGTCGGTACAAAATATGAAAACAATTAGAAAGATGTGGAAATAGGTTTCTAATTTTAGAATTGATCCGACAGAAAAAAACTCCGAACCCACGTTGGAAGACAACCCAAGCATTAGTGCTGCATGTCCTACCATCTGAGAGCTACGAGGTCATCCGTTTGAAACATCAACGTCCACCCGGCCAAATTGCGCTAGCATGTGGCATCCACCACAGGGAACGTTTTGCAATTTGATTCTCAGAGCAGGATTTCCCTATGAATCAACTAGTTATTTCACTTGTTCCATTTTATCAACTGAAATGGTGCACGGGAAAACTAGTCTCGACAATTGTCAAATTATTTGTGTTCTGAAGAAATCCATCTGCTCAGATAGTTAGTTGATTGTGAGTTGGTAAAGAAAAGTTGGACAAACAAAAGTCCACACAGCCACACACCATTTGGTCGAGAACAATATGGGAAACTCTGAAGATACCAGATCATATGGAATCTTTCTAACCCTTTAATCCCGTCCTCCCAATAATCAGCGTAAACTAGCAAGACCAGTGACCGACTAAGCATATTGGATAAAATGATACTGGCTATCGTAATTTCATTGTTTTGCTTGATCCAGAACAAATCACCACATGCTATCCATAAACAGGTTGTGATTCATTTTGTGGCCGAAAAAAACAAATATGGTGGACTCCGATTAGGTGGTTACCATATGAGCAGGAGGAAATCTAAATTTCACGTACAGCGTAATTAAACAAGGGTGTTATGTCACCTCACTAGAACCCAAAGGCACTTGCTACAGGAAGTTAACAAAAAGATGATTCTTGGTGCACAAGTCCAGAGCAAGTTAATGAATAAATGAATGACTGAGTGGGTGATTGAGCGAGTAAATGAGTGAGTGAGTGGGAGTATATCCCTGGTTTTTAACGGTGAAAACCAGTTATAAGAATTTCTAATTTCCTAACTGGTCAGAGTCGAGAGACCTCGGAGTATAAATGACTTAGCAACTTCACGCACAAACTTGTTATCACATGAGTATTGTTTCTTTGAAAACAAAAAGTAAACAAACTCTCATGAACTTACGAGACTTGATTTTTTTGTACGGCCGTAAAGCGAATCAATCATGGGAGGGACCAGCCCGGTTTTCGGTTTATTACAGACTTCTGGAACGCTTTCCAGACTGGTCTCATTTGTTTGCGTTTCAATAACCCCTAGCTGATTGGCAAGTGAATCGTCATACAGGAAGGCATCCAATGCACATATATCAGCAGTTGGCTCCTGTGTCACTTTGTCCAAACCCTGTCTGCTTTCCGACAGCTGACAGGTGGAAGAAGAGGCCGATTCGGCCATACTGGCCGGTCGTTGTGCTGCATCCTCTGACTCGTCTAGTTCAACAATTTGTATCACTTCACCGGTCTGAGCTAATGACGATTTCCGGCCCTCTGTTGGGTCCAAGTCAATACTACACGCGATCTGAATTTGACGGCGCAGTTCTTGTGAATTCAACAATAATTTGGTAGTCTTCTTGCTTGGCACCGAGAGCCTGGCTATGGGTTTCGCAGTAAATATACTCTCCCGAACTAGAATCGGCTCCGGCGTAGATGTGAAATCTGTCGATCGACGTCTGGTAATGGGAATTCGCTGTTTTTGCTGATGTAGATCTTGTTCTTGTTGCCGCTGATACTGCTGCTCCTGGTGTTGGTGTTGCTTTTGCTGTAGTTGTTGCCGCTGTTGCGCCTGATTTTTCTCTGTATCTTCCGATTGCAACGTTGTCAATGATCGGATCTGGGTAAGCAAATGAGATGATTGAAAACAAAAGACCGTAGGTAGAAAATACCGATCGAACTGTTATTGTGATGCATGGCGAACTGTTTTCGATGTTCCGGAGTCCCCAAAAGACTTAGCTAAAACCCATATTGAGGTATGGAGAAGTCACTTGGAATAGGAATAAAGCTGCTTGTTGTAATTAAATTCCATATTCCTAAGAACTCAAACATGTATATATATATATATATATATATATGCATTAATCAATCTAGCAAACATCGGGGGCGATTTCAGTGTATTTGAATTCCTACTTGAAAACACGATCGCATGTGATAAAACTCCAGCCTAAATTGTATCAGCTTGATTCTAACAATCATATGGTTCGATTTTGGTTTCTGGTGTACAACGTCACCGATCTCATCAGCAAACAACCGTAAAGCGTAAGAGGCTGAGGCACACGAACTAAAGAAGAAAGCCATGAGAAGATCTCGTGGGCAACTTCATCACTAACTCTGGAACTTATCCAAATCACACAGCATTTCTAAACAAAAAGATTCAACACGTAGTAGTAGGCCAAATTCGTAGTTCCTATGAGGCTGGCCAAAAAAGTTATGAATGAGATAGTTGAGTTATTTGTTTAATCATATCACAAACGAAGGGGTACATTATCGAATATTAAACCCAATTGAGTAGTGAGAAGGTGCACTGGAAACGGCAATTACTAAGGCAGATGGTTATATTTGTAAACGCTTTTCTCGTAAAAGACGTGTAAAGAATATTCAGAGACCACACCACCGAGAGGACGGTAACGAACTGTGCTTTCACATTAGCTCGAGTGGATACGCGCAAAACACGAAGTGTTCAATTCAGTTCAATCCAATTTTGCTAACCCCTCAACCTTGTTCGTAACATACTCCCGTTTTGTTGGGCATTTTACAGCCCTATCGATTCAGGCGCAAACTAGACCAAAAATAATGAGTGGATAAACATTAGGTAATAAGTTAAACAATTTTTATGGATGAGTGAAGAAATGCAAGAAATATGTTGATCTGAGTGGAGTGGTAAATATCAGCATTTTCCATATTGATTGTGTGATACTCAGTTGTCCACTATCGAGTATTTGTTGGGCCAGACAAACTTCCTCGGCCAGTTAGGCACACGCGTTATCGTACGTAAGCAGTCATTGATTGGGATGTTTTCTCGCCAAACACAATACACCAAATCTATGGAAGAAAGCCGTTTCTCTTTTCAAATTAACAGTTAGTAATTCGAGTATCAGCTAAAAATTTGAACGTTACTGAGCCAGTATCAGAGAAAGCATTAGGTTGTCAAAAGTAAAATTGAGTGACATAAGAAACTCGGTACTCACAACACATTTCCATGTGCCCGAATGTTGTTTCCGGTTTACTTCGATCTAGTGGACTTGAAAAACCAAAAAAGCCCATCACACCCCATATTAGCAATACAATTCTCAGCAGCTCCTATCGTGACGGTAGTATATTGTAAATACCATAGTATTTTCCAAACGATTCTACGTGCAGAATTAACGCCCAAATCCTAATTGTGACGCATTTTACAACTATTTCTTCCCTGATGAAAATAATCAACTCTACTAGTCCGTCATGTCGAACATTTGGTGAACGATTTTCACCCGAGTATCAATGTCACAATAAACTCCAGACCACTGAAAACTATTAAGTGGCGAAGCTCCTCATGGAATCTTACAGAGAAGCCTTTGGGCACTTGGGGGTACATCGCCTGGTGCGTAGAACAGCTGTGGTCTGTAAAATTCGAAGACGGGTGTGGTGTTGACATTCGACAAACTGTTCATAGCCAATCTGGTTAGCTTAATGGTTCTGGCATTCGATTCCAGGTCGTTCGGGGATCGGGTAAAGGTACCGTTGATGCCTCCCAACAAGTGTCAAACATCTGATCAGTGCTTCCATTGTTTTCAGCGGTAAGTTGAATGTTTGATGCTGCGAGATAAGTTGTAATAAATCCTCTAGTGTTGCAGGCTATTCTCACAGCCATGTCTTAAAGAACAGGAAGTTCAATCAGTTCCAGAAGCAAATTACAGAAAAAATAAACAACAAAAACAGGACGGAAGGATTCGACTTTGTAACTCTCTGTTTCCTCAGATAAAAGATGAAATTCTCATTGGATCGGTAAGTTTATAATCCGAAAATGGCGCCTACTTCTCTTTACCTGTTGCACCTGCACGAGTCAAGATGAGTCTGCTGAATGCAACGTCTTTCTGTTCAGATGTTAAATTGGAAGTTATTTAGTATTCGGTTAGCTATCTTATCTACTTTGTAACCTCAAATTCTATTTCGTTTTCCATTTCTATAGTCATTATATTCAGCAATTCGTGCATACCGAGCTAACCACCTAACCAACAGCATGAGAGCAATATTACGAAATGTAATCAGACGTGTACCGCAGACAGCTGTTTCAGGAGCAGGGAACAATCTTGGACTTAGTTCTCATTTTTTTATAAATGATTCTTTACAATTGTGAAACAGAATCATCACATCTATCTAAAAAAACACCATAGTCCTAATCCGTCCCCGGGCGTGACCAGATCAAAAGATACCACGTTTCTGGAATTCTTTTGTGACCACATCGTCAAAATGAACCCCACTTGATGCGGACAGCTCGTCATTAATTATGCGCGGATGACGCAGAAGTGGAACCACTTCCAGTTCCGATAAACTGTGTCCTGTTATATCTACTAATACATGTTGGCAGTAGGAGATTGAATGTTTTCATGAAATAATTCACCTTGTGATATCACCGCTCAACTCACCATAAATAAACCATGGAAGCACTGTACAGCTATTTCATCCTTGTTAGGAATCATCAGCAGTGCATATCCACCGCGCGTCTCACAAAATCAGATCACCTTAAATCAGTCTATAGACTAAGGTGCCTGGCTGCCTTCGCGCCTGTTCTCGGCTTGCGGTCCGTGTAATTCCAAGCCCGTACGTTGTTAAACTTCTTATACCGTGGGAGCCTCTAAATGCGTCAGCACGGAGTTGCATATCTCAGGCTCTGAGTTGGCCATTCCACTCCAAAACTCCTCGAAAGGCACTCAAATAACCGTGCGTCTCAAATAGCCTCCTACCGGCGAAGCTCTGCTCACTTCCTTCTGGAGATGTTCTTCTGGGAATGTGAGGACGAAAGCAAATGCCCGATGCTCTTCAATGCTTCAATGGGTTGATAAACATTCGGTCTAGGGAGATGGCTGAACTCGAGCTGTATACTAAGCATGCGACATTATGTTTATCGGTGTCTGTGTCGAAATGCCGTGCTGAACACCCAGGATGCAAAGCCGATTCAAAGGGCTGCAGAGTTCTGAGCTCGTTCTATTGTCTCTTAGGTTAGGTTGTCTAGTTTTAGGCTAGGGATAAGACTCCATTAACCAAACTTCTTCTTTGCACTAGACAACTGAGTAGTCCGAAACCATGGATCACAATGGACAACAAAGGACGTGAAGAACTGAAAAGGTTGCACGTGTGCGGTGAATTCTGAATAATGTTTCTTTTTTTCCTTCCTCATTGTCCTCCTCCGTCGACGCAGTTCCGATAGCAAACGACCTGCATACAGATGTAATCAATATATATATATATATATATATATGATACTCTTTCTACTTACAAACTTTGGATTTACAGATTAGATTGGCAGCAAGCGCTCACCTATGAAGACACTGGAGCAGGTTAAAAGTCTCGTTCTGTACAAACTGGTAGCCCACTTTCAAGTCTATGGGCCACAGCGAACACCGAAATGCTGTCTGTCCCTTACTATCACGTTTACCTATAGCGCGAATGAAATATTCAGTGTTTTACCTAAACTAAATTGCAAAATCACAGTCCAACTCTTTGACTTTGGTATTTTAAACAAAAATGGCACAACTTTCTGTTGGTTTTCCGACGCGATTCTTTACGTCATTAAGTTAAAAAATTTGCACTTCTGAATTGAACAGAAACATTTTATCAGCTGAATTCGACGTTTTTATAGACTTCTGACCGCATAGTGTGCTGGAGGTATCACATAAATTCGACTTATTAGAATTCAAAACCAAGAAACGGCGAAGGGTGGCTTGGAAAATCTGAATTGGATAGCTGCTTTCCCTTGTCCCTAAAACGGCATACTATTTTCACACGTTTACTGGGCGGTCAACTGAACAAAGGCTTGTGATTAATACAAGGTGAACAAGCTTCCCGAATAAGTTTGGAAATTCAGGCTTGATTTGATCATCTGCAATGTGCCGGGCCCAGAAACGTATCTACTTTACCCGTAACCGTTGGACGATGCCCTCACAGCAACTAAGCAACAAACAGGGGTTATTAACAGGCAAGGAAATTCGTAGCTATCGAATTACACTTGGGGGAACAAAACTGAAATAGTGCAAAAATACACGATTCAAATGCGACAAAATTCTCCCATTTTTGGCATTGATCAAGTNTCTATAGACTAAGGTGCCTGGCTGCCTTCGCGCCTGTTCTCGGCTTGCGGTCCGTGTAATTCCAAGCCCGTACGTTGTTAAACTTCTTATACCGTGGGAGCCTCTAAATGCGTCAGCACGGAGTTGCATATCTCAGGCTCTGAGTTGGCCATTCCACTCCAAAACTCCTCGAAAGGCACTCAAATAACCGTGCGTCTCAAATAGCCTCCTACCGGCGAAGCTCTGCTCACTTCCTTCTGGAGATGTTCTTCTGGGAATGTGAGGACGAAAGCAAATGCCCGATGCTCTTCAATGCTTCAATGGGTTGATAAACATTCGGTCTAGGGAGATGGCTGAACTCGAGCTGTATACTAAGCATGCGACATTATGTTTATCGGTGTCTGTGTCGAAATGCCGTGCTGAACACCCAGGATGCAAAGCCGATTCAAAGGGCTGCAGAGTTCTGAGCTCGTTCTATTGTCTCTTAGGTTAGGTTGTCTAGTTTTAGGCTAGGGATAAGACTCCATTAACCAAACTTCTTCTTTGCACTAGACAACTGAGTAGTCCGAAACCATGGATCACAATGGACAACAAAGGACGTGAAGAACTGAAAAGGTTGCACGTGTGCGGTGAATTCTGAATAATGTTTCTTTTTTTCCTTCCTCATTGTCCTCCTCCGTCGACGCAGTTCCGATAGCAAACGACCTGCATACAGATGTAATCAATATATATATATATATATATATATGATACTCTTTCTACTTACAAACTTTGGATTTACAGATTAGATTGGCAGCAAGCGCTCACCTATGAAGACACTGGAGCAGGTTAAAAGTCTCGTTCTGTACAAACTGGTAGCCCACTTTCAAGTCTATGGGCCACAGCGAACACCGAAATGCTGTCTGTCCCTTACTATCACGTTTACCTATAGCGCGAATGAAATATTCAGTGTTTTACCTAAACTAAATTGCAAAATCACAGTCCAACTCTTTGACTTTGGTATTTTAAACAAAAATGGCACAACTTTCTGTTGGTTTTCCGACGCGATTCTTTACGTCATTAAGTTAAAAAATTTGCACTTCTGAATTGAACAGAAACATTTTATCAGCTGAATTCGACGTTTTTATAGACTTCTGACCGCATAGTGTGCTGGAGGTATCACATAAATTCGACTTATTAGAATTCAAAACCAAGAAACGGCGAAGGGTGGCTTGGAAAATCTGAATTGGATAGCTGCTTTCCCTTGTCCCTAAAACGGCATACTATTTTCACACGTTTACTGGGCGGTCAACTGAACAAAGGCTTGTGATTAATACAAGGTGAACAAGCTTCCCGAATAAGTTTGGAAATTCAGGCTTGATTTGATCATCTGCAATGTGCCGGGCCCAGAAACGTATCTACTTTACCCGTAACCGTTGGACGATGCCCTCACAGCAACTAAGCAACAAACAGGGGTTATTAACAGGCAAGGAAATTCGTAGCTATCGAATTACACTTGGGGGAACAAAACTGAAATAGTGCAAAAATACACGATTCAAATGCGACAAAATTCTCCCATTTTTGGCATTGATCAAGTGGATAAACCGACGGTGATCAACTGGATTTAGCAACTATCAAATCAAAGCCGTCAGAGGTTCCAATCTTAGATTCGCCGATCACTTTTGGGCTAGGTGGTAATTCGCTGTTACCGGGCCCGTTACAACATGTGACCTAATGGGGGAACTTCTGTGGTTTAGTTCACGCACCCCCGTGTAGAGGGTCGTGGTGAATATGGGGCATATTCTCTCCAATACATTCATGTATTAAAGATGTTATTTAAAAAAATATCGAATCAAACCGTGCTTCCATAATTGTATTTTGAAACCCTTGACGCATCCCGTCATCAGGTTTTTCAGGATAGGTGGTGGCATCAATATCTTGGCTAAAACGGATGAAAATTTGAACGAAGGCCCTTCTCATTAAGATTGCATGCCTCACTGATGCTCAGTTGATAATCCTCAGGGAATTTCTGCTGGCTGGTTATACAAGGATGATTCTACAATTGAAATGACCATATAAAAATGAGAATGGAGTAATATTGGCCAAGCTGTAGGTGAAATTCGTGGAAAATACGCTAAGATTTTTCAGGATCTAAGAATAGAATGACCAGTTATTTTTTCAACTTCTTCCATTTGCTTTATCACTGTACTGTCACATTACACCATTTTTCAGAAAGGGGGTCGCGGCCAACTGAAGGCTTTCAAGTGAGGAAACTGACCGGTTATGGGAAGATTCAAATCCATAGGATTCGGGCTAAAAGGCCACGATTTCGACCGCTTGACCACCGCTTTTTGCCACGAGATGTGGCAAGGAAACAGTAGAATGATTTCGATAACGAGCGAACCTTAGCACTGTGGGCCATGAATGCGAGGTTAAATCACATGGCTCGCAAGGCAAAGGATGTCACGATCAGGCAAACGAGGTGAGCATGCAAGGAAGTGCAAAGTTCGACCATAGCAAGAGGTGAATACAACAAAAAGCATCCGCACCTTGGTTTCTAAGTCGATTACGGTCACTTGGCTACTGGATCTTGGCTGCGCCAAATCACCTCCATCATTGGGATCTACGGCCTCCACCGTGGAATCTCCCCTGCCGAAAGGAACACCTTCATTCTCTGGGACGGGTTCGTTGTCATTCTCCATTCCCTTGCGTTCCCGTTCCAGCCGTTCACGCTTCTCCCGCGCAAGACGAACACGTTCTCGACGTGCCTCTCGTTCCAGGGCTTGCTCACGGGCTTGCCTAGCCACGTCTGTGCTAATGCGCCGGTCTAGTGTATCCCATTCGGAATCAATGTAAGCCAATAGCCAACGTAAACCGGTTCGTATGCCCTTATCCAGTTTCTTTCCGGACGCAAGTAGCGCACAACATCGTTCCTAGATTAAACATTCACAGAAGGAGCAGGAAGAACATCCGATGAATTTCAATCTCACCAGTTTATAACAACACAATACAAATATTGATTACCAAATGTAACTAATGCTGTCCATTATCGGGGTACCAATGTCAAAATAAACATTACTAAACACCTCAGACCTGGGTAAAATAAGACGAACAATTATCGCTTGGTGGGGTGACAGTTCTGGAACAGCATAGGCTTCCTTGTGTATCATTTATCTTTTGACATTCAATAGAAACGTTTACACTTAAAAAAACGTGTCGGAAAAGCCATGAATACGACCAAACGGGTATTATTGTCCAATTGACTCTCCTCGGTTACGCGGCTGAGCTTAGACCATCAAAGTTTATCCCCAGTGCATACCAGAACAAACGATTTTCAAGCGGATCATTTCCCCAGTTTGGCTTACCAGTCTGCAAGGACAACGATATTCGTTTGCCAGAGTGTCAAGCTCAAGAGCATCTATCAGATCGGCTTCATCCATGGCTTCTTCAATGTCTTGCTTGTTTGCCAATCTAGAGATGGAAATCAAATAATGTCAAAATAAAACAGATTAAATACAGCAGGACCGGTTTCCCACAAATGGACGGATGTGAAAAAAGTTTGTTCAGCACACTGTGACATTCTTCCAAACGATCTGGTGCACTTGAATCAACCACAAAAATGACTCCGTGAACCTCGGCAAAATATGTTTGCCAAATATCCCTGATCGTCCGTCCACCACCCAGGTCGTACAGGTTGACATTGAATCGATCGATGGCGAATTCAATCCGATCAAATCCTATGGTTGGAGCTACAAGATCACTAGAAACTGTTGCAGGGTCGCGTAATCAGAACAAAATATTCTCATGCTCACCTCCCTTGATGCTGCGCGTCGTAGTGGTTTTTCCGGCATTGTCCAATCCTAGGATGACCAGATATACTTCCCTAAAAGATATCGTAGAAACACAAACTCCCATGAGAATGCTTCTGTGCAAGGTGAAAAGTTTGAATTCCATACAGATACAGAACCATTTCAATCTTTATGAGTACTAAGTAAACATCATCATCATCATCATCATCATCATCATCATCATCATCATCATCATCATCATCATCATCATCATCATCATCATCATCATCATCATCATCATCATCATCATCATCAT
>LUCM01003034.1:3827-47005 GCA_008360955.1 Fasciolopsis buskii | reverse complement strand
TCATCATCATCATCATCATCATCATCATCGTTCAGCGTTAAACAGCAATTGCAAGCCTCACTGACCGCTGCCTTTCCCCTGAGTTACAAGTTTCTATGAAAAGAGTGAATATCCAAGGGGAACAGGGAGTGAACCTACACAGGCGGGAACAGATAAGATTCTGCTGCAGCCAACACGCGGAACACAGCCTAACTGTACAAACGTACTTTTTCGATCATTCTGATTCGACAGAAAATGACAACACGATCGCCACTGTTCACGGTTCACTGCCATATCCTTCAGTGTATCCAGCCAGCCAGTTGACGGGTCTTTCGGACCCTAACCACGAAGGCGTGAGACACCTACCTTACCTGATTTCGCTGTACATCTACTCATTCCACGTTGCCACGTCATCTGTTGGCCTCCACATGGCTTCTTGCATTCCTTAGGAGGAACACAAAATAGGGCACGATATGATAGATGAGTGTTCGGCATACGCAACACGTGACTCAACCAGCGCAGTCGACTAAGTTTCATACGCTGAAACAAGCTATTCTCAGAAGTGGCACCCAATACCAGATTCCTAACCTCAATATTACTCACCCGGTCACTCCATCCAATCCTAGCCATACTACGTAAACATCGGTGGTAGAAAACCTCTAACCGACGAACATCGCCCACAAACATACTACACGCCTGGCAACCGTACAACAAAATTGAGCGCACTGTGGCACAATACACACGACCTTTCAAATTCAGTGAAATATCAGGTCGACGCCACAAGTGCTTCAATCCAGCGTAAGCTGCACGAGCCTTGGATATACGCATACTTACCTCCAATCCCGAGCTATCGTCGTTGGACATGCAGCTACCAAGGTAGGTGAAACGGTCCAAAGTCGTTATTTCTCCTCCATCCAGTATCAAGTTCGGCGCTGCTGTCGTCCAGTCCTGTAACAGTACTTTGCACTTTGAAGGTGCAAAGCATATGCCGAACCGAGCAACCGATCCCGACAGTCTATCTAGTGCGCATTGTGCATGGTCCGCAGACTCGAACGGGCACACGACGTCGTCTGCGTAATCTAGGTCGCATAGCTTCCCTCCACTTCCCAGTTCGACTCCTACACCTTGGAGATCCCCTAAAGCACCTTCCATCACCTTGTCCATGACGAAGTTGAACAAGAATGGAGAGATGGGACATCCTTGTCGAACGCCACTAGTCATTTTGAATGAACGTGACAGTTCACCGTATACCCTCACGCGACAATAGATATGCGGGTACAATGCTCGCAACAGGTTCACAAACTTCGTTGGCATACCCTTCCGGTGGAGAGCACTGAATAGTGCTGGTCGATCCACTGAGTCGAACGCATCTTTCAAGTCGAGAAAGACTACCATCGTAGGGCGGCGGTGTGTGTGTGGCGCGGTTTTAGTAACTGCCGGAGAGTGAATATCTGGTCAATGCAACCTCGACCTGGACGATCTCCGGCCTGCTGTTCGCCTATATTAATCGCGCAAATCGGTGTCAAACGGCGCAGTATTATCGAAGCTAACAACTTAATAACTATCGGAATTAAACTAATCCCACGATGATTGCTGCAGTCACTCCGTGTACTCTCCTTGAAGATGGGTATAATTAGTGACTCATCCCACGATAGCGGGATGTGCTCCTCGTTCCAAATATCACGAAGCAAGGAGGTAAGTGATTTCTTCAGAGCTTCTCCACCCAATTAGAAATAAACTGAGTGAAGGTCGTTGGGACCTGCTGCTTTTCCCCTCTTCAGAAGCTGAATATTCCACTGCATTTCCACTTCCGTTGGGGATCAGGTGACACCTCCCAAAGATTCACAGCTCCAGACGTTGGACTAAATACGTTAGCATGTGGCCAGCTAAACTGATCCTTGAAATGCTCTGCCCAACGATCCAGTCTTTCTTGTCTACCATTGATGAGCTCTCCAGTCCTATCGCACACGACTTCACTAACCGAAGTTCGCCGGAAGTGCATTGCACAATTCAAATAGGAATATTCGAAAACGTTTTCGTAGGCGTAGCTTTTTGATAAGCAGCATTTGTGGAGGCATTCTAAGTATACCTTACCAAAGCTTAATTTGCAGCCTGCTACCTCGTCAGTCCTTAGCCTCCATACAATGGAAAACCTTAGCTACAAACATTTAATTAAGAACTATGGCTTGATAATTTCCGATCTTGGCACTTTTCAGCCACCATACCAGATCGAGAAGTGACTGAGTGAATGGCGAGAAGCACAGTTAAAACAGTGGAACATGTGTGGTTAGGCAAACAATGACAAAACAGTCAAAACACCTGGAGCTAAAGTCTGCCAATCAGGATCGGTGGCCTATGGGTATAGTAAGATGAATTGGGTTGTTTGACGTCAGACGAGGCTAGAAAAACAGGAAATTAACAACAAAACTAATGAAAACGACCGCATTCCATCCGAAGATTCTGTAAATCTGTAATATTTCCACCACTAACCTTCGTTTTAGTAGTGGATGGGGTTGGTTCGTTCTGCTACGATTAGCAATCATGAACGATTACCAATAAACAACCGAACCGACAAGTGTGATAACCAGTCGAGTGGCAGCGAATCGCCATCCACCAACTACTACACCGATGGATGAGGGACTCAATCCGTTGTCCTGTTTGGGGAGACCTACTTAATCTTCGTGATCACCGATACAAGCATCAACTCAAAGTAGAGCAATAAAGCCTTAAACTGAATCACGGTTGCGCATATCACCTATGCTGGAAAATGACCACTTCCGTTATGCGCTTTGGCCTAAAATTCAAATATTTTTTCCATATTAACTTTTATATATATATATATATATATATAAACTTGAGATATAAATAATGCCAACACAACGATACGTAAATGGAACTTCACAGGAGGGGAACAAACAGCGAGAAAAATAATAAGTCATAACAATCCAATTGTTTTTTGTGTTTTCACCCTATAAATTTTGTGACCATTTTGTGGCTTTCGGATTATTTTTAAGGCGGGCGAGTTCTAAAGACAGACCAGCCAGCATTCGCTCCAGTGACTTCAGTCATGAGCCATATCCCTCAGCGTCTCCAATGAACGACAATTCTGATCTACGGGCCCCAACCATGACGGCAAGAAGCACCAACCGAGGTCAAAGTCGAAGCTAACTTCTTCAAAGCTCCAGGCCAAGTCATAGCCTGACAGCCACGTTGCTTCTTACAGCCTTTCCCAGCAGGTGCAAAAACAGCACGAAAAGACAGACGATGAGCAAGTGCACACAATACGTGTCCGAACCACCGATGGCGATGTGGAGCGATTACCTCAGTCAGAGGACGACTTTGTACCCAACACACGATGACGCACCTCGTCATTGCCCAACCGATGTTCCCACCAGACACAAACAATGCCTTCGGGAATCGGGATGGTCGAGAAACAGAAGTGGTGGGGCATCCTTCAACGCGAGTAGGACCAAGTCTGCGTAACTGTTGCAGGAGAACACACGAACTGTGGCATCTCTACACCGTTCCCTTGAGGGAAAAGCGATGTCAGTCGGCGCCACAAGTGTCGTAGGTCTTCGCGAAAAACTGCTCTACTTCGCAAAGTCTGATGTGACCTCCGATCCCAAACACGTCCCCCAGATGAGACCAGCTCCCTAGTATTCAAGCAGCTGACTACTTCTAACCGAATTACCAACCCAAAGGGTGAGTGCAGACACAGAACCGTGCCAGTCTAGGATGAAACTAACCTTGAATTTTGAAGGTGCAAGTGGTACACCGTACATAGAGACCTCAATTACCAAGGTCCAACTGCGTTGTGAATTGCTGGCATTGTCACTCGGACAAAGTGATATCATTTAAGTCAAAAGATTGGCCCGCGTTGGAGTTCAACTGTTACCGGTTGAAAAGGACCAGATGAAGGTGTTCTGCAGAGCATCTTCTAATGAATAGGTGGAGAAGTAAATGTATTATATGGCATCCCTTGCCATACTCCACTGAGACGACAAAGGGTGGGAAAAGCTGGCCATAGGCCCTAACCCAACCTGAATGTATGCGAGAACTCTGAGGGACCGCACACTGTTCTTTAGGTTACTCCGTTTCCCAACAAACAGGGTCGCAGTGCAGACATGATCAACAGAGTCAAAGACTCCGCGAATGTCCAAGAACGCGAATGACCGTTTGCCTTTGGGAAGGTAAACACGGAGCTGTACAGCTGTCAGAGAGTAAAATTATCGATGGCAGTTCACGACCCAACACGAGACCCAGTTTGTTTCCTCACCCAGCTTGCCTTTACGCATGTTTATTCAACCTGCAGAATGCTGGTGAAAAGCAGCTTTCGACGTTATTGGGATTAGTTTAGAATACTCCTGATGATTAGTACAGTCACTGCATAAGCCCTTTGGATTATGGGGACAACGAATCGACCCCCCCCCATGAGGAGGACGTTTCTCGGAGTACCAGATCTCTAGATAACAGAAACTTGAAGGTCATTGATCAGTCCATGTTCCATTATCTTAAATACAAACTGGGTGGAGGAGACATCGGAAGCCTGATGCCTTATGACATCATAAGTCCCGATTTCCTTGGGGACTCTCCGCCTTCGGTGGACTTGATCTGTTGTAACAGGCCACCGGGCCCTTTGTCGGAATAGCTGGCAGGTGGGGAGACCGGAGGCATGCGAGAGACAGTTAAATGTGCCTGGAAATGCTCGTCCAGCGCGCAATTATGACGCTACAGAACAAAAGGGTTGTGGATAGGCGAGCCTTCAGCTTCACAGATTGATTTCGCTCACACCCAATGTTCTCCTACGGTTAGGCTCGGGGGTGGTGAATTTCCCGTTAGTGGCAGCATAGTCCATTCTCTAAACTACGTTGAGACCACCAAATCTCGCGATTCTCACGCTAGCTTGCACTGAGTTCACGTCTCGTTACCAACCGTGGTTCATTATGCTCGCTATCAGCCGGGATGGACTGGCCTGTGTCATGAAGGCACAGAGACTCAGCAGAAACCCCGGAGTGACCCAACGCGATGGGTCAGACCACAACCCCCAAGCCAGTAGAATGCAAGGCATCCTTATTGGGCAATCAATGCTCATTGATGTTTTCAGATGGGGGCAAACCTAGTTTTTTAACCAGCACGCTTCGAGAAACTGATGAGCGAGTCGGATCAGATAGCTTGTCGCAATCTAAACGACCGGGGCGCTCTATGTTGTTGAGCGTCCGACGCACCGGTGAAAGCCATATGGGCAGTCTAGTTCATGCTAACGCCGTGGTTGGAGTCGAGGGTATGCTCCGGTGACGATCGCAGCCTTGTAGAAAGCTCCACCATCTTGGTAGCTAATGAAAGTGTGACCGATTTTTAGATGACACCGCTGTCTGAGAGGGCGGACGCCAGTGGCGTACCAGTGGTCTGGAACGCCTGAAGCCTTGGGTACTATCGAGAAAAGCAATTGATGGTCTGAAGTACAAAGCCAAACGAAACCCATTCACTTTGCTTTCAGAACGACAGAAATCGAACCAAAAGGGATCTCTAGATGCATCTTCATTCGGAGGACAGCCGAATTTGCTCTAGCATTTATGTCCCCTGTCAAAAATCATGAGTTGCCACCGGGCCTGCCGCTGTGACGTAGAGGTCGTGAAACTATGTAGTTAGTGTTTGACCGCATCTGGGTTTGCAATATACCGCGCGAATGCTGAGACAACAAACAAGTTGCGTCGTATCAGAAGTGACAGTATTCATTCTGCATAACATGCCAAGTTTCACCGCGCATAGCGGATATCGACTGGGTTCCAGTCAGTGAATGCAGCTTCAGCCATTCTCACTGAAAGCCAACCACACCATCAACACCAGAGTCGCAGCCTCGAGGTCCCTAGAAAAGCAATATGAGAGACTTCACAGAAAAGACTAGATAGGGATGATCAGTCGATTTTTAAACCCCAGGGGAAAGGCCTGGGTGGGGGAAGTTTTTTTGAAGAAAAATTTTTTTACCGGGTCTCTAGACACAGTACCACATCGATGCTAGAGTCTCCAACGTTAGCGAGCAAAACACCCCCTGTTGTCCATTTACATCGGGATGTTCGCACATGAAGGTGACTAGCTTTGAAGGGAACATCGTAGACGAAGAAGTGCATCAGCCGGCGAAGTGCGTCCGCGAGATTTTGGATGCTATCTGAGGGAGAATGTAAAAGAACAAAAACAGGACCATATCCTAGTGATAATGAACCACGTATGAAAGACATCAGAACCAGAAGAATGTGAGAAGATTGGATGAGAGGGGAGTAGCGAAGCATGTAAACGGCACAAACGGTTGTATACATGAGAAGTCGCTGTCGTGAATACTTCTGGGGTTGAGGAACGTCCGCACAAAGAAGCAGCCATATCGGTAGATGTTAACCTTGTGGGACTGTTGTACTACTACGGTCGCCCGGTCCAAGAGTAGGGCCTTTTATTCGACGTTTACCACCTCTAGCATTTACGCAACCAAAACGCTTTCTTCAATGGGCAGCAGAATTATTTTCAAGACGAGCCAGTGGCCAGATGATCGATTCCGGAAAATCTTGCCGGGTCAGTGGCAGATGACGAGGGTCAATGTCCTTCCTCTTTTGAGGACACACTCGCCACATCACAGTGCCACCACGGGATTCTTGTGGTATCCCGAACCATCTTCCAACCATTATCTGGCCCGACGAAAGGTATACACCGAGGTAGGCATTTTGCGGGGGCATGCGTAAAATATGCCCCAACCACTATAACCTATTCTGATTCAGCGCCTGTTCTGAATAGTGGACCCTAGGACACAATACCTCATCCCAAATCTCTGAATTACACACAAAATTCTTCCACCGCATTCTACCAATACTACGAATATAACGATGTTCAAACCTAGGAAGTCTGCATATCCTTTGCTCACAATGGCCATGTTTCGAAGCCGCAGAGCAATACCGACCTCACTACTGTTGCATATGCTTAATCTTTGATCGATAGTCGGGTGCCACGCCGACTCGAAGGATGCCTCAAAGTAGCAAACGCCAATCAAGCCTTTAGTGTGCGCAAAGATACTTTATCTGATACACGACCACCAGGTGAGCCCCCGCTACCCAAGTAACTAAATTTGTCTACCTCATTCAGTTACTCTCCGGGAAGTACATGGTTCGGATTTGAGCCAATTCAATTCTGCGACAACATTTTATACTCTGAAGGTGCAAAACGCATTCCAAACATACATACAGTTTGCAGCTTACTGGGGCCTTCACTCAGTAGCACCACATCGTCCGCATATTTAAAGGCAGACAATGTCTTACCCGGGTACATATCAATGCCATTATAAGGATAGAGCTATCTTCATGAACGAATACGCAGATAATCATATACTGTAAGCATCTGAATCCCAATGCGCTTTGATTACAAAGTATGCTTAATTGGGTGGTTTTACCAATTTTATTCGCTTTCGCTTCAGTTTGATATTTTTGTCGGCCATGCATAAACAGGTCTTTTTTGTTTGCAAAATCCCGTGTAATGGCCGTGTCTACACGAAAAACTAACTAACGATACAATTAGAATTAAAGTGAATTGTTTGTAGTTTTTTTAATAATTCATATTTGGGATGAGTACGGTGCACTTTCAAAACTACCTAGGGAATAAATTTATCAATAACAAACCAGTTCACCTGATGCCATTTTGCATAGGAAGTAAGGTGAAACCGTTCAAATGCCAGTGATAATTGTTTCCTAAAATTAGTTCAAAGAATAGATGCAAGCACCCGTTTTCATGGGCTTCTTTTTTACAATTTGTAATACGAGGAATTGCTGATTATTACGAAGTTTCAGATCGACTGCACCAAGAATTCCTCCAGTCTCACTTGAGGGCCTAATAAAGCAGACCAACCGATTTTCAAAAATTCATTTAGTGTTGGTGATAACGGCTGCGAAATCCTGGCTGAGAATGTATCCTAGACTCCTGAGTTATTTTTTTGCATAGTAGCAACTGACGGCTAAATTAGAAAACCTCCCTTCGCACTAGTGATAAGGATAGTATATTGACGTTGTCCTTTAACATGGAGACGAACAAGAATAAAATTTCCCTTACTTATTGATTAGTGCCGCAAAATGTCAGACTCAACAAGACTTCCCAAGCATCTCAGGAGGCTTCAGTTGACTGAACTTGGTGCTAAGACCAACGAGCCTTAGAAACTCCGTTAAGTTTAATGTAATCGTGGTGGAGACGCCCAATTTATCACAAATCGAAGGCCCTAGAAAGTTTTATGCACGTTTATTTCTGGTAAAAACGGTTATCTTAATTTTATTGTAATGGGTTAAGCAAATTCTGGCCTCAAACTTTGCTCCTCCCTGACTGGTTGACTGTCACGCTCTTTTATCATAGAGTTCATTGTGCATCTGCCGTGTTTTACTTTGCGGTTTGCTCACTGTATTGGCCGGGATCAACAAACTCGTTTCGCTCATTTTTGTTCACTATCTGGCTAGTGGGATGTCTAGCTTCGGACTCCGCACTCTCGGTTACTTCGTCGATCAGTATTGTTACGCGACATCTAGTCCTGAGGCCTATGCCTCGCATATGTCTCCATAGTTGTATTAATCCGACGAAATAACAATGGTCCAGTTCAATTTAATTGTTGCAACGACTGAATTTCCAGCAGCGTGTTCTGCTTTTTACTGTCACCTCACAACACCATCAACCACAAGGAAAGAACGACAAACAATAAAAAATTTACTTTAAGGTAATAAGCTGAAGAGCTACCGAGAAGAGGAAAAATTTTCAATCTTAGAATGCCAGCCGTGGTACCCGGTTGTCAAAACTATCGCATGGGAGATCTCGCGAGCCCTTACCCGGTAGTATACCTGGACCTACATCAGCCAGTAGTCTATTGGCATGAAAACGTTTGCAATAGGAAATGCTGTTATTTAAACTAATAAAATTTTGTTCGGAAAAACGTAGTCGATCCAAAACCCAATGACTGGAAAAACAGCTCTAATGTCGCCGGACATTTTGAGGTGAATAGGATAGAACTTTCTGAAGTAAATTATAGCACCAAAAAGTCGGCCTCCGGGGAAGACCAGTTTAGAATCTCTAATGTTCACTTATGCTGCACGTATGCCTTATCAAATAACAACTTAAAGACAGTTCCAATCGAACGGAAATAATTTCTGTTATTTTCCCGGAAGGTACGGCCATCATCTAGAATGCATTTGGTTGTTGCCCGACAATCACTTGTGAGTTGTCTGAGTCGTCTGACACAATCAGCTTTGTTTTCTGAAGTAATCTGTTAATAGGCCACGGGCCATTAGAATCGCAGCGATGAACGAAAACATTGAGTGACAAAGAGCAAGAACAACGTGCAGAGTTCATCACATGTTAGCTATTCCATTCTGCATCTCCAGATCATCGGCAGTCCAACTGACTTCATAATTCCTCTATGGGATAGATACTACCCGTTTACCTAAACCGAAGTAAAAGGTTAACTTAGGAGGACGTACCCGAGCCTTGAACCAAGCTATTTAAGCGACAGGACAATGGAACGATCGAAAGGTCACGAAACGTATTGGGAACCGGTGACCGAAGACTCACTTTGTACGGCC
Source organism: Fasciolopsis buskii (assembly GCA_008360955.1). Taxonomy (NCBI): domain Eukaryota; kingdom Metazoa; phylum Platyhelminthes; class Trematoda; order Plagiorchiida; family Fasciolidae; genus Fasciolopsis; species Fasciolopsis buskii. The sequence goes on along the minus strand of LUCM01003034.1, from coordinate 37,436 downwards.
TTCGGATGAATCCAGACACCTTGGGCAACCAACACACTCCCTCGCCGCAGATGCCAGAGAGCACACAGCCGTGCGCTTCGTACACTACTCGTGGTGTACACAAAAGCTATTAGCACAGACTGCGTTTGCCATTGGGATGACATAGCCTGTCTGCTAAACTGAATTTAACCTGTAACCCCGTTTACTGCAGTTTATAACTGAATATTATGTAACCCACAGGTTGTTTTACATAAGCGATTGAAAAGAGTAATAGAAAATGTTAACATCCCACAGTATTGGTCTTCTTTTTCTACTATACAATTGAACAAAGGCGCCCAGTGTTTCAAAATCCCTTGTGGTTGGTTTGGAAATGGGGCTTAGCCATCTCTCTTAGACTGATTATCAAAGATCAGTCAACTCAGTGGATGGCACCAATCACTCGCCTTCATCTCGGCACTTCAGTGAAAGCACCTCTGTTACGAAACGGCAATGCGTAGGACTTCCTCAGCAGTGCTCTCAGATGAATGGTAGGTTTGTGTTTAAGAAAATAAATTACAAATCTTTGCGAACAACAAGAGTGATGAAGAGCAAACGATAAATTAATGAACAAAGCATTGATTATTATCATCTGTTTGTGGTAACCGTTTCATTTTTCTCTCAATATATTAGAAAGATGAAGTCGTTCAATACAAATGAGATAAACTCAAGCTGAATCTGATATTCGTACTGTTGATCAATAAGTCGATATTATGCGAAGGAAGGTAATAGAAACTCCCAATTACTTCTGAATCATCAGATAGTTTATTCGGCAAAAGCCCCAATAAGTATGCCTATCCGTATTGTCATTGCGTGCAGGTCAACAAACACATTGTGACGTCAATAGCTTACCCCAGCACAGGGAAGTCACATGCAAAACAAAGAAAAAGGTAGGCCAGGAAAGCAATGAAAAACGTCTTAGGGTAGTGGGTAATTTCTAAAAAAACGACATGAAATTATTCAACCATGCGGCTGCTATTACTAAATGGCACCAAATAACCAAGAAGAGAACAGTTCACGCTACTTCGAGCAACAGAAACTTCGGCCTTGGGTTTCACCTTTGAATGCGGTCTACTCGTCATCGGTTTAGCCAACTTTTTCATCACCAACAAAAAGGCAAAATAGAATGCGTACTATTAGCAAACGGCTAGCTACATTTAACGATTACCGATTCTTATCAAATAATTCACCATATGATATCATTGCTCAACTCACCAAAAAGAAACCATGGAAGCACTGTACATCTGTTTCATCCTTGTTAGGAATCATCAGCAGTGCATATCCACCGCGCCCGAACTGGGACGCGAACCCGAACAAGGACGAACGATTGTGAGTCGAACGCCTTAGCCATTACGCTACTGGGCAGGCTCTGAACGGTTTGTCCAACTTCATCACATGATGTTGCACTTACTGATTCACCAGTTAAAATGCCAATTCGTCGACGTATGGCAAACCATATTGCGGTGTGTTTTGTGAGTTATTGACGACACCTGCCACCGTACAGTTAGACTTCAAAGGATCTCGTTAGTAAACGATAAGCGTGAGTTAACCTTAGTGATCCGCTTTAGGCTTAGTATGCTGTCGGAAATACTGAGACAGGACCACGCACAATATCCCAGAGAAAATGCCTCGAAAAAGCAGATGTTTTTTCAAGATAAAACAGCCTTATCCATGAGTACTGACGTTTATTTTCAACAGAAGAGTCCTACATTACATCACATTAACACTTTTATCATCTACTCTTCGAATATTATTTGGTAGTGACTACATATGTATCCGATCATTCATGTTCGCATAATGAAATACGTTCAAAAATGAGCCGACGATCTTATATACAAAATATAAGTACGTATATATTCAACACAAGTCCCGTACAGATATCGCGCCCAAAGTAGACGTGAAATAATAAAATGGAAGACATACTATAAACAGATAGGAAAGTCGAAGTTGCTTGCTTTTTCATACACAGTAAGTTGTTTTTTGTTCGATTGTTTGTTATTAGATTTCTTTTTTTTCGTACTTTTTCATACAGGGATAGGTAATATCGAGAGTCACCAAAGCATTGCAAACAGCACTAACGTCACTAGCTCTCATTTCGAACTATAAACACCAGCGTCTCTATTCAGGGGTTTCCGGTTTCATTCTTGCTCCAACCTTGTAGTCAAGGCCCTCACGACGGCCACACTGAAAGTCAATTTTAAACTCCTTCAGGTTATTGGCTGCCCGACATGCTGCCCCTTCCAGCCCCACCCAACAAACGCGAGTAGGATGCGATAAGACAAACCGTAGTTGATCAACAGAAACAACTCTTCTAAGTAAAGTACATTCATCTCCAAATAATCGCTGTTGCACTAAGTCATTACTAAAAAATGCTACTGCGTTCATGATGATTAGGCAAATATTTAATATCAACAGGAAGTATTATTATGCACAGCTAAATAAAAACATTTACTGTGCACAAAGTTTTCCAATTTCTTTCTTCAGTGGAGACAAGATTTGGAGAACATAGTCTCTCGTTTTTGCATTAAATGCATACACGTGTAAGTTAACGACAAAAGCCGAGTATACAAAGCATTGTTCTTTCAATCTGAGGTTAACTGCCCTATGCACACAAAATGGATATTCAGATTTCGGAAATCACCTATGGTTATAAAGACTGTGTGAACTAATATAAAATGAACACAAACAGATGAAATATTGAGGATATCACCTAAATTGTTAATCTGAAGTTTCCTGCGAAATATAGGAAGATGGAGATAAGTTGGTAGCACATTCAGGATAAGAGGTCTTGAATTTGGAAATGACTAGTTCCAGCATGTTTCTTTTGGGTAACTCAAAAATATATATTTGGCATTTATAGGGACTATTTTGTGTAGCGAGTGGTGTGGTTGAGATCGTTTTTCTCTACTATTTGTGATTTTTGGAAGTAGTAAGGGAATATTTTTGTCGTCACTTTCAGGCTGTCTGTAACGCTTCAAAATATATCACTAACGAGATTTTTCTTGTGAATCTGTTAGTTTTATGATCAATTACATAACCATCATCATAAAATGTTTTCTTTGATAAATCTGAAGGAATTCCCTGAATCACTCTCTTAGGACCCATTCAGCTAATTGTTGACCGTTCCCCCGAGTTTCTTGGGTCGTCAAACAAAAAGTCTCCAAATGACTCTTAAGTAGTCCCAAATATCCAAACATCAAAGCGCCCAAGGTGGAATCGAGACATGATAAAGGTTCACAGCCATATAAATGTTTGCGACAGAAAGATAAGTTGTTTTGCGAACTAAATGGCAAACAATTTCGTGTCAATTTCAAACACACTTGCAACAGCAGGTGGGTCTGCCAAGGTGCGGTTATTTTAGCATTCCACAGAGTTGCCCTATCGTCTCGGATAGTTCAACGCAGTTAGCTAATTCCACCGTCAAGTTTGCTAAACTAAATATCTAGACCGAGTACGTTACATGTGCTCTCAAATATACGACTTCCAATTATATATTTGGTAACGTTACATTGAAAACATGCACGTAACAATGTCCAACAACGCAATAGCTGCTACATGTCTCAATGGCGGATTCCGCTTTTTATTATCCAATGAAAATACGTTTGCATGCATAACTCTCTGTTACTTTGTACATAAATACGGAAGCCTGGGCCATATTATCATATGCATTAGGAATCACGACTGATGAACTAAAAGGTTTTACGCCTACTGACGGGGGCCTGTGGATGAGGAATAACGCGATTAAGCTGTTCATTACATACGGGTTCATGCCGTGAAGCGATGTGTTCACTCTTAACTAAGTTAGGATGCAAGTCCATTGGCTTCTTTGGTCGCCTGACCAAGAGTGAGTACGGACATTCGACAAAAACTTCGTTGAAAACCGTATATTTGTGTTAGCCGCGAGACCAGAGCTGACCACATTTTGTACACTACTCAGTAAACAGATGTGATCAAAATGTTGGCAAAATGATCATGATTAAAACAATAATAAAGCTCGTTTTCTTGTATACGAGACCATAGCCAAAGTGGGGGGATAAAATACACTGAAATCACCAACACTGAGTCAGTTGAAGTCAATTCTAATCAACTAAGGCTTTTATGCGATCATACGTGAGTGGATTTTTAGATGGAGTATTAATTAAGGACAATTTGTCCTGTGATTGAAACATTTACATCGTGTTTAGGCCCTATCGGATTACATGTGTAGAAGTTGCTCTTGGACTGATACGCTTACTATTTTGCCGTAATCTTCACTGCTCGTCTATACTGTTATAGTTTGCAGCATAAAAACTCTAAAATAAGTGTGAGGCAGTTTTCGGAACATTTACCCCTGTACTAACGGTAACGGAATTACATTAAATTCCCATCACGGCACTCTAACTGTTTTAACAAATGTGCTCTTTTAATGTGCGTACAGTTCCACAGGGATATTTTATGGCATCTTTGTGGCTGTTGCCGAAATAAATTCACTTTGTATTCTGGGAACTTTGTGGTACATTGATACAATTCGTCCAACAAGCTTGGAAAGTATCAGCCAATCAGATAGCAGAATCAAACGTAATTTTAGAAATCTAGCATCTTTAAATACCATGAAATTAGTTGCATGATCGTTTAGAAGAGTGAAAAAGATTGACGTGAAAACTAAAAGATATGAAGGAGTGCACTTCCTGGCTCCTGGCCTGACCACCCAATACCGAAATAGGACATCAAAAGCACTTTTGGATTTCCTTTTTATTCAAGGACCAAAGTCATCGGATTTCACCGGACTGTCAGCGTTCTTTTCGGTTTCGAACCTGATCTGATGCTCAAATTGCATGGTCCCTAGAGTGAAAAAATATGCTTTAAAACTGCTGCATCGGAGCGTAGCGGAGACTACTTGCGGATTGGTTCTCAGTGACGCATTAACGAACTGGTGGCCACTGATGAACCAGCTTATGAGTTATGGCTTTGTCAAAGTAAGATTGCAAATCAACCAAAGACAACTCTGGAACCACATTGGTTTCCAGAATAACTGGTAACTCAAAAACCATTCATTTACACAAGGTAGGCAACTTAGAAACAGAATGAAGACCAACTTGTTTGGTTTCTAACTAATTGTGCTATATGGGACCTAATTTATTACGACTACAGTGATAATAGTTTTACAGATTTTGATTGTTTCACATACTTGGGGAACTTCCCACCCATGAAGCATACAGTCCAACGCTTGTGAGGATATCACTGAACCAAACCATTGCTAGGGATCAAGGTGTAAGACAGCAAAGCTATTACTGAAAATCAGCGTGTCAATTTGATACGTCGAATTGCTGAGATTTCATGGCTGGGGAAAAGGTACTACTGGTGACGCGGTTGTTTTAATGAGCAGTTTCACGTTAGGTGTTTTTGTGTGCATTTCTGCTGTGGTCGCTAGACATCATTTTTTAAGTGGTGGGCAATAATTGGCCTTGTTCGCAACACTGTGGCGCTATTTTGTTTCCTGTTTCCATATATGAATTGCTATTCCTTGGACACAATTTTCTAGATGACAGCATGAAAATGCAGTGTCATGATATAGCTTTTTCCCATTCGAATTTTCCCTAGGCTAGTTGTAAAACAACAATGTCAACTTCTCTATCTGTTATTTCTTATTTTCGAGTTTCAATGGTCATGTCCAAAAACAACCGTTAGAGATACTGCAGACGTAAAGGATATCATGCTTCTCAGAATTTCGCCATTTATAGAAGTACCAGATTTCCTGTCCGAAAGCTGATTTTAGCTCCGATGATGTATTTGAAGCATCGCTGATAATTGTGTTCCTAACTGGAAAGCTCCACAATAGCAGCGACGGTCGTTGAACAACTTCTAGAAGCAACTTCCATAGGAGCATCTTGATCTGCTGAGCTTTCGAGTGAATATGTGCCAGGTGTTTCAACAATGAGGAAAAATATAAACCTAGCTAAGGTGTAAGCCATCGTTTTCTTCTGTTAAAAAACGTCTGTGCTACTTCTGTTTGAATACGTTGCATAAGTTTCTAGCAACCCAGCTACTGACTGTGAAGGAAAATTCATTTTCATGACCGAATTCAATAACGTGCACAATCTTATCTTAACAAAAGTGAAAGTAAAAAAAAGATAACAAGAAAGTAGAAGTGAATGTTGAACGGGGAATAAACATAAATGTAAAATATGATTGGAAGTATCATACTACGGAATACATTTTACAGAAGTATTGGCGTTTTGCGCAAAATGCACCATTAGTTTGTCTCACTCATTTATGTAACCCACTAAAAAAGCGTTTGACAGAATAGCCGTTAAGTGCTAACGGATGGAGTGGACTGTGAACAAGAACGAAAAAAGGAAATAACAATGTGTCGGCGAAAATACATACTTAGTTCGAATTATGCAACCACTGGGCATGATCACGCGCAATGTTTACACCATACGCGGCGGTTCAGCGCGGCTCCAACGCTTAACCATGTGGAGTTGACGTTAGAACATCCTGGCCTAACGCTGTTCCAGTGAGGGCCGCGTGAGATCTGCTGGTTTGGGGTATCTTTTCATGTGATCATGTGCACGAAAACTATCGGTGGTCTTTCTGAATAGAATCAGAGGGATACAACCCCTTGCAAGCCTCATCTTATCATTTTAGAGACAGGGCCTAGTTACAGAGCGCCTGAAACCTCGCGAACATATAATCTTCTAATATATCCCTGAGTAAATGATCATTGGTTTCTTCCATCACTTCGGTAAGAGGCCCGCTCCGCATTTTGGTCACTATCCACGACAGATGGTACACTAAAGTTAAACCCAATGACTCCTGCTTATTCAGTGCAAGAGAGTGTCCTTGCGACCTTGGCCTGCACATTGAAACCCGAGTCTCTACGGGCGATAAATCTGGTGCAGATTAGATATCCTTGATCCATCAGTACCCCACTGGAAACAGTCCGATCACGCTCATAGCTGTGTTCACGTGGTTCAAAAACCATACTTGGAACTTTCCGCTGCACCATTTCCAGATTCCTCACTGCCCCGCCAGTGCAGGAGAAGGAAGTGGGTACACCATATTCCAGGCAACAAGGTACGTGTGAAGCGTTCAATACTTTGAAGGCTTCTGAAGAAAGCCAAGCAAATGATCGACGGATAGGACCAGGCATGCCCCAAGAGGATGCACATGCTCTGTCAAGGTTGAGGGACCCTATATTTTTCTCAGAGATGGTCATCCGAATTTTTACACCTTGCATGGTGTGGGTTGAGCTACATTTGAGATGTTGTGGACTTCCAAAATACATTTAGATGCATCTGGCAAGGTTGGTCAAGAGCAGCTAGGCTTTTGATCACCGCAGCAGTCTAGCCCTGCCGTGTCGAAAAGACTCGGTCGACTGTTGATCAGACAGTAAGTCACATCCTTAGGTTACCCACATAGATGGGACATGAACTGAGAGCTGACGGCAAGTCGTTGAAGTATACCAGAAATAACAGCGGGCAGGGAACTGACCCCCGGGGCAAACCACTAGCTACAGTAAACCACCGTGAGAATGATCTGGCGATTCGGACGAACAAGGAACGAACGGGCGGGAAATTAACAATGCAACATAGTAGCAGCCTGTCAACGCCTGTAGCTTGAAGTTTCAATAGCAAGCGACTATATGGGACTTTATCGTACGCCATGCTGAAATCAACAACGTTGACGCCCGTGGGATACCCTGTGGACTTGGCCTCCGATATGCTTTCACAAGCGAGGAGCATGTTGGCTACACATGATCGTTGCCTCCAAAATTCATTCTGCTGCGGGCAGAGGATGTGATTGGCACCTATGTGACCACCCAAATTGGCGGTAAACAGATGTTCCATAGCCTTGCTAGTGACGGACGAGAAACAAATCGGACGGTAATTGACCACATCCACCTTGGAGCCATCCTCAAAGAATGGCATAACGATGGCTTTTTTCCCACCTCTTAGGCAACCTTTCAGCCGGGACCGACGAATTGAAGAGTTTTGAAAATGGAAGGGCAAGAACGTCAGCTAGTTCCTTCACAACGATTAGCTGCGAGCTGTCCAGGCCGGGAGACTAACCGCCTTTCACTGCACGCAGCGCTACAACAATCTTTTCAACAAAAAGTTCCCGATCTGACGTTGGCTGGCATTGCGGGTAAAAGCTAGGCCTCACTGGAGTATACGGACTGATGCTGGTGAGCTAGCACATCTGCCTCATAGTCATCTGCATCCACTAGAATACCGTCCTTCAGCGTCCGAAGGCAGTTTTAACACTAATACGCAGCCTAACATAGACAAACAAATACTTAGGAGAACCCAACAAACTGATGGCTAAGTATCCCCGAAATTCGCGCCGCTCTGCCTACTTGAGCACGGCACAAAGGGGTCAAAGGCGCCGGAAAGCGCAGAATATTGGTCACTAAGCAGGATTTCTATGTCAAAGTAAGGTGCAAAGCTCTGAATCGAACTACAGAGAATCTAGTGAGCAAAAACGTGGCACAGAGGCCATGTCTGGCATAGATACAACATTCCACCGAGAATCTTCCGGGCTAAATCAATGTCATACAATGCTATGTCAAACTGAATCGCCCAAATTTGCGCAAAGCGTCCAATCTTGGTATCGGCTAAACACCCAGTTCCCACTGGATGGCTAGGACCACGTGGTCGCTACTCCCGATGGGCGAAGGCTGAACGATATCCCTGATATTCGAGCTTCTCAAGAAACTCTAAATGGAGAAGGGCAAAAATTAAGAAACCTCACCTTAAGGGTGATCTGAGACAAACTGTTTTCAGTTAAATAAAGTGACAACTTCTTGTTTGGGTCAGCTAACCCAATCTCTAGGAATTCATAAAATACTTTACACATGCAAATTTATATTTTTGCCCACTCTGAAGCCAAAGTCGTCCTATTAATGGAGGAAAATCAAAAACTACTATAAAACTAAGTTTTTTTGGAACACTATTATTTTACTTTGTACTGTCTGACCTAATTAGCCCATTTAAATAAGAGCAAAAAAGTGTGCACTCCCACCACCTGTGACATTAGGATGCAGCAACAGAAATATATGAACTCACTTATTGTTTCGTTGTTTGCGACGCACAAACGGAAAGCACGAGGTCATTACAGGACAAGCCGTGGACGGCAAACATTCGCACCTTAAATACTGCACGGTGGCGGTGGACGCAAACACTCACTGTTGTCAAGGTTGCTATGATTTTAATGTTGGCTCCAAGGTCAGTACAGTTCAGTTCTGTTGTCAACGCACAGAAATGGCTTCAAGGGCCAAACAAACGTCCTGAATTCTTCCAGTGGTAGGCGCGAAAACCGATATTCACTCCTGAGGGTGTTCTCTATTCCGCGATATCCCTGGAGTCTTAGAAACCCGTTTCTGCTGCAAAGTAGTGATAAAAAAGAAGACCTATCTCATCCCTTCCGAGACAGAACTGTTAATTCGTATCCGTTTCAGGTGGACGTGCGAAGTAAAAGTGACGTACGCGTCCAGTGAATGAAGATATAATAACTCACTTCATCCCATCTACTACCTAATTCTGTCCCAAATATCTTGACTGCGCTGGTCTCAGAGGCACATCTGGACAACGTACTCCATGCATTCACCACTCTGTTACTGAAAACCTGCGCTCTAGCTGTCAGCCGAGAGTACTAATTTGTCAGTTTTTTTTCAATCCCCTTGGTTATGGGGTCGGAATCTGTTTTGATAAAGAGTCTAAGGACGAATTCCACTCAGAACTCAAAACACCTTGAACGATTTAGTCAGATTCTTCGAGTCCTTCGGCTTTCCATTGAAAAAAAACTCAAGCTCATCATTGTCTGTTTACATTTCCTTTGTCCTTGACTTGCATTCATGCCTGTGAATAGCCATTACACACTCTCTAGGCAGCCTCATCTTTTCGACAGAACGAAGCATTCTAAATGGGGCCTAACTAAACCATTGCAGAGAAGCACAAAAATATCTCCATACTGGCACGGCATCATCGACCTCAGCCTGAAAAAACCCTCCATAGATTCGTATTTAGCCACGAAACACTGAACAGCTCAATCGAAATCCGAAATAAATTGGATTCCGATGTCCCTTAGTTTATTTACTGCATCCATTGTAGAAAAAACGCATTCGTGCGGAACTTCAAGTCCCTCTGCGACCTTGAAATACAAGTTACACTTTTCTTCGTTAAATGGTGTTTAACGTGTTGATACCCGGCTCAATACTGAGGCTACAATCCCACCTAAAACATCTTTCTTTGGTGGCCCGACCACCCCAAACTTATTCTAGACGAAAGAGCTGGAAGGATGCAGAGTCATGGCTTAATGACTAATGAACATCAAGGAAAACAGTGGCCCGGGTGTCGAGCATTAGGGCACACCAGGAGTGACCACCATTGTGCCCGAACAAACCTGTCCGATCCTGATGTGAAAAGTCCTGCAATGTAAAACTTCACCTATGCACCTCAGCAACCTACCACAAATACCGAAGGCTCGCGACCTTGGCAGAAGAGGCGAGAATTTGTCAAGCTGACTGCGTTACTGGAGTCGAGGTAACGTACGATTACCAGCATCCCTCCATCTAGTCTACGGGTTACTTTTTCTCAGTAGTACAGGAGATATGTGAGGCATGATCTATGTTTAAAAATTCTATGCTGATTGGGGCACAGGATGGAGTAGTACCTCAGATCTAGACTCACTGATGATGTTATCTAACACAGGTCGGTCCAGTCCGGTTTGCACAGGATAATAGTGACCTCAGGGGGCGGTCGAACGTCCAGGAATGCGCAAGACTTGACACTTTCGTCTTCAAGTACCCCTGCAGAAGTCCCTTATCCGCTAAGTTCAAAATGGAATGTTGACCACTCCCCACCATTGAGGAGGCAAAACATCTATTGTGTCCGCTTTCTGATGTTTCTTGATATCATACTCGAAAATGTTCTCATCACCCAGCCTGCTTTGCAACTCCTTATATACTAGCTCTCCAATACCGGGGCTAAGTTCTGCCTCACCTTATCTAGGGATGTTTTAAATGCGCTTAGGCTCTCACTAGTAACGATAACCGGCTCCAAGCCCCGACCATTCTACCGCAGCAAAAACCTTTGCACGCACATTTCACCAAGATCGGGCTTGCCACAACTTTGCAACTTTGCTTCTTTTTCCATCCTCAGTCGCTTGCCTGAACGTGCCTAAGGGTCAATCCTGTCAAGCTTCTTAGTATATTTAATGTTTCAGTCATATCGCCCATGAATCTACACTCTTCCATCGAATAAAGACCAAGGTCCGTAAGCATCCTGGTGTGCGACTTGCCCCATGCTCCTCAGTAATTCTAGTAGCCAGATGTTGAACGCTGCCGGAGCAAGTCACGTTCCTTCTAAGAGACCCTGCCAGTGCCTGTGTGCAATGCAGTGAATGTAGCTTGCCTGGCACCTTGTATAGGAGGATAAACATTTCTGACTTGCTACGGGATAGCGCAGCAGTCCTGTAATCCGTGCTAATGACTAGCCCCAGATCAATAGTGTGATACAGTGTAACGATTGAAAACCCACCATTTCGTTTCACTATGGTCAGTTCTTCTGAAGCACCTGCTAGCGAGCGACTTTTGTTTTCGTTTATTGGCATCTTCCAATCCCAACCCAGTCAACCACTTTTTTCATGCCTCTTGTCTTCCTCTTGTTCGCAAGAAATTCCCTTCATCGGCAAAGATAAAACATGAAAGTTTCAATTTTGTAGATTAGGAATAGTAGATTCCCAACAACAAAAAACCTTCCATTGGTCAGAAAGTCTGAGACAGTTCAGTACTGATTCTCCGATTCTGAAAGGTTAGGTCTTATGCGTCAGCAGTCAGTGATTCAGCGAATGGAACACCATGCTGAAATCTAAGTACCATACGTCTGCAACCGTTCCCTCATCGATTCTTGCAGTGACCTCGATTAGGAAACCTAGGAGATTCGAGAAGCGCCACCTCTCTTCAGTGAATCTAATCTGTGTTTCGCACAAATTGACCTCTCCATTGGGTGGTTACTCACGTTTTCCTTCGCCAACCTGCCAAGAGGCCCCTAGAAGATACACGTAAGGCGCACGAATCAATGGTTCTCCACCCATTTTGCGCTAACTCCCATTGTGGGCAGCTACCACAGCTTCTGCCTTCCGTTCTAGTGGTAGTAAACCATGGCCAATGGAGCTCTGAGGCCCACCCAGTATAGCGGTTAACGGTTTTAAGGTGGATGGGGAGTTCGCTTGGGCCTTTCACTTCTGTTTGGTTTTATATCCCCCGGTAACCGTTGCCCTCCTTGGTTGCCATTTCCAGTTCGAGGATGCTGCTGGCCGCAAATGAGTGGTCACTCGTTATTTGCTGACGCCCGACCGACTGGTGCACATATGCAAAATATTCGCCGAGGACGATGGTTCTACTACTGTTTTCATATACCTCGACTTGAAAGACCCAACACCTTTTCTAACTGTCCCATATGATGACACACACCAGTGTTCCGTCCTCTGGCACTTTTCACCAATCTTACCATCAAATAGCCAAAATTCCCTCCCGCTTGTCTTTGCCACTTTGTCCCGTGGGTTCTGTGTCGTGTACTGTATTCAGCCTCCTCTGGTTCGCGAGGACTTATGTTCCCTTCATCCCTTGTGCTTATTTTATTGGCAATCTTACTGACAGCGTCCATCGGCCTTGTCTCTCATTCCGCTTTTCCTCCCCTAGTGTGAGAAATGTATATCGGGAATCACGGCATTCTTTTTCATGGTTTCGCAGGTCATTTCCACATTTTCATTCTCATCGTACTCAACCAAGTCCAGAAGGCTTGTACTTACATTCGGCACCTCTGGGCCCAGAGTCCCCAGTTTTTCAGATCATTTTCCTTGTCTAAGCTAGAAAGTGAGGGTAATTGGCACAAGATCACTTTTGCCCAACGAAGTGTGACCGCACAGGCTCCGGATTTCGGGTTCAGACCTGTTGATAACCATATTGATGAGTAATGGCTGTTTATTTGACCTTAAATTCGTGTTCTCCATCGCTTTTTAGTTGAGACCTTATCCTGCAGCAAAAATCCTTCCGCACTGTTTAGGCAGCTCCCTGGAGCCCATGCAATTCTCAGATGATTGAAACCCCTGGCTATTGACAGCGCATTTTTCCTTCAAATATATTCTCCAGTGCCTTTGCCGATGACCCATTTTCCGCCTCTTGCTTAGCACAGTACTCTGTAGACACAAGCACCGGTTATTCGGCTATCTGGGGTCTTTACCTATGCTAGCATACCTGTACATTTGCGCTCCTTAGGTCTACTTCTGACCACCTATCTCCCATGCTCTTCCTGGTTATCGCGGATCCCCCCGTCCACAGCATCTCACTAACCCTATCCGACCTACGAAGCTAATGTACTGCATTCTGGGGAATGTTGGCCATGTCCCTGCTACCCCAACTATTTCGCCGTTGCTCTACGCAGCCCTCTCAATGGGCGCCATCAGATTATTCCTTATAATGTACGTACCGATGTAAAGGACTGATTCACTCGATGCCTCACCCCAGAGTACACTGCTCCTCATTCCAACCCGGACCTCGGGCGTAAGAATGGAGCTACTACGGTGTGTTTGGCTGAGTATTCAGCAAATAAGGGTTGAGGACTTCTTTGGAGGATTTCCTGCCACTTTACCAGTCCGGCTACCGTGCCCGGTATATTTTTGCTGACGACCGTGGTTCCATCCGGCCTGCTGCATTTCGATTTCTCCTGTGAGCCATCACGGCAGTCGCCCTCTCTCACCCTCAGTGATCACACGCGTCTATACAAGGTCTAAATGTGCTTCAGCTTAACTTTTATGTGCGCTCTTAAGGACGTCCCCGATTACGGTGCAGATGATCAAAGCAGAAGGAAGTTCAATCAATGGATGACACTGCGTCCCGACTATCTCAACGAATAGTGTAATAAACCCCCCAGGCTATCACATCTCCTATAGCTTAATATGCACTTGTTGTTTTTAGACTCAGTCATCACCAAAATTCCAACGGCAGAAAAAGCTATCGTAATGAAGGTTCCTCAACGCCCGCCCCCAGGGATAGTGAAGTCAGTCAGGTGTTGCCGTGAAACATCTAGGCCGCCATAAGCATGCCACAAGCAGTAACAGATTGTTAAGGACACAAAAGGAATACTCCAACTTGTAACGCTGAAGAAAAAGGAAGTGACTATGACCCAGTAGCGTTGATGTGTTAACCCTTGAAACTCTCCCAGCATTTAAAATCACTTTGATTTACATATCCCGAACTAGGGTAGGTCCGCAAATTAGTTATCCATCTGATTTTGTTTTTTAATATTTGCTTAAGAAATGAATATTTTCTGCATCTTGTCAAATGCTATCTGTTAAAGAGAACAAAACTTTCCCCTAAGAGACCTCTGATGAGTCTAGGTAGAGGTTGTCGGTCCCTGTGCATTGTTCCGCTTCTAGGAACGAGGTGCCTGCCTGCAACTACAGTGAGCTTCTCGGGCTTCCTGGTAATCGGGTGGGTAGAGTGCCGGTAGACTGCGGCCATAATGTAGGAATTTATTCAGCTTCCGAAATTATTTCCCTTTGAAACATTTAGGTATCTCTCGTCTGTGGAAAGGACATCGAAAGGGTTTCCATTGGCAAGGGAGATATCACTGAGACACTGAAAACTTTGAGGGGCTGACGGCATTGAGTGCATACTATGTTTGTGCATTGTGCCAGCTATCGAACGAGGTGAGTGTCAAGACCATCCGCAGGAGACAAGGCTGGTTGTTTATGGAGCCAACCTTCGAAGCAGGGTAATTGCAAGGAAGAACAAATTCCAATAAGTTATGATCAACATGCCATTTACGAAGCTTTTGGAACACGTCTCAGGCAGGAAGTGGACCAGCCTATTCCTAAATGCAAAATATTAGTGTTAGACGTTCGGGACTATGGGAGGCAGGCGGCCAAGCAGGACCAGTGGTTAGCCGATGACCTGCAACACTCGGCGGGTGTGTAGGCCACATAATGCTACCGAGATCGCAAATGCAGAAGTGTTGGTTTGGCAGGTGACCTAAGCAACGGGTTGGAATTTTGGAAGATCGCTATCAGTTCTCTATTAGGTTAAAACAAGAGGAGCAAACAACCCGGCGGGTAGAGGAACCAACGGGCAGTAGCGATCATTCAGCAGCTGGTGCCCAGCTAACTCTCCATGAGCGTCAGACCAGGAACTTTTTAGAGGTGGGTGGAAGCAGAATGCCAGGCATCGGCGTTCGGGGTCAGTGGGAGTCAGATATGGATACGGACTGAGTGGGCCTCTAATAGAGGTGCAATAAGAGTAGCATTTTAGCAAAAACGAACACATTTGTGCCATCCAGCAAAATTAAGTGGGTGCTACAACGGTGAAGCGGTGGCACTAAGAGGGCCTGAAATAGGGAGGAAACGTTTTCCTGAAATAACGTGAGAGCAAGGGTTCCATAAATCCGGCAACGTTGCAGACTTGCTTCAACCGCTAAAACTGATCCCAAGGCATTTTACAAGTGCGCTCAGTGAAAGGCCGCTTTACGAGGGAATGTAGCCACAGTAGGAGACCAACAAGTAATTAGATCTACTTGCAGCTTTGAGGAAGCCCATTCTATGGTAAAATTTTTCCAAAAGTTAACCAGGCATGATTGAGGTGTACAGGGACAAGCGCCGTGTGATATTACTGCCAAGGTGAATATTCCGAACCATACAATAATGGAAATTATAGACAGCCTAAAACAACTCCATGGGTCTGAAGCGGCCGAACGTGAGGGCATCCATAGGGGAACTGCAGAGCGGGCAGCCGGTGTAAAGGCAAAAGCGCTCATTCATCTGTCTACCACAGTGCTGAAAGAAGGGAGACTTCTTGCAGACCAGTTGACTTCGACAGTCACGTTTTTGTGCAAACGCCGGACAGAGATATCCGTAGAAGTTATGGGCCGACAAATATGCAATTCGTCGTTCTCAAAATGGTTGAAATAGCCCTGCATGAGAGGATTGTCAAATATTTGGAGGCAAACGGGTTTTTGGCAATAGATCATGAATCTCGTCAAAGAAGCCCGTGTTTTTTAAACTTGTTGGCTCCTTGGATGAACTGGCAAGTACGACGGATAGAGATGGGCGAGCAGAGGTCTGCTACATGAACTTCCAGCCGGTATACAGCTATATGAACCACCCTCCCTCTCTTGGTTGTTAACCAGACGGAAAATTTAGGGGCGGACTTTTCGGGATCAAGATCTTCAGGCACCTGTCAAAAATTATGGCTGTCTTTCGACCCTGTCTTGGAAAGACTGCTGTTTTCGATGTGCTTTAGCGGGAAGGTTTGAAGGCCCATGTCTTATGTCTTCTAATCGCATCAAAATATTAGGGACAGCGATCAGTAGGACTAGCCAGGAGGATCTTAATAGAGTTAACCGACGACAGGTGAGTTAGGAATCTTCGTTAAACTTGAGCAATTTTTAGCTGATAAAGGGGGGAGAAGTCATTCGCGCATACCACATTGGTCCACCCGTCACCAGGTCATGATGGACTCCTGAAGTGTTGCAAAGGTTCAGGGCCCTAAGCCTTTCTGCTCTGGAAAGAAAGTAACGAACAAGGGATGCCGAAATTTTAACGCATTTGAACTTCAGACCTAGTCTTCACATCAATAATTCAGCTAAAGTAGCACGAAGTGCCTTTAAAAAAACTTGCAAAAGCCACAGGACCTACAAGATGCGGATTCTTCCAAAACTACTTGGGGGTTTGTCTGGCCTCAATTAAAGCCATAGTTCCAGTCTCTGAGACTATATTTAGTTGGTCATATCAAAACAGTGGATTAATTTCGACGCGCCCATTGGGTTGGACGACCAAGGCGCATGAAACTGGAACAGCAGATGACAGGTTGTGCCATGCACTCAGTTGAAAGGAGTATGAAAATGTGCTGAATAAAACTTCCAGGCCCTGGCAGAAGTAGACGTTTGTCTCGGAAACACATCCCAGCCGAGGTTGAATGAAACACTGAGGGGTGACGGGTGAACTGTGGTGAAGAGGAAGAACCAGAGCGAGAAGCCAGGCTTCTGCAGCGCCAGTGTGCACAACTGGAAAGAGCTATAATGAGCGATTGTCGAAGTGGAACCAGGAAGGAGGCCAAGCAGCCCATCGATATCAGTACTCGGGGAAGATAATGCAAGAACAGTGATAAATAATCTCGGAATTTGGGAAGGATGATGGAGAGAATACATGAAATAGGTTCCGATTTAAGGATGATGGAAAATGAACGGTCAGGGTAACTTGGAAGGTTTCCGAATACACTCAGTAATCTGAAGCGGGCATCCGCCCTTCTGTTATCGAAGCACTGCTTGGTTCAAGATACTTTCGGCGCAAAGAAATGTGCTGAAAGGCATCGCCTAGTAAATTTCCGAAATATAACTAGGGCTAGTCCAGGAAGGATAGTAGTCGTCTGTGTTCATGAGAGTGAGCTGAGTGCTCACCACCTTCCCACTCTGAGCGAATCAAGTTGCTGGGAGACACTAAGGGTACCGAAAAGAGGGTGGAAGCTGCATGTGTGTGTGTGATAACCCCCCATGCAGACCATAGGAAGAATTCTGTGGATAGCTTGCTTCTTTGGTTTATTTATGCCGATTGCCAACGGAAGTAGACTTGACTGAGCCGAACAAAAAGCGCTGGATAGCTTACCATTTAGAAATAAAAGAACATAAGCAATGTTAAAAGGGACAGAAACCGGCCGGAAATACGGTGGATGGAAATTTTCGTTTTGTGCAGGCTGAACCGAAAATTGAGCTGAAGAGCAGGAGATGGCTGGGTTACTAGGCCCGTTAAACTACATCAGTCTTAATGAATCTTTGTACCCCGGCAGTGACTGTGAAAAATTATTCGCTGCGCCAAACTGTCGAAACCAGAAATTCTTTCTGTTTGTTATCGCGCGGCTGGAACCACAAACAGAAGGCGCTCGGCGCGTAACTCAATTTTGACATAAGCGCGGGATTTTCATTTCTTTTGTGATTCGTATGTTGGTTGTGTTTTCTCCGTTAGAAACTCATGGATGACAAGAGAAACTCGTCCATGGATCCGCAGAATGTGGAGCTTCTAAGAGTTGATAAAGGACTGGTGGATGACACTGCCGCTCAATCTGACTGGGCCTCTAAAAAATTGGTTTGGATTCCTGATGAGAAACTGGGTTTTGTCGCTGCTACCGTGCTTTCATCCGAGGGGGAGGATTTGACTGTTCAAATAACAGACTCTGGGAAGAAATGCAAGATACATCGAGATGTCGTACAAAATATGAACCCTCCGAAATACGAGAAAGCGGAGGATATGGCGAATTTAACTTATCTGAACGAGGCTTCAGTTCTGCATAACCTACGGTCGCGTTATTTTTCTGGAATGATATATGTAAGGTCCCGTAGTAAAACTTATTTAACAGACATATTCCGGTCTGTTCTGTGTGGTTGTTAACCCTTACAAACGCTTGCCAATTTACAATGATGAGATAATTGAATGGTACAAAGGGAAAAAACGGCATGAAAGACCGCCACACATATATTCAATTGCCGACAGTGCCTATCGGAATATGCTTCAGGGTAATTTGAAGTATGGTTCTCTATGTGTCCATTAGATCGAGAGGATCAGTCCATACTCTGCACGTACGTTGTCCGAATTATAACCCAAGTTTTGTTGCAGCGGCGAGTCGGGCGCAGGAAAAACCGAGAACACTAAAAAGGTCATCCAGTACCTGGCCTCAGTAGCAACGTCCGCTAAATCTCAAAAAACAACCACGGCTAATGTGATGTCGAAGTTTCATGTGAGTTCCACTGAGTAGTTCAGGCTGCTGCTTATTGTTATGTACAAGCACCTTCCGTCTCTGGTATATGCATATATATATATATGTCATTAATTGTCTACGATGACCCATGATTTTATAGGGAGGTCCTATCCGGTTTTAAAATCGAAGATGCTCCGTCCTAGGGCAGAACAGCATGGGATTTTGCGCGTCAACCATGAACGTCCGGTGGCGGGTACTTCGGTTTAAAATCATTTTCATCTATTCAAACCAAAAGCCAACATCTCCAAGATTTCTAACAGCTCGAAAAACATGGGTTTGGATTTCGCACTTTTGCCTGAAAATTGTCTCAACGAAACCCTATTTGAGCGCTCCTTAACCTTGCCAGATTACAGGGACATCAGCAGAACCGTGACATTTTGTAGAAGAAAGTCTGACAGTCAACAACCCGCGACGTCAATGGCCGCTAATTCCGTTATCCTGGACATGTATCGGCCACTAACGGTCCATTTGGTGGCTCTTTTTCCACCCGCGAACTAATGACACCAGGTGGTCTGCACTTCTCAGTAAGACAATAAGACGGATGCCGTAGTTGCGTAACTACTTGTGGACTGACCACAGGCAATGTTGAACGGAAAAACTTGAAAGAGTGAACACCGGCTGTCGGAAATCATCTCGGCCCTTACCCAGTCATTTCGAAGATTGATTAGCGAAAGTCAGATGACGATGGACGGCTCACGGGTCTTTAGGAAATCATTTCAGGCAACATTTTAGTTGACCCAGTTTAAGAGTGGGAGTTCCACTCGGGCCTTCTATTGAAAAGGTTCAGGTAGGTACCAGTGCTTCATTGAAGATAAAGGTTGTGCGTGATATAGACCTTATTAAAGTACATCACAATTGAATCATGGGTAGTTTTCGTCCCTTTTGTAGAAACTGACAGGCTGTTAACATCGGAGTGGGACCAATCTGGGCAAGGAAACCGGTTCCTAAGGGATTGTGCAATAAGACTAGTTCTCACCAAAGGTGGTAAATTTTTCAAGAACCTCGGGTCCATTAGTTTGCTAGGTACGATGTCCAAACTCATCGGCCGATTATCTCATGCTCACGTGGAAATCAAGCCCGTTTCAGACCCGTTCCACCACATTTTCCCTGTGCGTTTCAGAACTTTGGTACATTTTCCGTAAGCCCAGGATCTGCCATTTTTTTCTAAGTGGTGTTTCACTCGGCCCCCCTTCAGTTCTGGGGTGCTGCTCCCGACTAAAGGATGTTTCACCAATTCGTTCCTCCAAGGTGCAAACAACCAAATCCGAGCTCGTCCTTATGGCTGTCTTCCAATGGAGCTCACCACTAGAAGCGTTCGTCAAGGAGGCCCTCCTTTACTTTCATTAACTTTGTCATTGAGTTAACTATGGAGACACCCCTATCCTCATGCGAAAGTAGTTGCGTCGCTCAGACTGATATCTGTGACTCAGAAAATGCCGTCGAGGTTGTTCTACTAGGGTGAGCCGAAGTAGGTTGTAGGTTTTTCTCGATCGTCTGAAGGATAAAGTGCTTGGGATACGTTTTACATCCTCGAAGTGTAAAATGTTGCAGGACTGGACTGGGTCAAGGTCATAGTTTGTTCTTTCTAGCTGCATAGAGGTTATCATTTGGGTAGTTGCATATCCTCATGGTCGTATATCGGATGGAGAAGAGTCCATTGGCGTCCATTGTTGTGGTACATCAATGGCTTCGACGTGATATCCAATTATCGATGAAAAATGGGGCATATGGCAACAGTAACGTCAGTGCTACTATGGGTTCAGAACCACGACCGTTCAAAGTAATTGTGAGACGATTTCTGATGTTTTAACGACGTCGTCTTTGTAGTATTGGTAGAATATTGTAAGAGAATTTTGCGAGTAATTCAGAAGTTAAGGGTAAGGTACTGTGTCCTAGAGTTTTTAGTCTTTAGAATGGACATTGGATCAGAATAGGTTTGGGTAGATGGGACATTTCGCGCATGCCCATAAAAGCGACCGTCTCGCTGTGTTGTTGTCCGAGGAAGGTGGTAGTTGGAAAATGGGTCTAGCGTGTGAAAATCTCACTTGATGAACTGGCTCGTACAAGCGCAGTTAAACTATTGATTTGGGCTTCACGAGATCTCTAGACGATAGGTGATATGGTTCGGTGTCGCAGTGTCGTTTTCGCATTCAAAATCTTTCGTTCTCTTCTTGGTCCTCCGGCGTACTTCGCAGTTGATTTTTCTATATATCTGTTTTTTTCCTCTCTTTGTAAGACGATAGTGTGGGGGTGGCTCCAGGAACGAGGACACATCAATGCGAGGTTGTTGGTTGTAAAAATCGGATCGAACTGATCAGAATAAAGGAGTGGATAACATTGCACAAAACTGGTTATTTTGGCTACGACTATACCACCCTGGGGAGTGATTCTCATCAGACCACCGATGCTGTCCAACGTCGAGCCCGGTTAGTGCTTGTATGAGTGACCGGCCGAGAACACTGGTTATTTAGGCCTTCCCTTGACCGGCCGTGGTCCGATGGGTTAGGCGAATTTTACCGCAGACGGGAACCGTCTCGTTACCACACTTGGTAAATCCGGTGTCTTACGTCTTCGTGGTTGGGATCCAAAAGGTCTATCAGCCAGCTGGCTGGAAACATTGAAAGATATGACAACAAACCGTGGACGTTGGAGATCTTGTCATTTTCTGTCAAATCTGAATGAGCCAGACGTGCGTCTGTACAATTAGACTATTTCGCGTTTGCCACTAGGACATTCTTTTCTTTTCCCGCATGTATAGGTCCACTCCCTCTTACATAATTATCCTTTTCAAGTAACATGTAACTCAGGAAAGCAACAGTCAATGGGGCTCGCCCTGCTGTTGATGACGCTTACACCTGTCCTAATGAGACCCCATGGAGTTCTATACCACTTCAAGTTTCGGGGTCATGGCTGCCAGCTCCTCCCCTGTAGTTGGTCTTAGTGGTTCATGCTCCGTCCACTATCCCCATACGTTAGGCTTGTAATAAACTATTTAGGAGTAGTTACTTCATTATTTTTGTATGATTTGTTGAGGTGGGGTTTTTTGTCCTTTATTGGGCCACCTATTATTTGTCGTTTGACTATCTAAGTCTCATTGATTTATTGCTTTTTTTTTTCTGCAGTCTAAAGATGTCAACATAGTAAGTATATTATGGCTCTCGTTTTTCTTCTCCCAAACTTGGCAAAACCATGAGTTAAAAAACACTTAGCGTCTCCTAACTGTTGTGCAACGTCATTTTAGAATGGCCCTGTTCAGACTCGTTCGACTATGGCAAGTTTTCTGTGCTGCTTGCACTGCTGCATGCATTTTGGCCAGTTAGTGGTTATGTTGATGTATAGGTTCCGACTAGTTTGTGTTTGGCATCGTGCCTACGATTAGTTCTGGCCGCTATGAACCTATTTTGCTCTTGTATGCTTTATAGTAGTTACGTTTGGTTCCTTCCTGATTCTCGTTGAATAGCCTTGTTACCTGCCCCTCACCGAGATAGCTTTATTTATTTTTCTTTTCTTGATGTTCTTGTTGTCTCACTACCGGTTTATGCGACTCGTGAATAACGTATGCATTGCTTGATTTTAGGGAGAGCTCGAAGCACAATTATTAAAGGCTAATCCCATCTTGGAAGCATTTGGTAACGCGAAAACCATCAAAAATGATAACTCTTCGCGCTTTGTAAGTGGGCCTCATGGTGAATATATCCTTTCACTTTGTATATATGTATGCTCGTTATAAACATCTATGAAGCTAAACTATGTCTTACGTAACTGTTCACGTTTTCCATTGCGACATTCGTCCTCGGTATATTTCATCTATTGTAGTTACTCCTGGCTCTTCAAAAGTTGGTTCTTTACTTAACCCTGCAGACACAAACGTTGACGAGGTTCACCGCAGACCAGAAAATGAGCGTGAAAACTACTTGAACATTGCTAGTTCGTAAGGCATGTAGGTTCTATTAGTAGATCAGGGATGGTTGGTGGTTTCGGCCTCTGTTGCCTTAAAGATTGCTGGTTCGAGTGCCAAGGATTCGCAGTTGTTGGGCTCATCGCACCGGAACTCAGCATTGTGGTCAGGCAGTGTATACACTGACTCAGTTGGAACTGTCAGTCCTTTCGTCACTTTATTTTGGACGACCAAAATTAATCATGTTGAACTTAACACAGCTTCCATAAGTCGTAGTCAGCTTTCCACGAGTGGGTACAATCACTCATTTTGGTTTTCGATTTTGATCAGAAAAGTTTTACAAAAATTTCTCTTCCGACAATGTTACTCACAACCCCGTGTATACTGTGAACCGATTCCGTAGGGACTAAGGTGGCGATTATCCGTAGCGGGCACCCTTTCGATGAATTAAAGTTGATTTGACACAGCAACATGAGGGTATTAAACTGCATATTGTATTCCATAGCGTCACCAACGAAAAGAGTCAGTCCTTGTCGTCTGACTCAGTGCTAGGTGCTACCCAACAGTTTACTCATCTTTGAGGCCTGGTTTTGAAGTAGTGGTTAAGATTCTGATGGTACCAGGACTCACTTGATCCTTATCACATTCACACTGGTCCTTGGTCTTATCTTTTGTGAGTTTAGTGCCTTTGAACCCGACGAAAAAGCAAAACCGTGAGGCAAAAAAATGTGTAGTGTAAGATTCCCCACAGGCCTTAGTTTTACCGCACTGACCCACGTAATCAATTGCCCATCATAACCCATGTCCTCTGTTGGCCTGTCGCTTCCCGTCTCACTAAACCGAAGCGGCGGTCGCCTCAGAGGTCCCGCTTCAGGCTCGGACTGGATCCAGTCTAATTCGGTTCGATGAGATAGGTAATATCAAGCTTATTGGTTGACCATGAATCGCGTTGGATAACCGATTGTGTTGAAATGGAGACTGGATGACCTGACGTATGTGGTAAACCTGACGCCGTTTCTTTTACTTCCTCTCGTTGCTTTTTTCCTTTGCCATGGTTCCGATAATGCAATATGTTCACACATTTGTGCTAAATACTCACAAACATTCACAAACGGATATGTACATACGTAGTTCAAATGTGAGTACAGATCACGTGCCATCGGAGTCCTGGCAAAGAATGAAAACCGTGAGCGAGAAAGAAGAACAAAGAAATAATAAGTATGGTTCACCACATGATAACTTCTCTAGCCTTCACCACCACGTTATCAGGTGTCCATCGGGATCCACAATTGCTCTGTCAGTTGGATACGGTCCGGTTGCCCAAACAGATAGATTTGATTTATAGGACCCTACCCCGAGCCTTTGACCAAATGGTCTAACTCATAAGGTAATAGGACGATCTGAGGGTCACGTAATCCAATGTGAACTGGTGACTGTTCAGTTCATGCGCCCTTCGGATGGGGGCAAACATATTGGATGCCCAGTACATCCCTATTCTCCAGTCCCCGGTGAGCACACAGCCGCATGCTTCGTGCGCCGTCGTGGTTGGTTTGGAATCAAGGTTTACCTAACTCCTCTAGACTGATTACCAAAGACCAGTCAACTCAGTAAAGAGCAGCGAGATTACACCTTCGTCCTCGCACTCTAGTTGGAACATCTGCCAGAAGACAGTGCATAAGGCTTCCTCGACAGAAACTATGACACGCCGGTCACTTGGGAGCGCTTTGATAGATGTTCAGAACGAGTAGCTTACTCGCAGTCTGAAATCACCTACCTCCGGTCGTGCGGATACATTTGGCGTCCATACGCCTTTGGTCGGCTCAAACAAGTGCCCCAATGCCCCGGATTTCTAGTGAAACCGATGACCAAGGAACTCGGTTCACGTGCCTTGAAAAAACTTTTACGACCTTATTTCTTGTAGGTCACACTTGCCACATCATGAATATCAGCAGGCTCTTCCGGTATTTTTGTAAGAACAACAACCTACGAAGTCCCAAGTATAGCCGCTGTTTGTTCGTTTCCGCCAATTTTAGGAGACTGTTCCCAACTTATTCACGACTAGTTGTCTATCTCGTAGCTGTTTTCCTGACCACAAACTTTGAACGCTCCAGGTGCCATATAGCTCTGGTCCTGGAGTGCAGTGGGTGCATCTTGTCAGTTGATTCTCGTAAGTGTTTTGTCTCCATTGGCTTCTTATTCCATGTTTCATGCTTGGTTGTTATGAGACCGGCGTCAGTTTTGAGGCCCACTGCTCCAGCCGGGTCTGACATTGAGGATCATGATGCTTGGGAAGATGCAGAACCAACACGGATTTCACTAAATTAGGCTAAATTACTAATTGGATTATCACTGCAATCGCGTCATCATGAACAGCAGGCACAAACTGATATTTTCGCTCCACGCCTCTGACAGCAAATGATCTGCACCGCTGCAATGTCGGGAGTGATTGGTTTAGATTAGCGTCCAGTACTTATTTAAACTGGTGCAGATTATCATTATTGCAGTCTTTATGACCCGAAGTAGGTTGACGTTATTTATAATCGCCCTCATACTCTTCTATTTCTTTTACTCAGGGCAAATTCATTCGGATCAACTTCGACACATCTGGCTTCATTTCGGGAGCGAATATTGAAACATGTATCCTTTCATCAATTGGTTGCTTACTGGGTTAATTTTTTGATGCCAGAATTGTTATTTTTTCAGTTTTGCATATATTCACAAAGCCAGCTATTTGGTTGCCCTAACGACATCTCAACCAGATCTCCTTGAAAAGGCTCGCGTCATTCGTCAGGCTCCGGACGAGCGCTGCTTTCACATTTTCTATCAGCTACTGGCCAGCGCAAGCCCGGAAATGCAGGAGGAACTCATCCTTGATCAGGCTAATTCTTACCGTTTTTTGCCCAATGGATTGCTGGAAATCCCAGGATCGGATGAAAGGCAGTCTTATCGGGAGACAACAGAGGCCATGAATATCATGGGCATTACTTCTGAGGATCAGAATGGTAAATAATTTAGCCTTCTCGTTCCAAGATGAAAATGCTTTTTTCGGCCATTGAGTAATGTAATGTAGTATCAGCATTTGTGACTTTGTGCCTGATGGCAATCATCAGATTTAATGCCTCCATCGGTCTCCAACTAAGGTTTCAACGTGGGACACATCATTACGAGTCCCACTTTAACATCAGGAAAAGGTTTCGAACTTTTTTCACGTTAGACGGCCTCGTATGCGATTTATTCTAGTACAAAAGTGGTGTAATTGTGCACTAGCTGCCTGGCTATTATGACGGGTCATTCGTTAATAGTGCATAGCAAATCGCTGCAAAATTTGATAATTAATCTGACGTTTTCGTTGTAATCCTTTCTGCTAATCGTATGTAATTTCGGAACAACATTGAAAAACAACAAAGTAAGATGATGAGGTAGAAATCAATTTCTGTTGGATTCTTGACGTTTGCGTGCAGTAGAAGGGTCGTGCCCATTCGCGTCTAAAATCCACCGCACTGGTAGTAGCAGAGATGGTCAGTCGTGATCTTGGGATTGGGAGTGTCGTCGAGCCACAACATCTCAGTCACGAATTGTTGTCTACCACCGAAATGGCCATCCAATCTGGGATGATAAACGCTTGATTCACTCACTCACTGCTGATCACTCCGCGGAAACATGACTGGTTTCCCGATCGTTGCAGCTCATGAGATGTGCGTACCCGGCTTATGAGTCTTGCCCTTAGAGGGCGAGATAAAATGAAGTCGTGAAAAGAAAAGTAGCTGAGATTGGGAAAGGCGCTCTCCATGATTCGTGCAAAATTTTCACGCGCAAATTCGCCATTTAACAGCATTCAATAGAATAGTCGTAAAAAGACGCTGTTTTTGGTCTCTGTGGTTGTATGCCACTTCAGTTTTCGGGGTCCTGATTCCCGAATCCCTTGGTACAGTAAACCCCAGAGGCAGACAGCTCTCTCGCCACGCTCATGCTTAGAAAGTATGCCACTAAAATCCGACCTATTATTGCCTTAGGTAACTTTTTAAAACTAAAGTACACATGAAGCCAAGATAACTTCTTGCTGGCACTGTTTCCTACCCCTACAAATTGAAATTAGAAACCAGATTTTAACTAGTGTACTATTTGTGGACTAGACGTACCGCCTTTCTGTTATCTGTTGATTATCAGAAGTCGTAATTGCTCAAACGAGGTTGTATGCTTATGCGTTTGTCGTGTTTTTCATTAGTGTTCCATTTTTTTCGCAAATTGTAGCCATATTCCGCATCATTTCCGCCGTCCTGCATTTGGGAAACCTGGATTTCCGCCAAGAACGCAACTCTGATCAGGCCACACTCCCTGATACATCTGGTAAGTCGCAATCAAGCGAGTTTTTCTGGCTCGCAATGATTGAGCTGTGATTTCATTCATTTTTTCTCGTTTTTTAGCTGCCCAAAAGGTCGCTCACCTGCTTGGGATTCCCATGGCTGACATGATCAAATCGTTCCTAAAGCCGCGCATCAAAGTTGGAAAGGACTTGGTTTTGAAAACACAAACCAAAGCACAGGTGGAGTTCGCGGTCGAGGCCATTTCCAAAGCCATTTACGAACGCTTGTTCCTGTGGCTCGTGGCTCGCATCAACAAAACACTAGATCGGACTAAGCGACCAGGCGCTTCATTTGTAGGCATTTTGGATATCGCAGGGTTCGAGATTTTCCAGGTATGCTAACCATACTAACCAGTTGTCACACTGCGCATTCCGATGATTAACGCCAAAAACCGATCAGGTCATTGTACCGTTGTGACTTATATTTCTGCTCATGCTTTTTGTCAGAATGTCAGCGTTAACTTATCCTTGTCTTGCAGTTATTAAATGATTCTTTATAGTCACAACGTGCGTATTAGTTCGTGGAATCTGTTTGCCTGTTCGTCGTTGAGGTACCTACATACCTTGACGTGGTGTGACGGCTTGCGTGCCCCCATGATCCAACGAGCTATACAGGATGGCTTATCTCAAGCCGAAGATCCAATCATGCCTGGAAGGTCAATGGGTAGAGGCCTGACGAAGTAGTCTCCTGGTCCTCCAAGTTGGGGTTGATCTGAGTTAGCATTTCAGTCTTAAAAACGAGTGGAAGACTAATTGATCCAAGTTGATGGGCTCCCACTCAGCTATTCCTCGCTGCCTTGCGGTCAGGTTCTTGTCAGAACCAAAGGCTTTGGTTGAGAACCCTAGTCGTTCTTCTGTTTAGCGGCTGGACTCCCTAGCAGTATCCGTTCATCATTCCCCATGATTTACACGCCTACAAATAATTCCATACTGCGCAGGATAACCAGGACCGCGCTGCCCATTGCATCGAGCGGGGTGGGTAGTGATAAGTATGCTACTGCTCAGATTCCCTCTTTTATTCTACCTCTCTCTTGTCTCCAACCCAATCTGTTTGCCTCTTCTGCCTACCTATAGTATCTCCATTGATAACACACCCGATACTCGCAACGGTTTATTGTCAAGTAGTGTAGTAGGTGGTTTTCAATCTGTTAGCTCACATTTTCTCAAGCCTCGTCAGCCTCTGAATCTGGGTTCCTTCAATGTGCGCACTTTAATGCAGACTGGCTAACAGGCGTGTTTGGCTCTGACAGTGGACTCACTTTCGATTGATGTCTGCTGCGTGAGTGAAACACGAATTCATGATTCGAGTAGATTAATTCAGCTAACTGCGCCAAACGTCTCGTCAAGATATTTTCTTCGCACTTCAGGAGACGAAGCAGCTCAAGCTGTGGGTCAACGTGGTGTAGGAATAGTCTTGAGTGAGAAGTCTGAAACAGCCCTTTTAGACTGGATCCCAGTCAACCATCGCTTGCGCCATGAGATTGCAGGGATCAGTCGGCATCCGAAAGGATAGTAGTGTTAAGCGTAGTTTATTTGCTATCTCGGCATACGCTCCAACAGACTGCAGCACTGGCATGGAGAAAGACGAGTTTTGCGATGACCTCGTCACTGTTGTTCGGAAGAGCAAACGCTCTGACATTGTGGTGGTAGCAGGTGACTTTAATGCACAAGTTGGAAAACTTAGTGCATCGGAGTCCTGTTTAGGCGGGCGATGCGCCTTGCTTGCACAGCGAACAGACAACGGGAAAAGACTTCCCCAATTCTGTGCAGATAATCATTTACTGCTATCTAGTACGGATTTCCGACGCAGCTCGCGTCGCACTGCGACGTGGCGCTCTAACTCGACAGGTACACTGAGTCAGATTGACCATATCGCAGTTAGCTACCGTTGGCGCGGTTCTGTCCAGAACTGTAGATCATACTGGACCACGTACGTCGAATCGGACCATTCGTTAGTTTTAATGCGATTTCTGCTGCAGCTGGATGGCCATCGACGCAGGCCACAAACCCGATTGGCTGTCGAACGTCTGTCTGATTCGGCTGTTCGCAACAGCTACGAACAGAAGCTATCCGAGGGGCTAAGAACTTCGACGAGCAGCAATGTAGACGATCAGTGGAATCAAATTAAGCAGGCTATGAATTTGGCAGCAGATTTTGCATTTGATCCTAGGTCTAGCGTTCATTGAAAACACTGGATCTCTCAAGCGTCGCTAAGTTTAATGGAGCAAAAACGCGAGCTGCCTAACTGCAAGGAAATGAATAAGATGCGTCGGCAGTTGCAGCGTCAGTTGACCATAAGCCTCAGGAATGACCGCGAACGCTGATGGGTTAAGGTAGCCGAAGAGATGGAAGTGGCGTCCGCTTCAAGTAACAAAGACTGTTTGAGCTTATACACGACAGCGGTGGGCGGCGAACGTCGCTTAGTGAAGTCGTGTGCGATAGGACTGGAGAGCTCATCCATGGTAGACAAGAAAGACTGGACCGTTGGGCAGAGCATTTCAAGGATCAGTTTAGGTGGTCACACGCTAACGTATTTAGTCCAACGTCTGGAGCTGTGAATCTTTGGGAGTTGTCACTTGATCTCCCAACGGAAGTGGAAGTGGAGTCGAATATTCGGCTTCTGAAGAGGGGAAAAGCAGCCGGTCCCGAACTTGATACTGGATGGAGGAGAAATAACGACTTTGGACCGTTTCACCTACCTTGGTAGCTGCATGTCCAACGACGATAGCTCGGGATTGGAGGTAAGTATGCGTATATCCAAGGCTCGTGCAGCTTACGCTAGACTGAAGCACTTGTGGCGTCGACCTGATATTTCACTGAAGTTGAAAGGTCGTGTGTACTGTGCTGCAGTGCGTTCAGTTCTGTTGTACGGTTGCGAAACATGAAGTATGCGTGTGGGCGATGTTCGTCGGTTGGTGGTTTTCGACAACCGATGTTTACGTAGTATGGCTAGGATTGGATGGAGTGACCGGGTGAGTAATATTGAGGTTAGGAATCTGGTATATAAATATATATATATGTATACGTGTGCAAGCACACGGGTACATTAGTATATGAACGCGCAAGCCGTATCTTAGAGTTATGATGTCATGAAGTCGAGTGCTCACATACGGTTACTAGCAGTGGCGCTGGGTCGCTATATAGGTAGACGATAGCGTTCTCCATGTCAGCCCGTTGTGGAGGCAGCAACAGGAACTTATTCCTTTGGCGCGTTTATGATTAGGTGGGTGGACGTAGATAAATTCAATCAAAGCATGCACCGAGCTTTAGATCATGACCACTGTGCCGTCTGTCTGTGAAGAAACGCGAAGAAAATTCTGCATTGTTCTTATACGGCTCATGTACCGCTCAGATCAGTTGACAACATGCCTTTGATGTTTCCGACAGAGTACAATACATTTCGTTGTTTGCAAAGTACGGGGTGCCAACTAAATTGCTTTTCCTGTCAACATGTTAATTCCAGCAACCTACCAATGATGGGTATTGACCCACCATTGGTAGTCATTTGCCATCTGCCGGTTCGTTAACATATGGCCTGTCGAGACCTTATATGGTTCTATCCCACTGCAGTTTACGGCGCCATACTTATCGATCCCTCCTAGTATAGTGGGCCCATGAGACCTTTGAACTTGCCCTTTTAATTGTGCGCACACATGAATCACTAAAAATGTAATTGAAATACGGCATTGTAGTTTTCACGTTTACAGCATGTGGTCTAGCTTCATTTCTCATCCGGTTTCCCGTTTTGAGTAATCCCGCACTGCGTTCGTGATGTTTGGTGTAGATGGCTGACTGTAAACCCCAGTACCCTGAAATTCTCCCAAGCTATCAACCACACGTCAGAATCATGCTGTCATCACACTGCGCTCCTGTCAAAGTGGAACCACTGGGCAGTAAATTAACTACTCCCAAAACAGTTCTCTTTTGATCCCAGAACTTGGCTATTATTTTATGTTAATTGTGTCGGCTGATCTCTCTAGGTCGGCATTCTCATAT
This sequence comes from Fasciolopsis buskii, assembly GCA_008360955.1. Classification (NCBI taxonomy): domain Eukaryota; kingdom Metazoa; phylum Platyhelminthes; class Trematoda; order Plagiorchiida; family Fasciolidae; genus Fasciolopsis; species Fasciolopsis buskii. The sequence continues at coordinate 6,380 of LUCM01003034.1, read as the reverse complement.
TCGTGTTACTTCTGCTCCCATAGTTGTTATTGATCTTAACGGAGACAACTCATTGCTCTTACGATGGTAAACTTATGACCTTAGCATTATCTTTTTGAGGTACATGGCAATAGCACGTGATTTTTGGGTAAAGTGCAAGATTATCATAAGTTATCTAATATGAACGCATAAATAAGTTATTTAACTCGCTGCTGCGTAGTGTGGAGTGAATTACTAATTTTGTTCGCTGAATCTGCAGGCTGTATTGAGCTAAAATCTTTGATCCGTTTGCTCATTTTTATTTTGAACTTTTGGTCGACGCAGTGGTTTGCAATAATGTCCCAACAAGGGTCTTATTCATCAGACATTAGAGATAAATATAGTAGAATAAATCCCCGGTAATAAGCTAGTGACCGCAGACTAGGTGTTATAGACTCGATCAGCCGTATGGCTTTGTGTGAACCCAATCAAGAAGATAACAGAAACGGGGCTCCATCCAACATGACTACTGCATTTAGGTGCAGGGGGGGATTATTCATGCAGCATAAGATGTGATGAAGTGAAAGAGCATCTGGAACAGAATAGGAAGTACGAAGGACAACCAGCATTTCGAAAAGGTCGCGGCCAAGATGAGAAATGGTACCGATAGGATACAGTTGGTCTGACCCAGGGAATAAATGGGAGGAATAAGTGATGTCTCTAAGAAATTAGAACAAAGAGGGGGGGGGGTTATTAATGCACTAAGTTCAATGTGAATTTTTCACTTCTTATTAAGTCAATAAAGGCTACTCGTTCTACACACCTGGAGCGTTCTCAGTTTGTGGTCAGGAAAACAGCTACGAGATAGACAACTAGTCGTGAATAAGTTGGGAACAGTCTCTTAAAATTGGCGGAAACGAACAAACAGCGGCTATACTTGGGACTTCGTAGGTTGTTGTTCTTACAAAAATACCGGAAGAGCCTGCTGATATTCATGATTTGGCAAGTGTGACCTACAAGAAATAAAGTCATGAACTAGACAGTGTAAGCTAGCGTGAGAATCGCGAGATTTGGTGGTCTCAACGAGTTTAGGAGATGGAATATGCTGCCACTACGGGAAATTCACCACACCCGAGCTACCGGTAGGAGAACATTGGGTGTGAGCGAAACAATCTGTGAAGCTGAAGGCTCGCCTATCCACAACCTGTAGCGTCATATTGCGCGCTGGACGGAGCATTTCCAGGCACAATTTAACTGTCTCTCGGCATCGGCTCCCCACGCAGCTATTCCGACAAGGGCCCGGTGGCCTGTTACAACAGATCAACCAACCGAGGCGGAGATCCCCAAGGAAATGCGGGACTTATGATGTCATAAGGCATCAGGCTCCGATGGTCTCTCCCCAGTTGTATTTAAAGATAATGGAATGGGACTGATCAATGAACTTCAAGTTTTGTTATCTAAGATCTGGTACTCCGAGAACGTCCCTTCCTCATGGGGGGGGGTCGATCGTTGTCCCCATCTCCAGAAGGGGCTTATGCAGTGACTGTACTAATCATAGGAGTATTAAACTAATCCCAATAACGTCAAAGCTGCTTTCATCCAGCATTCTTCGCAGGTTGAATAACATGCGTAAAGGACAAGCTGGTGAGGAACAAACTGGGTCTCGTGTTGGTCGTGAATGCATCGATCAAATCTTTACTCTCTGACAGCTGTTACAGCTCCGTTTTACCTTCCAGAAGGCAACGGTCATCGCGTTCTTGGACATTCGCGTAGTCATTGACTCTGTTGATATGTCTGCACTGCGACCCTGTTTGTTGGGAAACGGAGTACCTAAGAAGTGTGCCGGTCCTCTAAGAGTTCTGCCGTCATACATCAGGTTGGGTTAGGGCCTATGGCCAGCTTTCCCCACCCTTTGTCGTCTCTAGTGGAGTATGGCAAGGATGCCATATATAACCATTTCTTCTCAACTATTCATAGAAGATGCTCTGCAGAACACCTTATCTGGTCTTTTAAACGGTACAGTTGAACTCCAACCGGGGACAATCTTTTGACTTAAATGATATCACTTTGTCGAGTGACAATGCACAAGCAATTCAACGCACGTTGGACCCCTTGGTAATTGAGGTCTCTATGTACGGTGTACACTTTGCACCTTCAAAATGCAAGGTATTTCATCTAGACTGGCACGGTTCTGTGTCTGCACTCACCCTTTGTGGTAATCGGTTAGAAGTAGTCAACTGCTTGAATACCTAGGGAGTCTGGTCTCATCTGGGGGAGTTGTTGGGATCGAGGTCACATCACGAATTGCGAAAGTCAGAGCAGTTTTCGCGAACCTACGACACTTGTGGCGCCGATCTGACATCCAGCTTTCCCTCAAGGGAACGGTGTAGAATGCCACAGTTCGTAGTGTTCTCCTTCACAGTTACGAGACTTAGTCTATCCGCTGCCCCACCACTTTCTGTTTCTCGACCAACCGATTCCCGAAGGGGCATTTGTTTGTGGTTAGGTGTGGGAAGCGAGGGCGTCATCGTGTGTTGGGTACAAGTCGGCCCTGACTGAATTAATCGACTCCCATCGCCGATCGGTGGTTCGGAA
>LUCM01003033.1:14099-29097 GCA_008360955.1 Fasciolopsis buskii | reverse complement strand
CGGGGTATAGGTGAGTGGGTGCCCATCCACTTGGATCAATTAGTCTTCCACTCGTTTTTACGACTGAGCTGCTAACTCACATCACTCCCCGGCTTGTATGACTATAAGAGTACTTCGTCAGTCCTCTACCCATTGGCCTTCCACGCTTGTTTAGATTATCGGCTTGAGATAAGCCATCTTCTATAGTTCGTTGGGTTATGAAGTCAGACAAGCCGTCAAATCGCGTCGAAGTTTTGTCTCGTTATGATACGTAATAAGTGTAAGAGAGACAATCCTGAATTCCACAGCGCCAATGACTGCGATGTTGGGCCATATCACCTATTGTTCCCAATCATTATTCTTGGGCATGTCATTGACCCAATCCGACAGTTTAATTGAGTCTACACACAGTAGTTCGCTGTTTAGGGTTTCTGTTTACCTCACCTTGTTCTTCCCCAGCAATAACAAGGTAACACCTCGAGCCAGTCCAGTCCTGCAGTGGTGTTTTATACTTTGGTGGTGCAGAACGCATCCTAAACGTAGCTTCATTATCATTTAGACTATCGAGAAACATCAACTTATTTTGGACCTCATTGAGTAGCATAACATCGTCCGTATATTCTAAGTGCTACTATTCTCGCATGAGGATAGGGTCACCTCCACAGTCATCTCATCATGATCTTGAAAAGAAGAGATGAACAGTTGTAACTGACAAAAGCAACTTTTTCCCACTGCATACTTTCATGACAGCTTTCTAGAATTTGTCCTGGCTGACTCGGGACGCCCAGCTGTATTGTTCCTGCTTTTGATTCTCGTTCTTCTCCTATTCAGGTGGCAGTCATATTTACCTAGTCTTCATTCCTAGATGGCGAACTTCATTATTTTACTCTTCTTTTATTTCTCGGGCTGCAAAGCCGTGGAGCACCCTCATTCCATTTTTCTATCAACCAACAATCTTTCTGTTTCTAAATACGCAATCAACAGCCCGAATGCCCCCTTTTACAGTATTATCATTTGATTGTTTTGTTTACCCTATTTACTGTAATCCACTGTGTATTAAAAAGCGTTTGTATGACTAGTGAACCACAGTAAAACCGACGATATTGAGTTTGTATCGCAACCGAGATACATATTACTAACAACGCTACCGGTTTACTCCTCACTACTCCATCATCTGAACATCACAGGGGTCTTTTGCTAGTGATGCATCAACCGTGCAACGCACGCGTGTGAAATCTCCTTCAGTTGTCCATCGACCGCCTTTTGTACCGCAAGTCAGTATTCGCTCGCCGTTGGTTTCTGACCCACCAAAACTGGCAACTGCAGAACGAGCAGTTCAGCGTTTTAAATTCGACGAAATGTTGCGGCGACGTCGACTTTCCATGGAATTAAAACAACGCGCAATAGAAGCTTCTCGCAGAGCCGAAGAAGAAGAACAAGTGAAGAGACTCCGACAGGAACTAGTACACAAACCCCAACCCATTCGGCGATACAAAACGATCCGAACTGTAGAGCGCAAGCCTTTAACTCAAGCTAAATCTCCTAACTTCTCATTACGGAGAGCGAGCAATTTACCGTGAGTCCGTTAGTTTCATTTCCTTGTTATTCTCCGTAGAATTTGTCCCACGGTTATTTAACGAGCTTTTCGTCACCAAGTCATGTCGAGTCGAAGAATACTTGGTGGCAAGCAATCAGCATGCACCTAAGTGACTGAAGCACACAATGAAAGTGCCAAAGAGATAAGCAACGAAGGTATTCACCGTGGCCGTTGATCACTACCATGACTAGCAAGTAATCTGAATAGATGGATGATAACTGTTAACTCATGGGGGATGCCAGTGATAAACATCACTACACCTGACCGATTGCGATGTTGATTTGTGGTTGAAAAACCACAGCATTGTTGCACTAACGGTGTATTTTCAATTGACGTCTAGTTGAATTTAAAGATATACACAACTGAAGTTGTATCTTTAGATCAAGTCACGTAAATTGGTCGTGTCAGGGATGATCTGAGGATCGAAATTCCACTTCTTCGACGGGACCTTCAATGAGAGGCAGCACCAGAGAGCTGTGCGATCGAATCATTCAAACGCCACTTCCAGATCAAGAAAGACAAAGATCTCGAATCTGCGGACGATATGTCGCACAGTGAATATTCAGTCAATCCTGCCTTGGCGGGATCGAGAACCGGCCTGATTCTCGCCCATATATTCTCTGTTGGCGCTTTATAGCCGCCATGAAATAATGCTTTCTGCCAGTTTGAATGCTACACTCAACAATTGATTGATCCGGTGATTTTCACTTGAAGTCCTTTCGCTTTTGTTGGTAATCGGTACGATCACCGATTCACACCAGTCTCTAGAGTTAGCTTTTGTTGCCTAGGTCGATATCAGGAGTTTCATTAAATCCGCCGCCAAAGTTCTATCATCAGCATCGAAAAAGGACGGAGACAATCCACCTGGTCCAGATATCTTGTTTTCTTAGGGAGATTTATCTCCCAGTAAACCCTGTTTCTGATGAAGGCCTGGTATTTGCGGTTACTGATGAGATGTCCATTGCCGAATGGAGTCAACTAAACTGCTCTTTGGAATGCTTTTCTCAGCACTCCTGTGAATGGACCAATGAACTGTTGGAGTTCCTTAATCACCTCGCTCGCATTGGGCTTTTGTAGAGCACTATTCCTAACCGGTCGGTAAAAGTGGGCGCTTATATCAATAGCCGCAATGTTGCTTATTTTCATTTCAACAACTGTTGAACTAGTTTATTCAGAAGGGGGACACATCAGTCGCTAAGCGATTGGGAACTTTCTTGCTTAGCTGTTGTCCCTCAGAATCGCTATAAAATTAAGCTATTGTAAGTTAGGAGTTGGGGAAGTTTAACTCTTCCCTCGGACAAAACAAACAAAACATTCTGTAGATATAGGGGGCAACTTTGTCGCACTACGGTAGACCTTGAATGATGGCGAGAGCGCGCTATGAGTGACTGCCTATCTGGGCTATAATAGCACAAAAATGTAATGTCACTTGCTCCAGCAAACGTTTTAAGACGTGCTTATATGACACAGAAGCATAATACTCTCTAAATTTCCAGATTTTAAAATTGGACGTTGCAAAGATGGTGTTTCGGGCAGTTGCCAAGTGGTAAAAGGGGAGCACATCTAAACAATCTGTACGGGGTGATGGTGTTCGAAAGTTCCGATGATTATCTGAATAAAATGTCGAACCCGACTGTGCAAGTGTATAGGAAGCAAGGCCGTTAAGAACTTATCGTCTCGTGATCCGGTTGAAATTACTGAAGCGGGAAACCCAAAGACTACTTTTCAAAGAATACTACAAGGAACGAAATCGAAGGCAGGAGTTGCTAATAAAAGCAGTTATTTCACCTCGCCCTCGATTCCTTGCCACTTCAGACTTATCAGTAGCAGTCGGAACTCAGTAAGAACGTCTCTCTTTCACAAGACCTCACAAGAGCACAACTGCTCGCTGACTGCAAAGAAATGTCCATGAAACATTCCTCGTGTCTGGTGAGAACATCGGGTGAGTAATGACAAAGTGCGTCGTCGTGTGTTGGGTGCGGACAGCCAGTCATTCTCTGACTGAGATAATCGCTCTGCATCGCCTTCGAGGACTTGAACGCGTGTTGCGTATGCTTGCCCATTATCTACCTTTTCCTGTTCGTTCTGCGCGTGCTGTGCAAAGTTGGAAGAAGCGACGTGGCGGTCGGGCTATGACTTGACGTAGAAATATGAAGAAGTTAGCTTCGGTTGTGATTTTGGCCTTCCTGGTTGGGGTTCAGGAGATGAGGCTTGTTGTTGGTTGTAGACGTTGAGAGGTGACTCAGAACCAAAGTCAGTGGTGCGCGTGCTATGTGGCTCGTCTGCAGAACTCGTCTCCCCCAAGAGCGATCCAAAGACAATTGAAAAATTCCAAAACGTGAACAATGGAAGCACAAAATGCAATCGGTTTGTTATGGCTGTTTATTGATAATTTTTTACCCCTCTGAATTTTCATTTACATGTTGTTTTGGCGCTATGCCTGTTTTCAAGCCCTTGGGTTATATATATATATATATGTATATATATAAGCAGGAAGTAGTATTTGGATGCGTAAACAAAATTAGCCCGGGAGCACACCATTGTTGTGGATCGTTTTTCACCAAAGGCTAAATGATGAAGCAGGAACATTTTGTTGATACGAATGGTTCCATTTTTTAACTGTCCTGTATTTGTTCATTCATACCAAAAGTTTGTATCCCCATGGGTTCATTGTGTTCAGCCATTCCTACGGATTCTCTGATTATTGCCAATACAGAACCTAATCTTTCTCGCACACTCATGCTGTTATCATCGCCTTTTCAGGTCTAACCAGAAGACTTAGAAATACCATTTTCAATCTGGTTCGCCGTCGTTGTTGCCGGTCATCGGTGTACGTACCTTCACTGTTTCTCGTGCAGATTCTCTACTTCTCTGTTCATCCCTGCTAGGCAGTATGTATTAAATAAATGCTTCATGTCTTTCATCTACTTGAGTAAAATAATTGTTTAATGAGGGGTTTACTCCACTGCCATGGGCCGTCAACAATTGTTCGAACCCTGGTTACAAATGATTCTGATCATTCTGGCCGCGTCATGTGGGATTTAAAAGTCCGATTGTTTTCTAGGTCTGCCATGATCGATATTTCCTAATTTAACTGTGATAGCAATCACTGTCTATCCTGCACTTTCCGCAGATGTAAAACATCCGCATATATGACGAGTTTCACAAGTCAGCAGTTCCGAGTACCTCATAGTGTTCATATCACCGGGAGGTGATTTTCCCGTGTTTGTGAACAACTGGACGACGTTGTGAGGCTAATGAGTGATAAATTCCCGTGTTTATTATCCATAATGAACGTCAGCACTACTGTGGCAACATCTCGCCGATTACTTCAGTCGATCAGCTGAGGAAAAATAATAATGACGAGCCAAATTACCTAGCGAGTTGGTCGATTATTTCGTGTTAACCAAAGAAAACTGATATATGTTAGTAGAAGGAGATTGAATGTTTTCATGAAATAATTCACCACGTGATATTATCGCCCAACTCACCATAAAGAAACCATGGAAGCACTGTACAGCTTTCATCCTTGTTAGGAATCATGAGCAGTGCATATCCACCGCGCCCGAACTGGGACGCGAACCCGAACAAGGACGAACGATTTTGAGTCGAACGTCTTAGCCATTACGCTACCGGGCAGGCTGTGAACGGTTTGTTGAACTTCACCACATGATAATATTGCACATATCCGTCACTGATTTGCACGGCTACTGTTCGCTAGCTCACAGCGATCGACCCCCACTGATAGATGACTTTTCTACAACTAGCCTAAGTACGATGAAGGCTTTGGATATGACCTACAGAGCTTGATTACTTACCAGTTCGGGCGCGCTGGATATGCACTGCTGATGATTCCTAACAAGGGTGAAATAGCTGTACAGTGCTTCCATGGTTTCTTTATGGTGAGTTGAGCGATGGTATCACGTAGTGAATTATTTCATGAAAACATTCAATCTGCTACTACTAATATGTACCAAGTAATCAAGCTCTGTAGGTCATATCCAAAGCCTTCATCGTACTTAGGCTAGCTGTAGAAAAGTCACCTATCAGTGGGGGTCAACCGCTGTGAGCTAGCGGACGGTAACCGTGCAAATCAGTGACGGATATGTGCAATATTATCATGTGGTAAAGTTCAACAAACCGTTCAGAGCCTGCCCGGTAGCGTAATGGTTAAGACGTTCGACTCAGAATCGTTCGTCCCGGGTTCGCGTCCCAGTTCGGGCGCGGTGGATATGCACTATTCATGCTTCCTAACAAGGGTGAAATAGCGGTACAGTGCTTCCATGGTTTCTTTATGGTGAGTCGAGCGGTGGTATCACGTGGTGAATTATTTCATGAAAACTGATATGAATGATTTGTTTTCGCCTGGTAAATGAACTTGCTGATTGCTCGGCTGTTTTTTTTTCAACGGTCACAAGATAGAATCGACTGTTGAAGGCATAGCAGACGTCTCTTCCCGGTTTTTCATTGTTTCAAAACAAGCATAGGCAATCATTTCATTTTTCCAGTATCCTGTATAGGCCGTGGTAATATTTTAGTATGAACTTGTTGCCGAATTTAATGTTACTTCAAGATACTGGAAAGACGTTAGGCTAGGCGGCCACTCTGACCGCACTAAAGTCTTGCTCGGAAAGACCAGTAAGCCTGCATTTTGTTGGCGTCCCCGTACTTAATTTATGGTTAACAGAGTGACAATTTCGACTGCACATTCTACAACTGACGCGCCTGATTAGATTCCCGAATCTAAAATGATTATGATTGGCGCAACATTGCAGTTGGACAGTCGAGAAGAAAACACGAGCATCATCATCGTTCAACTTTAAACAGCAAGGCAAGCCTCACTGACCGCTGCCTTTCCCCAGAGTTACACGTTTCTATAAAAAGAGTCAATATCCAGGATGAACAGGGAGCGGACCTACACAGGCGGAAAAAGATAAGATGCTGCTGCAGCCAACACACAGAACACAACCTAACTGTATAAACGCACACTTTCAATCATTCTGATTCGATAGAAAATGACAACATGATCGTCACTGTTCACGGTTCATTGATATATCCTTCAGTGTCTCCGGCCAGCTAGTTGACGGGTCTTTCGGACCCCAACCATGAGGGCCTGAGATACCTACTTTACGAACATAAAACCATTCCGAAGAACACTGGACTAGTACTCACCTGTATCCCAATGAGTTAGTCCTTGATTGTGTATATCGACGCCATCAACAAATTGCATGCAAACAACACTGGTGTAATGCAGGAAAGATGAATTTTCAGTACAACTGTTCCGTACCTTTAGGGTGGTCGAACTGTGAAAAGTGAATAGATACGATTCTGTGACAAGAAAATGTCGAAAACTGGGTTGAATTTTTGAAAAGCTCCAATTTGAGCACAACATATGTAATTTCAAAAATGCAAAAGACTCCACCGGAACGGTAAGCGCCTTGTATTTTCTCGATAGTGACACTGGAGAAGAACATTTGCGAAATGGTAATGGTGCGGTAAGACAGTCTTCAGGAATCTTATGGGACAAATTAAGTTTCGAGTAGTGATGCAGGACTGGTCAATGGACGGAGACCCATGGCAGACATGACTCAGCCGCAAAAGTCGTCAGGAATGTTGTTCTACTGGGCCAGTTACCTTGGTCTGGTTCTCTTGTATCGTATTTTGTACTCGCTTTATGGTGCTCATTCGTAACCCACGAATGTGATTCACATACCTACAAATAATTTGATGTTGCGTCGGGCGTCGCGCAGGATAATCTGGGCTGCGCTGCCCATTGCATCGAGCGGGGTGACTGGAGAAACACGATTCTCAGAGTCCCCTCTTTTAATCAACTTGGCTTCTGTCTCTAACCGCTTTTCCTTGGTCACTTTGCCTATTCACAGTGGTTTCGTCGATAACATGCTCGATAGTTGCAATGGTTCGTTGTAAAATAAGGTCCTAAATGGTTCTCAGTCTGGAAGATAGCATCTTTTCCAGGCTCGTCAACCTCTGAATCTCGACCACTTTGACGTACCGGTCAAAAGTTGGATTTAGCGTTGGCAATAGATGTTTGCTGGATCGGTGAAACACGAACTTGGAGTACCAGTAACGTGGCTCAACTAATTGCACTGAGTATTTCATAAAGATACTTTCTGCACGCCTCAGTAGACGAAGCAGCTCGGGCTGCGGATAATGAGGTAGGAATAGTCTAGAGTGGCAAAGCTGAAGCGATCCTTTTAGAATGAATCCCAGTTAACAGTGTGCCATAAGAATTCAGAGGCGTACGAAAGGATGCTTTTGTTAAGTACAGCTCACTCATGTTGGCCTACGAGCGAACAGACTATGGCGCTGGCACGCAAAGTAACGAATCTCATGACGAACTCGTCAATTTGTTAGAAAGATCAAAGGCTCTGACACTAGTGGTAGCAGCTGGTTTTAATGCCTAAGCTGGAAAACTTCTTGCATCAGAAGCTTGTATAGGCGGGCGGTCTGCCTGGCCCGTTTAGGGTACGGATAGGAGGGACAAGCTTATAGAATTTTGTGCAATTACTTATTCTTGTCCAGCATCAACTTCCATCACAGTCTGTGTCGCCCAGCATCACTGATGTGCACTGGAATCAACTCAAAAGGGTAATGAACTTGACAGCGGATTATGCCGGCAGTCCTAGATCCAGCGTCCATCGAAGACGCTGACCAGAGACCGAAAATTCCAGTACCCTGAGTTTCAGGTGACGAATAAGATATATATATATATATATATATATATATATATATATATATATATATAGACCCAAGAATAGCCTTGGGAGATGTGAGCAAATCGTGCGAACGACAATCAACTGTAGCCTAGGTGGTCCACCCGCATGCACAAGGAAAGACGGATTCCGATACTCCATGGAAACCACCTATTTCAGGACTAAGCTATAATCTCATTGCCCACCAACTGGAGACCCGATTTTCCGATCGGACAAATGTATCAGCGCACGGTCTAATTGAATTCTTAAGTAAGGTTTCATGTGACGGCATATTAATAAACGAATCTACATGTGCATATTTGGACTTGGTGGATATTGGGTGTTGACCGTGGGGCGCGACCTATATGTCAGCAGATTGCGGCAAGATTTTTGCAATCTGATACGAGACGGTGATATATTACACTTAGATCAAATCAAGTTAGGGCCACAACACTCCCTCGGCTTTAAACAGCCTCCGGCCAAAAGTTCAGTACGTATGATCCTTCCAGAACACAATTTCGCAAAGGCAGTAGCCGTTTCTTTTACTGGGAAGCCACGATTGCCATGTCACAATACCGTAATATTTCACCAGCAGGACAAGGGTGAAGAGAAAACCGCTGGTACGCATCAGCAGATTGGATGTTTTTTCGTTACATGCACCACGCATGATTGTAACGGAAGAAACATGGTCCATAGCCGCTGTGGCCCACTACATGGAAGGGTGGGGCCGACAACCATGACCCTAAAACGTGGAACAATTTAAGAACTCATGAAACCTCAATGGGTCAGGGGTAGTAACAAGCCGGGCTACAGCGAATTACCTTCTATTACCAAATTGGCTGGTGGGTCTAGGATTCGAAGCTTTGAGCAATTTGTGGTGATAAACAATTTACTTGACCATTGTCGCCTTGATAGCACTTCATCGCTTCCCGTGGATGTTTGAACCACACGATTCACACTAAACACTGCTTCGATCCGTTCACCAACTCAAGTTTACCATTTGGGCGACGTCGAGGTCACTTTCGGCTTTTCGCATCACAAAATGCGCTGCAAGTAGCACTCTGCTTAGCACCTAGGAGTCTGGTCAAAGCTAATGTGTATAGCCAAAAAGTACGGACTCGTTATTAGCCAATGAAGTGCAAATAGGCTTTTGCCTCAATGCTGGGAGAACACTGGTATCTCAAGGAAGCGTTTATTAATTAATTAAACTCATCATTGTTTTGTAAACATCGCCTTGATTTTCCTTCAAGCACCGTTCAGCCATGGTTTTACTGACTTCCAGCTCATGGCACTGCAAAGGATAATAAAAAACAAAACCGATGGGACAGCATTGTCGCACAGCAAACTTATGAGTATTGTCGCAAAAAATATCGATTACTTCATATAAAAAGCCAAGTCACCGGAGAAATTGGGAAGACGTTCCAGTCCGTAAATGCTATCAGCAGCTGATGGCAACGCTTCAAATTCCAACAAGTTTTCCACTGAGGGTCATAACTCGGTTCTCATTCTAGCAGACGGAGAAAATTAACAAAACCACGGGTTCACGTAAGCATATAATAGGCTCACTTAAAAATTTGGAGACAGGATAAAACAAAACCGGTTTGTTTTCGATAACTTCCTCTTTTCTTAATGGAGGGTGCACAAAGATGCGTTGGGTAGGTAGGATTAATCACTTTCGGCTTACGATTCAATAATTATGGAACCTAGTCGCGCTGTGATATGGAACACCAACTGGATGACGAAGCCTTAATAGCAATGTCGTACAGCCGAACCATCGGAAGTCGTTCGTATACCACATTCAGTGGTTGTAGGACTAACAAACCTCTCCATTTGTCGCCAAAGACGATCCAAGCTTCGTCCTCTATCTTGGTCGCGAGATGACACTGATTCACAAAAACTGCCACGACTTCTCTTGTACTTTCGATACGAAGTCGGAACAGATTAACCCCGGCCATCCAGATTTTTGCCACGTCGTTTTTAAAACCGTATCTGGAAATTTTTAATGACTGCCGATCGACTTATTCTTCATAATATCCAGGTCCTTTTCTTTGTCCGCTTCTGTAGGAACGTAACTCTATTAGCCAGAGGAGGAAATTATCACAAAGAAAACAAGCAGATGCCACCAATACTGCATTTTTTTACATAATGCTCCATTTTCGAAGCAAAGACGTGACATCAATGCTGGGGTTTTACGAAAAAGGTGTGGCACTTGTAAACGCCTGGCTCGCTAGTTTGCATAACGTTCTGTTGGTTTACGAAATAAAAACGTTTTCGCGCAGCGACCTGGGTTTCTGTGGCTTGCTCTGGATTCGCATCCCTACTGTTGTTAATCGCTACTACTCGGCGTATTACTTAGCAAGTCCAGTGTTGATAGGGATTGCAGCTTAACACTTCTGGGAAAAGTCGAATCGGAAGAGAAGACAGGAATATGCTACGGAGCTAGACTGCATGTGGATGGCTCTAAAGCTGCATTGGGCATTTTGACGTTTCCTCTGGAACTCACTGCTAAACATTTCTGCTGCATTTTCGATCGAGCCATGGCAGAGGGTAGCTCAAATAAAACATGGCATCGCGAAAAGAAAGCTAAAAATGGGTGCTGCTTTCTTGGCTTTCGCACCGCCACTACAAGGTCAGCCAATCGGAAGAGCGATCTATAATTATCGCAACATCCAAGAACATTCGGTACACACGTGTCACACTGAAATGATGCGACTAATCTCAACCAGGACAAAGTAGCCATCATCATCATCATCATCATCGTCGTCATCATCATCACCATCATCGGCATGGAAGACGAGTGTTCGCCATACGCAACGGGCGGCCTAACCAACGAAATCTACTAAGCTAGATACATTGCGATAAAATATGCTCACAACCGGCATATAGTATCATATTCCTGATCTGCATATTGTTTGCATGGTCACTCCATCCACTCCGAGCGATAATATACAGAAATCGGTGAACGGAGATCTCTAGGAGACACATCTTTGGCAGGCAAACTCGGTGTCTCAACCGTACAGCATAATTGAGTACACTTCAGAACAGTACACACGATCTCTCGACCTCAACGATACAGCAGACCGCTGCTACGTGCACTTCAATCCACCGTACACCGCTCGAGCTTTGGAGATACGCGTGGTCACTTTTACTGCAGCCCTACGATCCTTCGTCAAGCAGCTGTTGACGTAACTGAAACGGTCGATAATAGCTACTTCTCATCCAGTATCAGCTTTGAAGTCATTGAATTTCATTTTTTAAGTAGCATTTAACACTCTGGAGGTGCGAAGCACATGCCGAACGAAGTTACAGCCCCCACAAGTGCACGCTGCACACAGATCGCAACATGCAACGTTATATGCTTAATCTAGGTCATACATCTCCCTGTTCGATAGATCTACGTCTACATACTGAGGGCATCGTCCAGTACCGTGTCAGTGACGAGCTTAAAAAACAATGGAGAGATGGGACACTCTTGTGGAACATCGCTAGTCATTTCGGATGAATCTGGTAGTTCATCGTATATCCTTACGCGACCGTAGGTATGCCAGTGCAATGCGCAACTCTCACCACTGAACCCGAAGAGAACTGGCGGTGTAATCTATCGAGACCGGGCGCTTTTGCATGTCACAATAGTCCAATGTTTTATTTTACTTTCATATTCGTTCTGGGGATCAACTGACACTTTCCATCATCATCATCATCATCATCGTTCAGCGTTAAACAGCAAGGCAAGCCTCACTGACCGCTGGCTTTTCCCCAGAATTACACGTTTCTTTAAAAGGAGTCAATGTCCAAGGGGAACAGGGAGCGGACCTACACAGGCGGAAAAAGATAAGATGCTGCTGCAGCCAACACACAGAACACAACCTAACTGTACAAACGCACACTTTCAATCATTCTGATTCGATAGAAAATGACAGCACGATCGCCATTCCATGTTCCCATGCCATCTGGTGATCTCTTTATGGCTTCCTTTCTTTCATTCCGTGGGAGGAACGGCCCAGACCCAGTGTCCTTGATGGACAATGAATTTAGTGCTGCAGGCAAAACCTGCTACCAGGTGCGCCTTCCGCTCGAATTTTTGTCACGAAAGAAACAGTAGGGCAGTGCTCCATAGTCACCAGGGCCCACTACAAAGGGCAGAGGGGGAAATCGGCAGCCACGATCCTGAAAATTGGAGTGGCATAGAACCACAAAAGTTCAAGTGTGATAACAAGCCAGGCGATACCGAATCGCCGCCTACTTCACTGGTCATCCACGATGGCGTTCGTCGGATAGTTTCTGCTCACAACTGGTGCGAACAGCCAAAGCAGACAGACGTTCTACGGCCAGCCGGGCTTGAGGTCTACCTTTACGACCATTGAGCTTCAGAGAAAATCGTTTTAGGGCTAGCTCATGGTCGATTCCATCTACGTGAGCCTGTGCAGCCCACATTTCTAGACAGAACCGTACCAACAGTGGCTTACTGGGATACGGCCGATTTGACTCAGAGTACTGGTCAAGTTAGAGGGCCATGGCGATGTACGACAAGAATTATATTGAGGTCCGTGCTAGACAACAATAAAAGATGGTCTTTACAAAACTGGAGAATCTCGTCTCCTCATTTGTGCGCTGAGCGATCAAAACGCAGCGCCCAGCTAAACGAGCTTCTGATGCGAAAAGCTTACGTTTGCGAATTAAAACCACCTGCTACGAATACAACGAGAGAGCCTTTGCTCCCCCAAACAAGGGTGACGAGTGCGTCATAAAAATCGTCAGTCTGTTGAATCTTATGTCAAGGTGACAAATAAGCTGCGCCCAACAAAACATTCGTACGCCAACTGACCCTGAATTCTTGCGGTTTATGACCGAGAATACCTCTGAAAGATCATTTCGCCCTTCTCGCCTAAAACTATCCCTACATTCCGTTGACCGACAGCCTGGGTTGCTTCGTCTTCTGAGATGCGCATTTAGTTAAACTACGCCACCGGGATCATGAATTTGCGTTTCACTGATGCAGCAGGCGTTGATCACCAGTGAATCCGTTGTCAACGTTAAACACCTCGCTGATGTTCCTGTATGGGGGTGCGCATACTGAAATAGGCGAGAATCAGGGGCTGACGAGACTTGAGAAAATGTAAGTTAGCAAACCGAAAGCCATCTTGCGTAGTTAGACAAAACACAATGGGACTACGTACATTTACTAAGTTCGTGACTGCACTCCGCAGGCACACCGAGCTTTCTATCATTTCCGACTACTATCCTACTCTTGTTGTACGATGTCGGTTGGGGGGAGGCGAGTGCTATAATTATAGCCCTTCAAATTAAATTGAAGAACACTAAGACCGGCCAACCGGCCTTAAAAGACTCAGAAAGTAGTGAACCAGATGAAGCAGAGTTTTTCGAATTCGACCTACTATCAGTTCCACATCTTCGCTCCTAACTTTGACCTTGAGTAGCTGTTTCTCTTTGTGTGCTTTGGATTCTGCAACTGCGTCACCCACCGTGCTTGAAACAGCCGTCAAAGCATCGGGGCCGACCGTCAGCTCTTTTTCTTCGACGTAGTCTGTAACCCTCTCAAGGTCTGCTGCTCCACGTTCATCGTGGGTAGCGGGGCGCCTTGGCTTCTCTGACTCCTCGTGTTCCTCACTTTCCATTTTAGTCCGAACAGCGCTCAAGGTCACGGCTTCGGCTCAGTGTAGTTCGCTTTATTTTGTGCAGTGCAGAAGTGACCGCAGCGGTCAAACGAGCGTGCAGATGTACATGTCGTCGCTGGCTTTCCTTCTCGTCCAACACCCCGCTAAGACGGTTTGTGCATGCGCACACACTACAACCAGTTCCAGTTCCGGTTAGATTACAAGACTATACGGCGAGATGCTTGATCGTCCAGGTTCTTGCACCGAGAGCTCCTTGGATCAGACGATGCTCCGACAGCAGGAGGGTTGAAAACACTCTTCAGTTACTACAAGGAGGGGACAATCATTGATATGCTTTCCTTTCGGCCATCTTCCCAGCCCCCACAATTCACATACCGTCCACCCCAGCTAGCAACACTTTGTCTGGTCCCCCTTCGAATTTCCGCACTGACCTCGCCTCGACCACTTCCTCCGGTAACTTATTCCGGCCGTTCACCACTCCTACGTGCCCCCGCACAGTTGTTTTCCCGTTCCCTTTTAGTGACTTGTTCCCCCTCACTGGAATAGGGCTTGCCGTTGACCCCGTATCTCGGCTAGAACCTTAGTGATCTTGAAGGCCCATATTAAGTCACCTCGTTTCCTACATCTTTCCAGGGAGTATAAACCAGGCGCCCTCAGCCTCTGCTCATATCCCATGTGCCTCAAATGCCCAATTCACTATGTAAAACAGACGCTGAACCGGCTTCAGCAGTTTATAACCTCTTACCAAATGTGGTCCTCACGCCTAGGCACAGTATTCCAAGTGCGGTCTGACAAATGCCTTGAACAGCGGCAAAAGAACGTTAGGTCTCCCAAATACTACGGTCATCCTAAGTTGGCATGGAGCACAACATGCCTTCTTGACCACCCTCTGACATTGCAGACTTGGCTTGAAGTCCGCACTCACGACCATCCTGAGGCTCCTTGCTTGCTGAGTTTGCTCCATCATGAGTAGACACCAAGGTGGACCCATGTGGCGAGCGGAATTTGCTTCTCTTTCCATGAGCCGCTGATATTTGTTCAAGTTTAACGAAAGATCCCAACTGGCTGATCAC
>LUCM01003033.1:0-11915 GCA_008360955.1 Fasciolopsis buskii | reverse complement strand
CACGCTCGACCAGTGCTCACAGTCCCCTTATTTTAGCTTCTCCGTCGTATGGCAATCACGAGTGTCGGGTCCAGACCTAGTGGTCGAAATTTCCGCTGCCCAATGTGTTCACCTCCAACCATGAAGCACGGAGTAACATTCAGTTGGCGTCCTTCAACCAACTTTCGGGTCCTCAGTTTGGGGACTTGCAGTCGCGCGATATTCAATCCCACTGAGCTCACCTTTGCAACCTTAGCCGTGATTTTGCTTATGGCGGTGCTGTCCGGCTCTATGGTAATCACCTCCCTGGTGGTCGTCTTTATTCTATCGGCTGATGCCAAGAACCTGTCTCTTTGCTGTTGATTATTCAATTCCGCAAGCGTTGGCTATGGATCCCGGTATCCAGGTTCACTGACTCCTTGCCATGCTTCTAGGCGGAAACCCATTTGACAGCAACATGTTCCGGTATTTCCATGGTACCTTACCGCCCTTTCTTTCCGCTTCCCCTCCTCGATAAAGGGCTCCGTGATCCCATGGATGACGACATTCCAAATTCTAACTAATGTGACGCCGCTGGATTTTTCACGCTATCCAGGTTCCGATGCAGGACGTGCTCTGCATCTCTCATCCTTGCGCTTAATTCTGAGAATCCCGTGGCTGCTTTTCTATGTTTATGCGTCTGCGCTCCACCTTCATAGTACCTTTGTTCGCCTCAAGGTCTAAACCTGGTTCGCCTCTCTCCCTTGCCCCTGTTCCTTCCCCCGAGATAGTGCTATTGCCTAACCGCCGTCCACCTGTACATTCTTTTCGGGTTCTATGACTTCTGTCTCTATCCGGTCGGCAGAGCCTACGCTAGTTGGCAATTCCTTTACTGATGGTACCCCATCCGCTTCCTCCCTTTTGCGCTAATGGTTGTCTTTAATTTCTGTGGCCTTTAGTAAACCATTTCGAGCAATGTCGCCTATCCCGACTCTAACCCTGTTATCAACTTTCGGCAAAGTTTGCCGTTGGCATAACTGGGTATTCCCCGGGATGACACCTCGTATGAGCTTTTTGCAAGCTAGACAAACCCAGCTTAGCTTGCCGTATGGACCGTACATCTCATAAATGTCATTCCTTACGCCCACACATGCGCAGTGGAGCAAATTACTGAACGTATCCCACTAAACCCCTGCCACCACTCTGTCTTTGGCGCAAGTATCTCGCACACACTTAGCGCCCAGCCCAGGGCCTGGCACTCAGCTTCTCTCCTGTGGTCCCTTCCCAGTCGGCGTACACAGATTACGGCAGCCCCGAATCAAGTAAAATTGGGGCCAAAATGCCCGCTCCGTGCTCTGTCTGAAAAGAGTGGTCGCTTGGGAGCAAATTATTCGGTCACATACCTTGATGCAGTATTTATTTCTGATTGCTTACGTGCGTCCCCGAATTCTCTATTCTTGATCTTCCTGGTATGAGCTAGCAGGCCACACTGCGTCGTAGCGCACTACGTACTATGCTCCGGGTGGGCAGTTGTCCGTAGGCTACACGTGGCTGGCGCATAATTTCACCTCATCAGCATAGACGCATGTAAACGAACTGTCAGTTAATGTTTTGACGTCGCCCAGTCCATGGCAGAAATGCTGCGGTAGTTCTCAACGAACGAAATAAAATTAGGCAGCACCGCACTTCACCAATGACGACGGCCCCACTCCCATTCACCTTTTGCGGATTAATCCAAGAAAACATTGATAAAAAATCGAAACCTACCCCAACATATCTTTTGACACAAAACCCCCGGGACGCAAAACAATCGTTTCTTCCCCCGACTAGCTTGATCCCGCCTATTCTACATCCGACAGCCTAAAGCCGCTTCAATTGCGGCACCCCTTAATCCCGAACCGCCTTAGTAAGTGTTATAATCACTTTTAGAGATAAGGCGCGCACTGTGACGCCGTGAGCGTTTGCGGGGAACAAGTCAGCGCCTAAAGTAGACAGCATCCGAATAAAAAATAAATTCAGAACAAACGACGTAAGGAGTGTATCAAAAAATCGATGCGCCATGTATTGGTTTTTATTGTGAATGATATAATATTAATAACACAGCGTTGTTGGTAGATGTAATGCGCCAACGTTTCGACTACCGTGGGTAGTCTTTCTCAAGGCAAGTTTTACAATCAAATCTTGATTTGATTGTAAAACTTGCCTTGAGAAAGACTACCCACGGTAGTCGAAACGTTGGCGCATTACATCTACGAACAACGCTGTGTTATTAATATTATATCCTTCACAATAAAAATAAATTCACGTTCTTATTTAGGAACGCGCAACTGGAGACAGATCAAGGCTTGCGGACGATCTCTGAACACAGGGATCTATTAACCGGAAGCATTGATCTTTCTATAAATAGGGTGATCCCACGTAAGCCCCGGAATTTATTGTTGATTTGGCCACTGTCCAGTCTAGATGTTAACTAATTTTTCATAAATATTCGGGTG
Source organism: Fasciolopsis buskii (assembly GCA_008360955.1). NCBI lineage: Eukaryota > Metazoa > Platyhelminthes > Trematoda > Plagiorchiida > Fasciolidae > Fasciolopsis > Fasciolopsis buskii. The sequence continues at coordinate 9,462 of LUCM01003033.1, read as the reverse complement.
CCACAATGCGCGGTTTATCTTTAAAAGTAATTGTGACCCTTAAGTCGGCCACCCGAGGTTAAGGGGAGTCGTAGCTGAAAAGGTGCCTGACGATATCCGGTCTTAAGACCGTAGTAAAACAAGTGGTTGGCCCCAGTGCGCCTTGTGTTTTGTGTCCAAAAGACTTGGGGTTGGCGTACTGAGTAGGTGTTGTTTCATGGATAGACTGCGATTATGGATGTGTCACGGGCCTTGAGGAGCGAAGATCGCAGGGATCTCTGGCAGAAGCCGACTCTACACAGAACGCCAATTTCTAAGCGCAGATCATCGGCACGACAAAACCTTTTGTAAATTGCCTGGCAAATTGCACCGTAAAACGACTGCTTTTGTTGTGAATTCCAAACAGGGAAAATTGGTATATGAGTGGCCCAAATGATAATGAACTCGGGACCAGCGTTTTCTTTACTTAGCAGTTAGACTATAGTGGCAAAGAGGAAAACACTTTAAATAAAAATTTGCGCAATATTAGCCCCCTGATTTTGTGAGGGCCCCGAGTCAATGCAACGGCGAAGGCCGACTTTCCTGCTCACCGATTCTGCTGGAGTACTGTGAACGTGGGCTGTTGATCCCCAATGCTAAATGTGCACCTCAGACTTACTTCCGGTTATCGAAATGCGGTGGTTTACAAACCTCATTTTTCGCTCGCGCCTCACATAGATTCCATCTCCTGGTCAAGCTGAAAATTATACACTTCGAGACAACTACCTATTTTAGTGTGCACATGGCGATAGTCAAATGCATTAGGCGTGAATCTAAAAATTCAAGTGCACTCGTGAGTGCACCGAAACCGAGTTGGGGCTGAAAAAAGTTAAACATATTTGCACCAAAAACGGTAGGCTTCAAGAACCACTGTGTTAGCCAAAACTGGAAGCATGCGGAGAAGGTTGACCAAGAAGTTGACAAATTTACTGGACGTTTTCGTATGTTGCGTTATTATCGTCGACAGTTGTGCTATTTCACGTGTAACAAGCACTCAAATAATTTCTTAAATGGTAGCACGGCTCGCTCACCAGCTGATAGCAGGGCTAAGGCCGACTTTCGGGGAATTGCTGGGAGACCCGTGGTATCCATACAGCAAACATTAGGGCCGACCATTTCGATGTGCCCCCTGTTCCATCCAAACTGACCCAGCCCCAAAACCCTGAGTAATTACAATAATTCTGCCCCCAGTTAAGTTGATGTCATCTTGGCTATCAAAAGGCTCATAACAATAAATAGATTCACAATTTTTAATCATATTATCGACATTCAGTCAAATTACAGTGGCTTTCACTCAAATCATACCCTATTCACTCTTCATCCATTTCCTCCTTGTAAATTTTTCGAACCTGTTCCGGCAGTTACCCTTTTTATCCACTGTATTTTGTTCCTGAATTTGATCCGTTATGTATTTTTCCAGTTCATCCACTCTTCTCAAACACCGTCCCGAAATATTGTGCCGTTTTGTTTATGCTTGTCCACCGTTACTTAGTTCAGCAAGACAAACTTATTCATAGCTGTACTTTTATAACGTCTGTTCTTGAATTGACTTCGGCGTACTTGGCTTAAAAGTTGCCGGACAAACATATTACTATGCAATGGCGAGGAACGAAAGTTTCTCATCAAAGCAATCTAAATGCCTTCGCAAAAATCGTTTGTCCTTCCTTTGTTGGCGCATATATTTAATCAAAGGTCACTGGGAAAATACGAATCGTGGGGAAGAAGAAAATTTCATGTACAGATATGCTGCACCTAAAATTCTGAAAAGGAATCAGGGGATTGTGCAGTGAATGTCATGCTTTAAAGGCAATTAAGTTTTATCTAAATTGAAACACGCAGCGAAGGTTTAACGAGACGTCGACAAGTTTGCTCGACATTTGCGCAGGTAGCATTATTATCGTCGACAGTTTTGATATTGCACACGTAACTACGCACATATGTATATGTATACATGTGCATACATGCAAATGTGCACATATTTTTTCTGCAACAACAAGCAAAGCCATGGAAAGTGTGATAAAACTACCGTCTGAATGTCGAAGGTTCCACATAAATTACTCAAGAGAAACTTGTTCCGGATAATCTTACCAGTATCCGTTTTCAAGTCATTAATCCTATCGACATCGTGCTTTTGTACACGTGTGATTTTGTGCAATAATGGCGTGTGAACAAACTCTTTGTATTTCGTCCACATGAAAGTAACTCTCAAGAAACTGATGCTTTTTTGCGCCATGCGTCCATGCGGAGACACTTCGTGACCGATTTTTGGCCCACTTATTTCCCCTATTGGCTTCTTCGGATTGGCTTTTAATAATTAAAATAATTGAAACCAATCAGCTTGGCAGAACTTGTGAACAAACTCCAACTGCTAATCCGTGAATGGCATTGGATTTCTCCAGTGATTTGCCTCACTTCTCGATAAACGGTAAATGTCCCTCCCTTCTACGCAGCCCCGTATGTTACTCTACTGGGACGTGGTTGATAGATCAACGTAGGAGAGAACGATGTCATGCTGTGGATGGAGAACATGACTGCGTGAGTACGAATTACCCGCGCCTTCCATCCTATCGAACACAGCTGGAATATGAATAGTTTACCCCAACAGCAACCCCTTTAACTCCGTAATCACATGCAGCGTTTGACCTGAATGGATGGCCGAGAATTAACGCCGCCATCATGTGTGAATGAAGCGCGTTCTACGAGGATTGTTTCAATGCCTGACAAGATAAGCACTCACCACGGGGTCGCTGACAGGCGTTGAATTGGTACAAAACCATGCAGACACACAATGGACAAACGAAGTGCCAGACAGTCCGGTTTCCCGTGCATGTCATTTTTAAGTGCACACATCACCTGACATGTTTTGTTCCCATTCCCAGCTCACGTTTTTGCTAACATAAACAACCATACTTCTTGCGGCCAAATAAATGAAATTTACCCTCTACGCACATTGCGACAATTCAATCCCCGACTTTGCATTTAATGTCGCACCACAGTTGACTGTCATCTTCGGTTCAGTCAATTCCGCCTGGGAATTTATGACTAACTGTCAGCTCTGTCCTATTGGCAGATAAAAACGGCGCACCAAAATTAGATATCCAGCGTTGATACTTACCGTTAATTTGCGTCATATAATAATAATGTATATTTCTCGATTTGCGAGAGGCATGCGCAAAGCAAGATCAAGTCTTTCTACAGACGATGCATAGGAAATATGAATAATATAAATTGTTGGGAAAGGGAGTGAGAGCAACCTTAAGTAATTTGAAAGGATCGTTAGTTTATGCATATTCCTCGACATACGGGATTCACGAACAAGGCAAGATCAAAATTCTGCAAAGAAGGCACAGTGCAGACACGGAAAAAAGAAACCAAACATACAACGTAATGTGTTTTCGCTCACAAGATCCTAACAAGCAATGTGATTTGCTGAGCACGAGGTTTCGACTTTTAAATCAAAGACAGTCAAAGATTTGCAAAGATTTTTTGTGACTGCACTGCGAGTAATATTATGTTTGAATGCATCAAAGGTAGGTTTCGTGGGCGCATAATATGGCTAGAAGGCAATGGCTGTCGCCGCCAGCTGGTCGGGATCCTCGAAAATCAAGAGAGTTATATGGTGGAGATGAGGATCAATATGGATGTGGTAACGGAATGGAGATGAATGAAGCCGGACTGGATATAATATGAGGCAGTATAAGAGGCGAAAATCCTGAAAGCACAGTCCGTTGAGCAAGGCAAGCGGTAACACGGGAATGAAATATTGTACCCGTGAGACTAATACATGAGGTTGGTTTTGAACGATTTTGAGTTCAGGAATTTCAGCTTGGTACAGAGACGAAGGTGGGGTTTGAAGAGAAGAAGAACGGGAAGCAAATGAAGCAACGTCTGGTGGAATCCCGTGGAGCACCCCCACCTAGAGCATTTGCTCATTTGTCGAATTCCGCAGAATAGAATAGAGGTTGATGATAAATGACGGCCATCAGCTGATTTCGGATGTCAAGATTCATTGTGAACGTTGTCAAACACAGTGTCCTACCTGGAACCTCGCATTGCATTTGCTGGCCCTTAACCTTCGTGACCAATTGTAAGTCACCCCCACTCGGCTCGGTTCGATTGCAATGCTGGCAACCCTGACACTTGACCGGTACAAGGAAAAAGACAGTCGGGAGCGATAGCAGGTTGAGTACATTTTGAGAGAAGCATACGAGCGAAGCGCGCGTGAGTTGCGCGCAAATGGCGAGCGCACTTGGCGGTCAGCGTTCAGTTATCTGGGGGAACAAATCCACATTCCGCTGCACGAGGCTTCTCCTATAAGACCGTCTGAGAAGGGCTTCGTTGGGACCATACAGAACCAGCCTGAAACTGACGGATGTCTTGGGACTCGGCATTGATCACCAACCGGAAAATTTGCCTTTCGGCTGGTGGCCCCATGGGTGTTAGTTTTTGGGAGCTGACCGTGCATCGGACACCCAACATTAAAAAACGCCAGAAAAGGTGAATAAAAGAGGCGCGATACCCCGGCCCGCACATCGCTGCAGCTGAGCTGTCCGCTCGATGTGCGTCAGTCGAAACGGTGGACCTGACCGCGTCCCCTACCCATGGGCCTCACTATCTTTCAGAATCTTAGCCACGCGGGGTTGAATTAATGTCTGACCCCGGGTACTCCTCTTTCTCTGGTGCAAGCATAGTGTCGACCATGAGACTGATGACTGTCGTGCTGGAGTCCGTGGAAGCGCCTCAGCCCTGGGATTCTTGTGACAGGGGATGGTACAAAGACAAACTGGTGAGACCGGTGCTCAAGAGCGCCGGTGGATGTTCGACACGGTGGCGGGAACCTAACATCTGTTGGTGCTACCTTTGTCGGTTTGACATAGGTGCGGCATGTCCATCGGCGCATAAATTATCGCGACAAACATGTCATCCTATTAAGAACCGTTATGCAACTACGACAGGAGAGCATTCTGATGCAAAAATAGTAACAAAATCAAAGAAACGAACGGGTTATGTTACCTTGCGGCCGCTACAGCTACTTCGCATACCCGGAACCTCAGGTGTGATTTGTGGTGTTGTGGCTTCAGCCCCACCAGCAGTCCCAACGGGCGGCGTTGGTAATGGCTGGGCTCGGCCAGGTTGACGGGACTCATCAGATAGAAAGAGCCCGTCGTTAGACCTGCATTCCATGGTGGCAGATTTAACACGACCGATAGACATCTTTTCGTGTCTGCCGGGAATGTCCAAAATGAACGTTTGAGGACCGCGTTTTACTACGCAAAACGGACCGGTATACGGTGGTTGTAGTGGTGGTCAGACACCATCAACATTCACGAGAACGTGAGTTGAAATAATCAGTGCGGCTGGAATGTAGCCCGAAGGTCGTTGGTCCAGCCACTAGACCCTTGGCTTGTGAGTGGTAGGCGGTTGTTCTAATATGCATACTCCCCAGTGTTTTAATCATACTTGAAATGTAAGCCGCGGTCCGTGGTCACTACAGCGGGGCAAACAAATATGCTTACCCAGCCATACAAGAAAGCCTTCGCGGCCTCTTCTGTCGTAGGGTGGTATGGCCTGCGGCCAGCGAGTAAAGCAGTCGACACAGGTGAGTATGTAGATATAGCCGTGAGACTGCGGGAGAAGGCCTATGAGATCAACGTTTACGTGATGAAAATGTGTCGCCGGTTCGGGGAAAGTAGCCAACGGAACACTGGTATGCCGATGGACTTTCGCTCTCTGGCATTGGAGGCGGGCTCGGGACCACTGGTGCAACGTCAAGTTTGACGTTGAACCATACAAACCGCTCTGCTTCTAGCCTCGCCGAAGCAGCTCCCGGGTGGGAGAGATTGTGTAACGACAGAAATGTGGTGTAATCTTGAGCTGTCTGAACCACCGGCCTTGTCGATCTTGCGATACATCGCAAAGAACTGTAATCTGCGACGCCGTGATTGGTACGACCGCTAAGGTTAATGAGCTGTCTCGCCGGTGTTCGGCGATATCGGAATCCGTCGCTTGGGCCTATCACGTCGAGGTTGATTTTTGGTGTTGGAGACAAACGAAGCGGGTGTATACGAGAGCGCATCAGAGGCGGAGTTATCTGCCCCAAAGACATGTCGTATGTCCACAGTGAGCTGTGAAACAAAGTCTAAGTAGCGGATCTCGCGTGGCGAGTACCGGTCAGAGGTCGAATGCAGCGCCTAAACCAGCGGTTTGTGGTCTGTGAACACCTTGAACGGGCGGCCTTCTAATGCTTGCCTGAAGTGCCGGATTGCTAGTTAGACGGCGAGCAACAGTCCGCCAAAAGGCTATCTCTAGACTCTGCCGGCTGCAACTGCTTGAAAAAGAATGCCGAGGGCTTCAAAGAACCTACGGTGTACTGCTCAAGTATTGCTTCGACTACAGCGTCCGAGGCGTCGGTTATCAAAGATATGGGTGCTGGAGAGTCGGGAGTAGCGCTATTCTATTACAGTGTCCTTAACGAAACTGAACGCCTGTGTTGTAAATTCGGAAAAGGCAAACATACTTTTAACTCCCCGTAGGAGGTCTGCAAGAGAAGGGTAATTGGGGGGTAAATATCCGACAGAAATTAAATAGGCGCGCAAACTGCCGTAACTGTCGATACGACTGAAGCTCTGGGTAGTCCTGAATAGCGGTAACCTTATCGGTAAAGGGAGCTATACCCGAGGACGAAACTATATGCCCTAGGAATGTGACGCCGGGTTTTCCAAGTTCACATTTTGAAATGTTTATGGTTGCACCATGTTAGCTGAGTTGGTCGAAAAGGGCAGGTAAGTCCGCGGAATGTTGCTTCTCCGAGTGACTAGCTACTCGAATATCGTCTGGGTAAACATACGTATTATCTAACCCGCGTGTGACCTCGTGCATGAACCTTTGGATGGTTTGAGCTGCATTGCTGAGTCCGATGTTCATCCTCACGAACTCCATAGGTCCGAAAGGTGTGGTCACCGCCGTTTTGGGTATGTCTTTCTCTTCTATGCGGATCTGATTTTATATGCTCGAACTAAGTCTGTGCGGTTGAAAATCTCGCAACCGGACAGCCACGGAGTGAGGTCCTGTGTGTGGGGGATCGGTAACCTGTTGGAAACGGTGACCCTGTTCAGTGCCCTGTAGTCTCCACATGGTCCGCAGTCGCCATTGGCCTTGGAGACTGTGTGAAGCGGAGTGGCCCAAGGACTACAGGAAGGGCGAATGATACCTAGTTCTTACATGTGGTCCAACTTCGCCTTGGCCGGTGGTAATTATTCAGGAGCTAGGCGACGAGGCCTGATAAATGTTGGGGGACCTATGGTTTTATATAGTGAATTACCTCAGTGTTGACGGCGGAAAGTAGGCCGGCATGCCGCAGTATGCCCCGGTAGTCGCAAAGCAGCCTATTGCATGGCTGTTGGGCTGGCGATTTAGCCTACTAGAGCGTAATTCGGTTGACAACGGCGCACGAGCCGGTCGCAGTCAGCTACGTTTGACGGTCTACTATTTTCTTGTGCCGAGCGTCGCCTACTGGGTCAAAATGCTGGAGGAAGTTTATGCCAGTAATGGGGTATGGGACGTCGGCGACGAGGAACACCCAACAAAGTTTACGACTCAGCCCTAGATCGAGTGTGAGGGAACGATGTCCGTATGTGTGGATGTGGGCGCTTTTCGCAGCCCGCAGCCTCTCTGCCTGCTCAGCGATCAAATTGCCCATGTCTCGGGGGATTACGCCAACCTCGGCACCTGTATCCAACAGGAACAGGTTGTTAGTCGTCAAGTCTTTGACTTCGGGGAGGTGACAGTAAGTGGCTAGCCCGGTGTCTTGTACCGTGACCACGAACTGGGAACCTGGTATCTCTGTTGCTCGCCCGGAAATGTGCAACCGAGGTCACACAGTTTTGCTAAGCTTCCGAAGCGATAATGCTACGTACAGTGACCTTCAGCGGATGAAAGGAAGGATCGCTTGGGAGAGAGGCTGCCGCACCTGCAGCGATGCGGGCTGAGCCGATCTCGTCGCCGGTCTCTATCGACCGTGAGTCGCTATAGCGATGCGTCCATCCTCGTCAGATTGGTTGCTAATTCGTCCTTCGAAAATGAAGATGAGATACTCGGGGATGGAAAGGCATTCAATGTTGAGACACCCGGGCTATAGCGCGACAAAATGTCGTCAGCAATATTGACTGTTTCTTCTGGTGAAAATTTGCGGGCAGTACCTAGCAACGGAGGTAGATACGGAGGAAGCCGTTAAAGCCACAGCTCTCTTAGCATCGGGTCGTCGCCGATCGTGGCGCCTCTAAGACGCCGCATTTCCCGCAATAGTTCTGAGGGCTTTTATTTCCCAGCTCGATCCCTTGAAGTAATTGTCGGATGCGTTGATCTTCAGTAGGGGCAGCCCGAGATATAACCGCTTCTTTCAGCGCATCGTAACTGCGAGAAGATAGGAGGATGTCCCTGTCCTGAAGGGTTACATCTGGAGGAAGACGGCCAGCCACCCATTTAAAACGGCTGACGTCGGTAGTTATTCTGTAATTCTCAAACTGCAGTTCAACTAAAGTAAACCAGAGTTGAGGATCAGGCGGCATGAACGAAGGTATACAGAGAGAGAAAAAAAGAGACTGCGGTACACAGTTCCTCGCCCTGAGTTTTTCTCGCTGTTTTCTTTTGCAATTTAGAGTTATTGTAGTATTTTTAGCATAATTAGAACCGTTTTCGTAGTTGGAAATATTTCCTAAATTTTTTTGACTATTAACCTCTAACCTCATTCCTTGCTGACCTTTTGTCAATATTTGCCTCAAGCCTGGACCGCCACCTATTCGACTCCCTCCTGGACCTATATTAAAGGTCTTTATGCTGCTAACCACATATTCAACCGTCTGTCGATCTACTTTTAAGAGCAATTTTGCCAATTGGCCTTTATATTTACCTTTTCACCTTTACGCTCCCGCAATTTTCGACATCATCACGTTGTCTGTTACCAAACTTCGATTGCGTCTCATAGCCATTTCAGACGTCCTTGAATTTATACAACCCGTACGATGCCTTCATTAGCCGAACCAAAGCGACGTCAGCGCCACACTATAGTGCTAAAAAACCCCTAAAACCCCTGATTCCCACTAAAACATGCTCAGTCCCGCTTATTGATATGTTTAGTAATTCTGGTCCCAAAACCCTTGATGTCTGGAAAAGACCAAGGGACCTAGAAAACATAGTACAACAGATCGAGGACCTGTCATTGAAGTTATTCCCATTAGTCAGCTTGATCGACCCTTTCAATGACAATAATGCCAGCAATCTGGCTGCCACAGGACGCTTTTTTGACTCCGTAACTAAGAAAGCTCACAAACATATTGCGAAAGCGAAGAATGCCATTGTCATTAATGTACCCCACCGCCTCCCACTGCGGTCAGAGAAGTTTACCGCAACTTCTCAAGTTGGTAGAACTTCCGTTGTATCTGGTGC
>LUCM01003032.1:10469-25902 GCA_008360955.1 Fasciolopsis buskii | reverse complement strand
GAAAAGGGGGCGCAGGCGCGCGAGTATAGGAACCCCAAGAGTTGGCAAATGAGATCGACCCGGTCTCAAGATACTCGGAAATAAGTGCAAAGCTGAAGGTTGTAAAGCAGGCCCTACAACAGATGAGCCAGGAGCTGAATAGCGCAGAAACTTCCAGCGACATTGCGTTAGGTAGAATTATACATGTCGCTATCCACGGGATCCCGGAGCACTTTGTTAAGGAGGCGAAGAAGAGGGAAAGGGCGGTGAGGTATCATGTAGTAAGCCTGTTCCGAACGGTGCTAATAACAGAACATTTTGCTATCAAAGGGGTACTCTGTCTGGAAAGACGGCAGGTAATAAGTGGCGGAGGCAACAATTCAGGACTCTGGATGTAGATGTGGTGTTTGTCACTGAAACCTGGTTGTGGCCGGGAGGGGCGTGATAATAACTTAATGGCGTGGGATCAATCATTCGTTAGAATAGATAGAATAGATGGGAGAATAGGAGGCGGGAAGCTGGTACTAGCGGCTGAAATGTACGATGCGCGGGAGGGCAACAAACTGCCTATCCCAAGCGTGCAGGCCCAGGAATTCAGCATCGCAGCTAGTGGCTCCAGGATCTCAATCGTAGTTGTGTATCGGAGCCCGAGGTGGACACAAGTGGAAGACGAGGAACTGTTTCTCTTTCGCAGTGTGGTTGCAGCGTCCGCGGGCAAGCCTGTCATACTGGGAGATTTCAACGTCCCCAGGATTGACTCGATTTGCCAGGTAGCCACGTTAGTTACCTTTGGGCATCAACTCCTGCAGTTCATGCACGATTGTGGAATGGTTCAACATGTTGCCCAAGCAACTAGATAGATATTCGGGCAAGTAAATTCAGCCCTTGACTTGGTGCTAACATAAACACCCGAATGATATAGGAAGCCTCGATTTGGACGATCCAGTAGGTCGGAGTGACTACGCCGTATCCATATGCGACTGAGCCTGCAGGGACTAGTGGCCTCCGATGAACAAAGCAGAAAGTTCTCAGGAAAAAATACAAGTAGGCTGCTGGACCTGGGTCTCCAAACTCGATGAGAAGCGAAGAGAAAGGTAGCAACTTTGTGGATCTTCAGTGGGAGGCAATTAGGAGCAATTTGTTAGCAATGACACTTGATTTCACCCCTCTGCAGAATCAAGCGAAAGCAGCCACCGCCATGGTGGAAGTGTAAGATCACGGGGGACAGAAGGCAGAAAAAGGGCTTTCATGAGGTATAGGGACAAAAAAAGCTGCCAAGATTACCCGAGGTACTCACCGGAGAGAGAATGCCCCGCCTCCAGCGATAAAGCCGAACCGCCTACGAAGAGCGGGTCGCCGGGGCAGCTAAAAGCAACCCTAATGCCTATTAGAATTATGTGCAATCTAAGGCGTATTGCGAAGGACCCTGGGTGGAGTGAAAAACCACCATAGAATTAAATTGGCCGGCATTCTGGAGAAGCCAATTTTCTGTTGGAATCCTTGCAGGTGGTATACAGGCGGAATCCAGGGCCACAGGGACTAACCCTGGAACCCCTCAGCATTTTGGTCGAGATGCCGGAGGGAGCAATCACGGAGGAAGAAGTGTGAGACATCCTAAAAAATGAGCGCATCGAAAGCGGCAGGGCCTGATGGAATCCACTCAGCGACAATGCAGCCGCTGGCGGAGGCACTGGGGAAACCTTGCACCCGGCTCTTTAATGCGTCTCTGGACGACGGGCGACTCCCCGCGGACTGGCTGACATCGACTGCCATACCGGTGCATAAATGCGGGGACACAGACAGCTGTGGCAGCTACGGACCGGTGAGCTTGGCGTCCACCATGGTGAAAACTCTTGAAATAACCCCTCGCGACAGGATACTCAATCATCTAAAGGCCAACAAGGTAATGGTTATTTTGACACAAAAGTTCCTGTCTGACCAACATCATAAGCTTCCTGGACGAGGTGTACAGGTAGAAATGACAGGGGCGAAAGGGTAAAAGGCTGCTATCTGAACTTTCAGAAGGCCTTTGATCCCGTTAACCACAGAGTTCTTGATCAGAAAATGAAGGCTTTCGGAGTTGATGCTGACGTGAGCAACTGGATAGCACAATGTCTGAGTAGCCGATCTTTCAGGGTGAGTCGAGGGGTGTCTGTCAGACAGAGGATTGCTACATAGCGGGGCGCCTCAGGGGCCTGTCTTAGGGCCACTGCTCTTCCTCGCGTATATCAACGACATAGCTAATGGATTGGAAAATCCGTGTTTGATGTTTGCGGACGAAATTAAACTATTAGGACAGCAAACAGTGAGGCTATCCATAGAGATCTGGATAAAGTTTATCACTGGTCGGCCAGCTGGAATCTTTCTCTGAACCTGGACAAATGTCAGCGCACCATTGAAGAAAAAGCAATTCCCCTCACCACATAGGTCCACCTGGACACCAGTTTGCCTTGGACCAGGCCCAGCAAGCAAGAGACCTCAGGATAGTCGTGACTTCAAACCTATTCTACAATGCCAGAAGGCAACAAAGGATGCATGGGTGACCTACGCCGACTTGAGAGGGCAGTAGGACCTAGGAAGCCTAACGTTCTTCCGCCACTGTTCAAGGCACTTGGGATACTGTGTCCAGGCATGGAGACCATATCTGGTAAGCTATAGTAAAGTGCTAGAACAGGTTCAACGTGCTTTTCCGCGGTGATTTGATCATTTGAGACATATGAGATATGAGCATAGGCCGAAGGTGCTTGGCTTGCACTCCCTGGAAAGACTTGGGGAAAGAAGTGACTTAATACAGAGCTTAAAGATCATTAAGGGTCTGGCCGAGGTACGGGGTCGCCGTGGAGCCCTGTCTCAGATAAAGGGAAACGACAATTAGAGGCAACGTGAAAACGATTCTGTGGGAACACGTAACCACCGGGTTGAGGAGTAAATCAATCGCCACGCAGGTGGTGATGGGCTGGAATGAGCTACTGGAGGAAGTAATCGAGTTGGGGTCAGTGTGCGAATTCAAAGGGAGACTAGAAAATGCACGGCTAGCTGCGTTTGGAGAGGACAGTGTGTGAATTGTGAGGCTGAGGAGATGATCGAGAAGAAAGCACCTCATAAATAGTTTCCTCCCATGCACATACTGAAAAGGATTTTCCACCCTGCTGCTGTTGTAACATCGTCAGATCCAAAGAGCTCTGGATGCCAGAACCTGAACGACCAGGCATCTCTCCGTATAATTCTGTAATCTATCTGGAACTGTGACTGTAACTTCCAATGAATTTGCCTCCATCATTCCAAACTATCATACCGATAAATCTCCTCATACCTGGTTCCACTTTGCAATTTACTGCATCTTGACCGTACAATAATGTGGATATTACTATTTTCATCTTACTTAATGACGATTTAAATTCTTTTGCACTTGATAAATCTGATGAGACCATGTTCTTCTCCGGACCACCCAGTTGCAGAGAACTTGTGATCGCGCAGCCTACCCGAGACGAGTCTGCACTTTTGTTCGGCTCGTGTGGTGAATATTCCCGACGAGTTTGAGACCCGCGCACAGAGAGAAGGGAGCTTGGCTATAGCAGCCTAAGGGCGCAGCTAGGCCGGGGGATCACGCCTCTTGAGATCAGTTCCTAAAAGTGTTTCTCAGGTTGTGTCCCGCGCATCCAAAAACTAGCACCCACCGGACAACCAAACGAGAGGCAACGTTTTTGATTGGCCAGCCATGCCAGGACACCAGGACATCCATTAGTTTCCGGCTTGGTCTGCATGATCCCAATCGAAGCCATTGTCGGAAGATCGTCTAAGAGGAGGCTTCTAAGACGGACCATGGACTTGTTACCCTGGATCGCTTGTTCAACCGAGCGTCGACGGCCAACAGTGGTTTCTATTTGCGCATTCCCGCGCACGCCTTGCTTGCACGCGCCTGTCAAGTGTACTGTCTTTCCGGTTTACCGGTAAAGCATCTGGGTTATCGGTATTGAAATCCTACAGGGCCGAGTAAGGGTGACGCGCAAGTAGTAACAACTCTTGAGGGCATGCAAACACAATCCAAGATCCGCGGTACGACAGTCGGTCCTACATACTCTTCCAGTGAGCGCAGATTTATACTTTTCTCCCTCGTCGTTTGTCTCTTTCCTCTCCATACTTTATTCTTCTGAGTGGCAATCAACTGAGAATTATTGCAGTGAGCCACGTTTTGTGATGGATGCTGCCCATGACTGCATCCAGTTGTCTTCCAATAACGGAGGTCCTCTGGCAATCCGCTCCGATGGTTGAAGTCAGCTTCGTGACAATTTTTGACTGCTTTCATTTTAACAGCTAGAAACTATTTTCGCCACGCTATCCTGATTCACTCCTTGGTCCCCTGTCTGTTTACGTTCAGCGTCTGCCTCCGGCACAAACTCTTCCAAAGCGACGGCAAGTATTCATTACAAACAAAGCCAGTTCACACCAGCAAGCACATATCCTTGTTGATTCGGTGGGCAGCCACTGGTCAGTTGCCGCCCGTTTTGAACTTGAAAAATGTTCTGCTTCAAACAGTGGAATGACTCTAGTCGTTCTACTGGGATATGAATATACAGCTCTTGGTTGCGCCCATTATCCGTGAGATTTCTTTCCTAGAACAAGTTTGCCCCCGCTTCCCGTAGGCAGCTACTTATATATCACTGTTTTGACGTGTTTACGTTCCTGATATGCAAACTTTTGATACCGGAGAATAGCGGCGCCGAAATTACATTTTCGCCCCCTTTTAGTAGATAATTAATGCTGCTTCAATGAGACTATCTTGCAAATGGAGCAATGCTTGAATGCCACCGAACCTAGGCCACGAGTTGAGCTGAAACTTGATCTTCCAGGGGATTCAGGCGTAGGAAAGGTTGAGAACCTGCTTAGTGTTAGCGGAAACAGAAGTAAGTTATATGAGATATCTCCACCAAAGTTCTGTTCCTATAACCACAGCGGCCACCCGGGCCGTTGAAATGTTTGAGCAGACGGTTCTTGATGCCGCCCAAAAGATGCATGAATCCAGTACGCATTCTTAGAAGGCGGGTCTTTGGCATAACTTCAGTAAGAAACCTAACCTTGCAATGCAGACCATCAAAATCAATGGGAGCCTCCAATTCGATGCCCCCAACCCGGCTAAGACCTTCGAAATTCGCAAGAAAGCCGACCAAAACATGCTGGAAATGGTCCCACGGTTCACTTTCAAGTATAATGATACGAGAGCTAAACCCATGGAGTCGAAACGTGCACCATCACCCCGGTTGCCCTCAAGAAGGTTGGCCCAAACGCCTCGTCCATTACAAATCTAGCCACGCCTAATACCACTCAGGATTACCAGCCTCCACCCACTCCGACGGAGTCTTACATCACCGCAAGTGGAACGTCTCCAAAGATTACCATGTGACCGAGGGACGTAGTGTCCCTCACGTGGATCTTGGTGACTGTGGTGACTGATCCGTTGTCGCTGTTATCGTGACGTCTACCAGATACGGTCGCTTCTCCAACGAGGGTTAAAATATACACCCTCGTCTCCCGCGTAAGCCGATGCTTAACCAAAATGGAGTTCTAGAAGGTTGGACTACCCACCAGTCCACCATTTCAGAACCAAACGGTGTTTACCTGCTTCCCAACCCCTATTTAAGAAAAACATGTCCGCTTTTGGGGTAATCTCACCAAATCTCTCCCGCAATCCCACCCTCCCTCCGCTGCTTCCCGTTCCTTATCAACCCTGAGGCCCTCTTATTTTGATGGCCATTCGGACTCAGCCCCGGGACACGGGACGCTTAAAGGGCTGGTGTCCAGGCCCAAGATAACCGTCCCGGCGACAAGCAAAAATTGCTGGCTTCTCACTACACCGAATTAGGCAGCACTTGGAAACCAATATTTAGGTCCCCCAAAGTTCGTCTATACCAACCGCTCGAACATCTTAAATGAAAACAAACTGAATCAGAGCACACATGGGGTACGTACGGCTTTGTCCGTGTTCAAGATCCGATATTCGGCAGTCCGTTATTGCCTGCTCATAACTTTGTAGACGGTGCAAAATCACCTGCCACGCTCGATATGTGATTTGACTGGAAAAGGTGTGGACACACCGCGCTAGTTGTCATCTTCACGGCACTTTTGCTCACCCAAATAGCAGGGTATTCATGAAAACGTTAGGACAAACGCTTGATCGTGCGACAAATATACCTAGCCCCAAAGAAGCAAGTGAGTGAATAAAAATAGAATGAGGCTACAGGATCTAGTAATCTGTCCCTTTGTTGGAAACGATAGAATGGGATGTGGTAACAGTTTACAACTGTGCAGCAAGGATGTTCTGTTGACTGGACCCGACAGTCTCTGTTGGATAACGTCTTCTTCGGTGTCACCCTTGAAAGGCAATCAGACGTGAACGGTTTCATTTATTGGTCCTATTTCTTTCCGTCTTGCCTTGTGTTCTTCCATAGTCTTTCGCATGAAGCTTTCGGATTAGCCGTCCTTTGCAAACAGGTTCTGCGGGAGATGAATTTCACTTTCAGTTGTGTCATCCGTGCCTATTTTTCTTGCTCTGTCACATAAACAGCAAGTTAGGTTCCTTTTGACTCGTAACAGCATAAAGCCGTGAAAATGAATGTGCTGCCCTCTCCGCAATGCTTCGTTATAGACTGACGGTTGTGCAGATCTGTCCTACCGACGCCTTATATCCACGTCTACATATGATAAGCAGCGGTTTGTTTTGCCTAGTGTAGAGTATAAGCTTGGATCGGCATTGTTAAACGTGCGTAGAACATGGTGTCAGCACACTACTCCACCAAACATAGTATATTATCAGCATAATGTATGCATACAGTGCAGTGTCCGATTGGTGAGGCAGTTGAGTATTCTGCAGTCTGAACACGAATATATCATCAAACGATGGACCCATTGCCATCCCGTCCTTCTGCTGGTATATTTCACGAAAACGTTCACACAAAGAGCAGTTTTTTCAGTTCTTCTTGAGGAATCCCTTTTGGAGTTGTATCATCTCAACTGCACTCTTAATGATTCAGTTGATGGGACCATTTGTGAACCACATCAAGTGATAACATCTGCCTTACTACCACATGTAGGCTCCTAATGTCTTCTGTGGCAGCAAATGTATCTCGCGCACTGTCTGGCGATCACTACTCCGACGGGCTCCAGAAGACCGGCCAACCACTTAGATAAGGCGTAATGTAGGGATAATCACACGTGCTCAAAATAGGAATCATAGAAGTTCCGCCTCTGTGCAGCTTCAGCCGGCCGAACAATCTTGGAATTGTCGTACTTGTGGGCGTATCTGCTCACAGTTAAAGGGTCAATAATGCTATTCTGTTTTGCAGATCGTAGACGCAGAGAAATTGATTTTTATATTTGAGCTGTTCTATCCTTTTCGGTTGGAGTCTGTGAATTTTTCCTCGCCACCCATTATTCCGTTCATTTTCTCAAAGTAGTCCGGCTTGTCGTTGATCACAATCCCAGCTCCTTTTTCCGATCTGGTCAGCACTATTTCGCTGTTTACATGTAGTTCTTTTAGACGCTTTAAGTACTCAAGCATTAACGATCCTCGATTTGCTCGTCTGTGGAATTCGTTTTGTAACATGAATTGAGGGGGGGGCAGGGTTCAATTTTCCCCTCCATCTGCGGAGGGGACGGCATCTGATGCGACAGCTGACTAAATAAATTATCAAATTTATCCTCCCTATCTGGTTGTGTGGTTTCGTTAGAAGGGCAACATAGTTTTGATCCTAACGATCGGATTTCAAGCAACATCTTATTCTGGATTACAGATGATGGGTTTTGGACGAATCCCTCCGGATCCGAGAGAAACACTACTGAGTTTCTCTGGATTGATGTTTTTCTTCAACATTGACCGCATTCGCTGCACCTGTTTTTTCCACTATTGAGTTAACGTAGACGATGAATCTTTCCTTTTCTCCTCCAGCCAGCTGATCAAGGGCCCGCGAAGATTTCACAAAATGCTATTGCAATTCTGACTTCTGACTGTTTGCGGAATCTCGCGCTTTCAGGGACTGGCGACGTGGGGATATATTTTTAATGTTTACTTGAGTTCTCAGTGCAGTCCAAAGCATAATGGATTATTTTGATTTTCGAATGCACTCATCGGGAGAGTGAACACAAGCATTATCCGGGGCCAACTTCGTAAAATCTTTTCGTAACTGCTATGCTGGCAGCTTCTGGACGGGGTCTTTGGCCTGCCTTAAAATTTCTTTGGCATTACCCGGCTTGGCTGAGCGCAGATAACTACTGGCGCGGTGTGTCTAAACATTATCCAGTCAAATAACTCGGTGAACGTGGCAGATGCTTTTTGCACCATATACAAACTTCGTAGCAGACAACGAGGAACTGTCGAATGTCGAATCTTAAAAGCGGATGAAGCCTCTGTGTGCTTAGAACAGAATTGTTCGGACTCTTAAACTTCGGTGGCCCACTTGTCATCATTCAGCAAGTGGTTTAAGACCTGACCGTGTGACAGTCTGATCGGTTGAATAAAATATCTGAATTCAGAGATTTGGAGTATGGCCAAATGCCCAACTTAATAGCTGCAACCGACGGTTGGCTCACTGTGGGGGTACTTGATGGAGAAATAACCAGCCATTACTCCGCTGTCCAAGAACTCCCATCTTGGAGCGGTGCAGTGTTTTATTGTCAGTGTTTCATTTTATATGAACAATTTATTATCCAAGGTCTGAGCGATTCGCTGTACGTGAAGATACTTTCAGCTTTTCGAAAACTCGTCTGGTGGGTGTAATTTATGGGCCGACACAAGTCAAACTTTGTGGGGCCCTGGAAACTGTGGAAGAGCTAGGGGGTCTGCAAAACTGATGTCACTTCTCTCGGTTCTTTGTCCCAGAGGGCCTTAAATTTCCGTTTGCCTGTTGGTCAAACGATAAGTCGTAGAACGGATTCTGACAGGCCCTTGCTTGACTGGTCACAGATAAGTCTTGATATCAGTACATTAAACAGCCAGCTAGTTACCGAGCTGGCCAAAACCCGTCCCTACTTTGCCTAGTGTTTTTCAGTGAACATCATCATTTGTATTCGATTCCCGTGAATAACTACTTAGGTAGAAGAGACCAGGCCAAGCCACTTCTCAAGGATAGTCTTCACTGGCCCGCAATCTGAAATAAATCAGAAGCCTTCGCTCCCGCCGCAGAACTGATTTTCGGTAGCTCAGTAACTTTCTAGCCCGCCAACTAGGAGCCATAGATTGGAACCCGAACACGGATCCCCTCGGCAGTTAATTCGTGGTTGCCTCAGGCAGGCTGGCTATCTGTTCCTTCCAGGGCAAAAATCCCACAAAAGAACAAACCACATTCGCTTTATCAGGCTCATCCTAGATATGAGCTCCAAGTGGTTTGGTAAGCCCATGTCCAACAGATTAGGATCAGGAGAATGCGAATTCAAAAGACTTCGCAACCTTTGTAGGACCAGAATGATAGAATACTTTTACTTTAAGAATGAGAGATCTTACCTTGAGTGCACCCGGATTTGCCCGCCCTTTATAACTTTATGCAAAGCATGAAGGGGCCAAATGCAACACTTCTGGTGGTTTACGTTTGCAACGGGTCCCCAGTAACCTTTCCTTCCCAGGTGACAGATGTCTTCAAGTCTCGTTAGGCCCCTGGTTTCGATTCACCGTCAACTTCCAAGATCGACCGTTTCCGGAAGACTAAATGATGTGACCATCTGCAGACGAGAAGTCAAACATCTATTTTGGTGCTAAACCCTCTGCATTCGACCGGCAAGGATGACATGCATTCAACATCCCTAAGGAGGCGCACATTGCGCTAGCAGAAAGATACCTCCTTCTGTTTGAGGACCATTTCAAATCAGGAATTTTTTCGTGCGAGGGCGCAGTTGTTGGCCCATTTCTTAAAAAAGGGGATCGACATCAGCTAGCTAGCAACAGAACCATCAGCCCTAACAGTATCTCTGGAAAACCTTTGAGCATGTTTTAAAATACGTAATTCTGTTGCCTTCACGCGACAACAATTTTCTTCCTCTAGAACAACACGGCGTTTTGTCAGCTAGGTTTTGTGTCCCAGAAGTGTATCGTGGGCGGCCGGACACAGACGTTTGATGACGAAACAGTTTCGCACGCTACGCACATTGACTTTGCTAAAGCCTTTGATGGAATGCCATATTCCGCTGCTGTATAATCTAGAATGTTGCGGTATTTCTGGTCGGTTATTGAGTGTTACCCGCAGTTTTTATATAGGTCGCTCTTTCACTGTCACTCTTTGATTCCTCTTCAAAATTTAACGGATTGATGTGAAGATCATTGCTTGGTCCTCCCCATTTATTTCTTTACATAAACTAACCTTCTGGAAACAGTGATATATACTCCGCTAAAAACATCACACACGACGCTGGTAGCCCTCCTTATCCACTTCGTGTTAGGTACAACTCGTTAAGAATACCTCTGACTCGACTATCGATCAGGGCAAAATTCTTCACAGTTGCTAACTCCAAACTATGGAACAAACTCCTTAGTTACCTGCAGTCGTGCCCAAATTTAGTCCAGTTCAAAGCCCAGCTGGCAAAGCCACTGGATGTCCCGTTCTTAATTAACCTGACACGAGCTAATATTGGACCAGACGAGGCCTACGAACATGGGATAGAATTTTAGTTCGTGACCGATTCTTTGCCGAGATCACCATCCGGGATTCGGCTTCACCTCTTACTTCCTCACGTTATCACACGTCCCCGCTAGTGCACTCTTTGACCTCCCCCGTAACGATGTACCATCTTCACCAGTGGCTTGAGCAACTAACTCTCGAAATTTTCCCCATGTGGGCGGACGAAAATGTCAGCGTACTTACTGTTGGATTCATGCTATTATCACATCATGTGATTCTAAACACCACTATAAGTACTCCTCGCTCTTCATGTCATCTTATCCTCTTCATTGTCTTGTCAGAGCTACATAGGTCGTTCCTGGTAGCCCCTAACCGTCAACGACGCCTAAAACTGCTACCGTTGCTCATTCTAGTTACCACATTTTACGGAATAGATGCACTATGGTGCAGGTATGTTGCCACAATCCAATATATACCATAACCCAAAGCTAGCACCCAAGCCATACTAGTTCGCTCTTGCGTTTCAGATCTCGCATTCGCAGGAGACTTGCTGCTAACGCTTTCCTCCTCGTAACGGCGATTCCAAATTTGCTACCCTATCATTGCTGTTAGGAACCGGTTAGCTAGAGCTGGCGCTCGAGTTCTGGCGCGTTCAACCGAAACTACCCCGATCATCGCACTGGATATCTCAACTCGCATCTTTGCAAATTGATAAAATCGCAATTATTACTGTCTCCGGAATGGCTTGCAAACCTCATATTCCTCAGCCGTAGTGCTGAATGAAATCAAAATGCTGGGAGAACAAAAGTGGGAGGACGAAGAATATTATTGGCTAGTGTATTTAACGTATGTTCTTGCACAATATTTCTCTTATCTGCCGCACTTCTTGATGCAGCTTGCCGCATGTGAGTGCAATCACTTTTCTTGGAGTTTCCATATCCAAAGCTTCATAAATGTCCTCCAGATCGTTTGGAATAATCTTAGCGGTCTTCCTGCGTCTTCAGCATTTTTACGACCGATTACTGTTGTCAAATACATATCTTATCCACTTTGCATGATCTTTCGACTGGTTTGCACTACTCCGATGCAACTATCGAATTATTATTGCTTCTCCTCTCGCCGACTCAACGTTTCCGTCATTCTTTATACCGCTCTTGTCGTTTGGGGACTCCGGCCACATCTTGAAATCCGCCGTTGAGCTCCGGCAATGTTAGTCGCCAGCAGCGTTCACATGTAGTGCACCTAAACACAAAATGATTGATAGTCCGCTGCTTGCAAACAGTCCCAGGAAATTCTGTGTGGTCTTGAAAATTTAGGTTACTATATTTTATCTTTTCACTGGCATAATTGTGCTTTCTCCACTGCTTTGCGGCACCTAATTTCACTTTCCGATGAGCTTCCCCAATGACTCAATGTTGCTCTCACTCTCTTATTCGCTGCGATTTCTATTATTCGAATTTCCTGTGCATCATTCTTGGAAGCATTTGATTTTGTCTTGCGCATGCTTCTCGCAAATCGAGAAATATGCATTATTATTATTATTAACCATAGTGTACTGGGACACAGCAGTGAAATGTGGGTGCATGGGGTGATAGCGAACCGCCGCCAAATTAGTGTCATTGTGAGCACTTTTGGCAATGATAATCTGAGGAAGAGCGGAGAATGAAAAGGATAAAATAAGTAAGTAAATTTCAATGGATCATAATACGACACATTTATTACTCTGTTTATTTGTTCAACTTAATATTTACGGCAGAATTGTTATTCTTCTCTGTTCTGTCTTTTTCAGCAGGTATACGGTGTATGCCAGACGGTTCTCTGGATCCGACACGGGGACTCCGTAATTTTCTGCTGATGCCATTATGACCAATGTAAATATTAGTAGCTGCGGCATTTGCCGCAATTTTTTGCAATCTTGATAACACACCTGATGATTGTGCACGTTTTTACAGCTTTTGGTACTGAATACCCAAAGATTCAGCGCTTTCGGGATTTCGCATCCGTCCAAGAATAAATATTACTGAAATTATCTTTACTAGACCATTCGTATTTTGTGCTCAATTTTCCTCTAAGAAAATGCATGCAAAAATGATTTCCCAAAAGTTAAACCTCACCGGAAATCTTCCGGCCTGTCAACGCTGAAGAAATTGTAAGACAGGCAAAGTTGACGAGGCTTCTCATAGACCCTAGCATTGCTGCGAGGTTACGATCACGCAAAAATTGCATGACGAATGGCGACAGGTCATACCCAGAAGAGGCAACGGAAATTTATCACTCAAAACCGTTAAAGGACGGCGGCCAACGCCCGTAGCAAGGTTGAACAAGAACAAAGCAATCAATTTCTTTTGCAGATAACCACACCATTTCGGCGTTTCCTCCCGGAACAGCGATGGGGAGCACTCAGAATTGCGACCTCCTAAGCTCTAGAGGCGAGAGCGGTGACTACATTCTGGAGCAATTCGACCAAGGCATCCGCAGGACTTCGTGCCTTGTTCAGGCTAATAGTATAAAAGTATTTTAGCACCTGTATATGGTATTGTGCAGCGTAGAAAAGACTACCTGGCGGAGGCTACCGGTGGGCAGCAAAATGGTAGTGGGCTCAGCCGCTTCTTATCGGAAAGGCGGAAATTGAGGAAATGCAGGTGCTCTCGAGTAAAAATGAAACTAGGTGTTGTAGGGAGGCTGCAGTATTTGTTCTTGAGTGCAGCACGTTTAAAGGGCGGTCTACTTCCCACATCTACTGAATAGGTTCGATAAGTCTGGAGGTTTTTTCAGGTCCCGCGAATTACCATCAACAAGCCCTCTTTGATTCGCAGAATACTCTATTCCAGCTGCTTTTATTGCTCTTAGGAGTTCCTTCTTCCGCCCAATACTACCGGGGAAGCTAACCAGTGGGGTGTTCTCTTTCCCGTTTCCTAGGGATAATAGTGCTCTTTACAGGCCATTCAATCTTGATTGGTTCTAGACTCATTTAGGCAGCTATGTGGTGGTTCCCATACAATGTTTGCTGCCGGAAAATTGCCCGGAGATGTAGAAGATGATGTTTACCTCGTTTTATATTGCAAAGAAGGCATTCTATGTTGTGCATGGGGTCATCGGTCTACGATACTCTCTCGAGCTTTTCTTCGGTAGTCTGCATCAGAGCAGGTGAGTTGCATCAGTTTGTTCCCCTGGTTTCACGTAAGTTTTCAAATAATTTAGTACCCTTTCATTTTTATAGTCTGCTTTGTATATGAGCAGATAAAGTGTTTCGCGGGGACCGGGTCACCCGTTTGCGAAATAGAATTTCTTTTGTGGTCCCAACTCTCGCCGGTTATTTAAATTCTTTGCACCTTAGAAAAGAAAGGCTGATTTTGGCGGTTACATGCTCAACTGCAGCAGTCTTGCTAGTGATTTTTCCGGGAATATCTATTTCAGAAAATAATTTGCTTAGAGCCCCTGTTTTCAACCGCCCGCTACTCCCACATCACGCGGGGCTGATCTGCACTGTCATGGTCCGCAAATCTAAGCTTGGCCGTTATCCTTAGGCTTCCTTGTGGTTTCTCTGTGCTGAGAATTTTCTACCACGCTGCGTTACGCATCAAGTGAAATTTATTTAAATAGTTCCTTTTTGCTGGACAATGTTGTGAAACTAATGGGCCTGGGATAAAAGTTGTCCCACCTGCAGTCACGGTAAAGTTGTTCGTGACGTCACAGTGGAGACCGGACATCAGAGGATTCTGTGGCATTCGCTTTGCGAAAGCTAAACTATCCCTCCTGCTTCTTGCCATTTATATGCATATGTTTCTTGAATTAACGGAGACGTGCCTATAACAATTTTAGCTGGTACAAAAAATTCACGGGAGTAGATATTTATAATTTCCAAGGGACTAAGAATAACTGGACACAAGCAGCTTGAACCAACTGACTATTAAAAGCAAAATGGTTGGTGGCGGTATAGCCCGGAGGTATAAGCGCTTGTCCCGAACGATGGAGCATATTAACGAAATGTTTGTCTGAATGCAACAATAAGCCATAGACTTTCAGATAAATCCTATAAATCATCCTTGGCGACAGGATTTAAGAATCAGTCAAAATGCGCCCCTGCGCAAATGAATTCCTGATGCGTAATTCGGCAAGGCCAGAAAAATAATGCAAGTCGCAGCCTTAACCGATGAACTTATAGCAAGTTGGCCTGTTGTGCATGTTTACGGTTTCAAGAGGTGCCAAGGTCAACACGGCCATATATGAGCTTTAGATCAGAGAATTTATTTCCCCCAGAACTTCCAGTTCAATAATGGTGCTTTCAGCGGAGGATGGGCTAACTGAAATCCTTGAGCCTTATACACCTTTGATGTTACTAAGGCGCAAGAAAGATGGGGGGTGCAGTAGCAGAAATTTCACTTTCAAAAGAAAGAAACCTGTATGGGCGAAGTACACCAAACTTTATTGTTCTGTTATCTACGGAAGCTGAGAGGATTTACAGCCGCCGCTACAAGTTAATTAAAAGGAGCCTGACAATTAAGAATCAAGCAGCGTATGAAGTGAGCCAGCGAGCTCGTAGCAGTAAAGTTTATGGAGCAGAAAAATGTAAAATTTACGAGAGAAATCCATCGTCATTTCAAATGTGATTTTACGCATCATACAAAGTTATATCGTTCTTGGTTCGCAAGGTTTTCATTACATATATTAGCAGAATCACGTAAGATCATACTTTATAGACAGTCTGTACGTGATATTTTGAGTCGTGTAGTTTACAGTGCCCAAACAATTTCCCTGTCTCTTTTCCCTTACAGAGACCGTTGGGAGTGAATTTCTTTGTCTGTTAAGTCCTCTAGTCTAATTGAGGCAATTTTCCAGGGTTTTAACCTTTT
>LUCM01003032.1:0-10009 GCA_008360955.1 Fasciolopsis buskii | reverse complement strand
AAAAAAGAAAATTTAATTTAAAAGCAGGGGATAGCCAACTAAACCAGTTTGTAGAGGTAGAGCTGGAGAACCCCGTAGAAAAACTGAAGCAGCCAGAAGTGGAAGTCCTTGACAAGAAAGATACAAAGGATACTGTGTAATAACAGAAGGCGGATACCGCACAACTGTATTAAATTGGTGGTTGTTGGCAGCAGTGCCCAAAGAGAAGGAAATAGGCGGCATGTTTTGGACATGTTCTGGATGGCTGGCTTGCATTCAAGGGCACCGTTTTTCAAATACCACCGAACGGGCCTACATCAAGGCTCGCAGGTAGATTAGCCAAGGCCAGTCCTGATGGAATTTTGGAGCATGAGCCGACTAGGTACACGGTTTTTGCGAAGAAGCATGGCAATCATAAAACCAAATGGTCTTTTACGTGTGACAGATGTTTCGACAAACCTACAGACAAAATTCGAGGCTCATTTAGCTGCTACCATTATTATGTAAGCTGAATTCGAAGCGCCTATGGTAGCTATCAAAACTCAGTACGCCTTGTTGCGGCCGGGACGCGTACACCTGGAGAGGCGCATGCGGAAAACAAGGGTCCATAAGCCTCTGGTAAACAAGAAGTCTCAGTGTTTAAAACCTAGGAACAGTCAAGCGGAGACCGCTAGTAATGTGCGCTCTGGATCCAGGATGGAAATAACTAAGGCAGATGATCGTAATACACCTGTGGCAATCAAACAAATAAGACCGATCGCATTTACCTCCAGGTCCGAAGTGCTCGGAGGTAAAAGCTTGGCAGATGTTGCAGCCGGTCCTCTACTGAACGGAGATCCAACAGCGATCCCCACGGACAACCGCGTATACCGACGCGGGATTTATATTTTGCAATGGCCCCCATGGAACCTGTAGGGGACATTCATAGGGCCATATCCAAGATAAAAGCCAGGTGAACCCTCAAAACCGCATCCAAGGATGGCACAGGGGAAGGTACGGTAGGCAAAGTAAACGTCCAAGGAACGCTTGCAAGTGAACCATGGATATGACCCATCGACGCCTGTAGAGTTCCGGGAAAGTGAACTGAGCTATCAGCCGGGACTAGGGAATTCCAATTAATCGCGACCAAAGAATCACGGTCAATAGCAAGCAAGATAAAATGGTCAACTTGCAGAATAATGAAGCTGAAAACCCATAGTTTTGCGGTAAGTTCTAGCTAACTGGAAGTCGCAGTTCACAATGCACACGGCAAGCGTTCAGGCAGCCTCAAGCTTTTTTGGAATTTTTAATAAAAATTTGTGTTGTCTCTTTATACGGGCCCCAACCGCCAGTGATGAGGAGAATCCTGAAGTGCTGGGTCTGAAGTAAGCATCGTTAGACCGAAATAAAGAATCTGTAGTGTTGTGGGGCTGCGACATTCCGGAGAACAGCCTGGACATCGAAGGTGCCTCGGGGGGAACACTAGAACAGGCAGTCCATCAATGGCTCCTTTGACAAGGCCTCATCTAACACGTAAGGCTTGATACCAGAAAAAGAGGAAGACACTGCTCCCCACTAGAGTTGGTGATCCATAAATATCAGGCGGATATAAGAAAGAAACCGTGAAAACCCTATGCAAAACTGACCAGTGTTAGTCTAGTTTACGCTTTCGCTACAGCAAGGGCCGCTAGTTAGGGAGTTCGCTGGGTGTTACAAAGAATTAGAGGAATAATAAGGACCGTTACCCCTATACCCTAGTTTTCGGGACACGAAAGCCCGACCGTAGAATAAAAGGCGCCCGTCATTAGGAGAGGTCTAATGGGGCTGGCGGAGTAGTTCGGCTCTGCTAGCTTTTATCAACAGCAACCGCCGGTCATCATGTTCGGACCCAAAAGTAATGCGATTAATAAAAACACGAACGAGAATATGGGAAAGTGAGAAGCGTTTTGTAAAAAAAGCACGCAATGGGCCACTAGCATTCCAACGAAGGGAATTATGCCTGTTTCAGCTCAAGGAACATCGAACCACCCTCGGCAACGTACACCACCCATGCAAGGCTTCGGAAAAGGCACATTATTGGCTACCTAGTAGAAATATCTGACAAGAACCTAGAATTTTCCAAATCAACAAAGGCAAATAACGCATGGAAAACGTTCAAAACTCCATTCTGCCAGACGGATGAGGCCTATATCCACCGGAAAATCCAGTGGACTGTCCAGATCTCAAAATGTCTGAAACTGCCACAGAGGAAAAGATTGTGACAGGCTTAGGCACACCAGGCAGGTTCAAAGCTGCTGCCTTGGAAAAGATACACCATGCAACTTCTTGGCCATTTTTGGGAAAACTTGCAGTCTCTGTGTTGCAGCTCCATAATTTCTTCCTCGATAAAGGGAGAGTGCTTAAATAATGGAAAACGGCATGTGGATATACTAACGGACCTAAAAACTCCAGACCAGTCAGCCCAACGTGCGAATTATTTGTGCCTGTTGAGAACTATCACAGGGTAGATATGACGGCACCTAGGAAATCAAATTGCCACTTTAGCAACACAAGACGGATTCGTAGTGGGAATGCCTTGACCTATAAAACTCTTGCTATTTCCGGATGAGATAACAACTAGCTTAGCAAAGGGCCATTGGGTCGAAGTTTGAAAAGTAAACTTTGGCAAGCTTTTGAATCAGTCAACCGCAACCGTTTGGATCGCGAAAAGGGAGCACTGAGAATAACAAAGAGGACGTTTGGGTAAACAGCTTTCTCAATGGAAAGACTCAGCTTTGGGGTTGGAAGGTACACGATAGTTGTCAAAGACTTGCTAAATGGTGGTCATCAGAGATCGATACTAGAAGCAACAATCCTCTTCATATTCGTGAATGATCTACCAAAGACAACGCGCAACCCATATAATCTTTTCGCTGATTCTGCCGAGATAGCAGATGCAGACATGGAGGAGGGCATCGGCGCTACCAAAGCTTAATCACACATTTGCCTGGCCAGGTGTCAACGGTCGGCCTGTGGAGGACAACGGAGGAATTGAAGTAAATGATACTGTAAAGATTTCCCGCTGCAAGGACCCAGATGCAACTAGTGGGAAAAATTAAAGCTCTAGGAGTAGCGCGCATGTGCACTTAAGGAGGTGAGGGGGAAACATTTTGGCCAGTAGGGAACACGAAGTGCTTGGGCCCTTATATGGGATTATCACGATAATGAAACTCGAGTATCACGTTCAGGTCTAAACGCCGTAATTGCTAAAGGTACAAATTGTCTTGAAAGGGTTCGGGATCTGGCTGCCAAGATTATGAATGGCCAAAAACACAAGGACCCCGGAATTTTTCTCCCAGACGCCAACGAACCCGCGGCGACTTAGTTGATAATTTCAAAATTGTGGATGGTCATTCAGTTACAGAACGTGAGGAACTGTTCACTCCCATGCCAGGCACGGAGCACCAGAAGGCTAAACTTTTGAGTGAAGCGCAAAGACAAATGACTGCAGATGAGAGCTAGGTTCTTTACCAACATGATGGTTTTACTGTGGAACGGATTAACACAACAAATGATTGACAGTAATAATGTTCATGAATTTAAAGCAGTTTCGGAACGCCTGGTGAACAGCAACAGGTTCGTTGCTGTAGCAGCAACTTTCAAGTGAAAAAACGTAAATCATTTCTTGGATGGCACTGCACCTGATGCCCTGCCTTTTGAAAGAAATGAACACCCGTGGTTTTGGAAACTTTGGACAGCAAACAACAAGAAGAAATCTGGATTTTTGTGTGGTTAGATGCCGGGTTTTCGTCCTGTACACGCTGAGGGGAACAAAACTGAACCCAGAGAAACATTGATAGTGACAAACACAACGGTTATGCGCCCTGTAAATTGATGCATGCAAATAAAGAACTTAACTTCCAGTGTAGCGTTTGAAAACAAAGAGACTCGTCCATAATGAGTTGATCTGGACGCTCGCTTAACCGTTTTGAAAACTTTTATTGTTTGACAGCCGAAACGAAAATTTGGGTTTTTGCTAATCAAAACTAAATTCGGAAATTTTCCCATGATCAGGTGTGCAATGGATTTTGCTGCTGGTTAGCCAATGTGCTGGGCACTCAATTATCTTCCTCTTGAATAATCCCCGTATTTCAGAGGTGAACCGATGGAGCAGTTGTTGTAATTGTTGTATATTGGTCTCCTATTGTGGTGAGGACTTGCGATACAGCTTTTCACTGCAGAGAGTTGACGCTGCATCCGAGGGAGGGGTTTTATCCACCAGGCAGCCCAAAAGGCCGTTGGGCTTTGAGTGAATCTTCGTTGGGTGCTGGGGAAAAAGAGCGGCAAATCAATGGTAGGGGTTTCGAAGTATCCTGTCTGTGAGACAGCACGAGCCGGACGTTTCCTGTCTGGTCAGACGACTGTATTCTGTTCGACAAAGGTATGCGGTTGACTGGCCGATTGGCGGGAGGATCCTGTACTAAAGCTTTATTATGATTGGGTCTAGGCTTTGAGGTTCTTCACTGGGTTGGAAATTTACTGCACCTCAAGGCGGGCGGAAAAGATTTAGTAATAAGGTCTAAAATGTGATGTTAATAAGAAAGCGTGGGGTTGGAAGGATACCATTTTGCCCAAGGCCTGCAGAAATTTGACCTTAGCTGTTGATTATGATATCTTGGTAGCGGTGAGCGCAAATCGTGATAGCATAAGTTCGAAGATCAGGGTTACCCTCAGGGATTTGGAAATGCCTCTGTTGCCGGAAAACCAGCTGGAGGCGAATTACATTCTGCTGACACCGTAGAAAGTCGACTAATTTGGACGCTTCTGCTGAAACGACGCTAGTTATAATACACTTGCTTGATTGCATAATAAATCGGACAACCGTAATGCTGGTGATTTTCCCCCCTGGAGGCTGTTTATTTTGAAAAAAATCATTGTTCATATGGGAAGCGTATGCTTTGGGACTTGGAACTGTCTCGAGGTAAAGTAAAACTCTTAAAATTTGAGATGTCTGTATGTTATGAGGTATCATCACTTACATTTTGGGCAGTGCCAAGACATGCGGTATGCGTGACCATCGTGAGCGATGAACGCAGTGCAAAAAGAAAAATCCTCTCAAATCCATGGGGTGAACCATCGATAACAAAATACCGGATGTACATTTCATGTAACATTTGGATAAAGCAAGTAGAAAAGGTAACAAATAAATGCTTAGAAAGATTTGGCCCAACGGGCCTCTCCTCAGTTCTAGTTAGTCAGCTTTCCTGCTTAGCCCGCGGGCCGCGAAATGTATGCAAGAGAACGGAGTGGTTTAGCTTGATGTGTAAGGGCTCAAACCTTGGCTTCCAATGGCTTCAACGTCGAGGATGGTAAGAAATTAGCTCTCCTTATTTAACAAGATCTCTAAGTGGTGGAGATAAACAAGAACTAGATATAACGGAATGAGTGACGCATGGTAAAGGAAAAGGGTCAAAATAGAAATAAAAAACATAGAAGCCATGCGTGACAGATTATATAGCCTCTTGAACAGCACGTTGAACAAACAGGCAAACCGCGAGAAGCCGAATATTGAGGGCGCAGGTAGTTGCGACGGAGCGGGCGGCGACACTAGATACAAATCTTGGTTTGTTGTTGATAATTATGATTTCCGAAATTGTAGCCTTTTACAGCAGCTGCGCGGCAGGTGTTGGGGAATTTAGACGAATCAACCGACTAGCTGGTGGCCGGCCGGATGCAACTAGGGTAGTTTCACTCTTGTGAAAGTAAATTACCAGAAGTAGCGTACCAATGCCAAATCGGCAAACCCCAGTGAAGGCGCTTGAGAGGTGCTGCACCTCAGTCTTGAGTAGAGGAAGAATGGTGCACTTTTCAGAGAACGCTAACCCACATCACATGCAATTTGTGAAGCTTGAATAAAAACAACTCTGGGAAGGGGTAAGTGGAGCAAGTAAAAAAGAGTGCGCTTGAACTTCGGGGCTGGAGGGCTGCTAACAGCAACAATTCTGGCAAGCTGGGCTGGCTGAATTCTGGTTTCCCATCCTGAAAAATTTTGAGCACTGAAGGCAGGTTTTATGATTCACCATTCTAGACGCACCCGCACACTACCGCAGTTAAGGTTCAAGGCCTGTTTTCACCGGCCAAGTAGCTCGCTCTGATCGCAAACTGTGGTGCTATGATGACGCCGGTGTACTCCGTTGGTGGGAAGACGGAAGGAGATACGAATAAAGTAACTGAAGCCGGAAATGGGGTTTCCAGGATTGTGTAATTCCGGGTGAGCCATAGAATGAGGTGGTTGTTCGTTCAGGCGGAACTGAGTGGTCCAAAATTAAGTGAAAGAGTGTCAGCCTTGCCCTGGTGCTAGTTGCAAAATATGAAGTTGTCAGTTGTGCGATCAGATCGGAATGCCCTTAAATACGAGTAGGTATATTTCGACGGATGTTTATGAAGAGTTGGACAGACCGATCTAGCTTGTATGTGTTTGGAGGGAAAATAGACTAATGTTTGGGACGATAGGCCGCGAATAGCGTTACTAGGCACAACTATCAAAGAAGGTAGAGGGAAAAAAGTGCACCTGGAACAAGCTGCGCCGCTGTGTAAAAATTCACTGGGTGAGGAAACCAGTGCAAGAAATTGGATGTGGAATGCGAATTGGAGTGAGAGGTCGCCAGAGGATCTCGTAATTGTAAAATTGATTTCTTTTCACCTACCTGATCAAAATGCCTGGAAATCTAGTAAGCCACATTCCAGATAGTGTCTGTAGGGCAATAGACTCGATTTCTTAGAAGGCGCTTAATTTTTTGAGTTTTAATGTGTCCAAAAGCATTCCAATATACGTGCTGTAAAATTCTGTCGTCTTTGCTTGTATTATGATAGAGCACACTGCCACCGTTTTATATAACGTAAACCACCGTTTAACTGATGGTTTTTAACGCTGTTTTAATTTCTCAGTCCCGCTGCTGCAAAGCCGTTTTTCGGGAGTCAAGTTATGATTGCCAAATCCATTTTACGTCGATCGTAATCCCCGACACAAAATCCCTCCTCAGAGAGAAGCTCTAGGACTGCATAGGAGCCTCAATGTGGAAAGAGTTCTATCGATTAAAAATTCCCCATAGCCACCTGGCACGACTGGGGGCCAGGCATCCAGACGGGTCCATGCAACCTTTGTCTCCGGTGACCGTCCACATAGACAAATCATGATCAGCTTTGCCAGACGGCCACGAAAACGCCCGAATGTACACCTATCTTCTATTGCTCTCTCGGTAGGTTGCAAAGATCCCTTCCACTTCCATGGACCTAAAATGTTTGGCATCAAGAAAAGCTTACCTCGTCCAATCCAGGCCCCTAAATTGCTAGTTACCGACGATGGTACAGCAATTACACCCTCAAAGATCAATACATCAGTCCCCAGCGGAACAAATCCGGCAGTGTCAATCCGGTTACCAAATTATTCAGACCTTTATTTAGTCACCTTGTTAATCTTGTCACTGCGATAACTCAGTCCCCTGGATCTAACGATATTTTCTTCCCTCTGCCTCCACCGTTTTTGCGGCAATCGTAAGGTCATCTCTAAGGGACTCCCCATGCCTGAAGAAGACTGTGGACTTGCATCAAGGATTTAGAAGACCTATTAATTTGCCGGCTCTTGCCGTGAAGGACCTGCGCTGTTGCATCAGACTGGCCAGAAACACTGTCCATGGTCCTCATTTCTCACATTGTCATCATCATTCCGGCGCACTCACACTGGTCCCAACACAAAACCATATGCCATCCCACTAATGTCCCTCTCTTTCACTTCTAGCTATTCAGAACTTCCCCCCTCCACTCCCCTTCCTGAACAATCACAGCTTCATTATTCACACCCCAAACAATGTTTCTTCATCTGCTCTTCACACTTGTTCTACCAGAGTTTCGGGTTACCCATATACTAGCGTATTTAAACATGTCGTCCACCTTCTACCTATTCCACGTCCAACTTTGTCTGCTGTATCTCCTCCAAAGCCCATCAAAACAGCCTTATTATTACATTCTTCCAAATCTACTCAAAGTACTCTTGACTTTTAATGCATCACTCATCTGGCATTGCAAACCCAAGACTTACTCCTTCTCAGCGTCAACGTGAACCTCTTGCGCGCTAATTACCCGTCCTTCTTACCCACTTAAGCTCATGCTCCTAGAAAAGGTTTCTGCATCCGCCAACCTACGTATCATCTTCATCAATGAGTACCAAATTAACAAGGACACATCTAACTGCAAGACCTCCTTTATTGGACGCCTGTCTTTTGCAAGTGGTAGAAACAAGAGCTATTGGGGCGATTGCTTGTCTACATAGAACAGAACCTAGCAACATTCTTCCTGAAGCGATCCCCACAGTGAACTGATCCAAGAATCCTTTCGGCTCACTATCACGATGTCGCCTCGTGCTGTCCATATGGTATGTATTTATCGACTTCCATCTTAAGCTGAAATAAAGCGTTTTTCCTTAGCGGATACACGATCACCTAGCCAACTCCCATCAACTTCCAAAACTATCGATGGAGACCTCAATATCTCTCGCCTGAAGAATAAAAGTTGAGGATAATGAACACCCTGATAGAAAGTTCACCTGAGCATGCTTGCGAAGTTAGTCCGGTTTCGGGCTCAGTGCATGTGAAAAAGGAGGGATCACTTATATGCCAACGTCGATTTCGCAGCCTCAAATTATTGGAAAAAGCACCGCTGAATTGGGTTGTGTGCGACCGGGTGCGCTGTGCAAAAGTACATATTTTTGCAAATGGTAGAGAAGAGGCTTGAGGGGGTAATGACGGGAATTTATTTGCCCGTGTTCTGAAGTTGAACAAGATGATGTTGACGCGGTGGGTTTATTGGCCTCCAGTAATCAAGCAGTTATAATAAGATTCTGCGTATCGGCCAACTGGCCACAGGAGGGGCAAGCGTAATATAAACCTTAGGCAGGCCAGTTCTCAAAGAGTAATTTGACAGTTTATTGCGCTATCAACCAAGATCGCACCTTAGGGTATAAAGAAACATGTAGCTGTCAAACCGGGGCTGTGTGGAGCCATCCATTTTGCAACACTTGCTCTTGGGTGATGTCACACAAACATTTTTGGAAGATGGCTTATATCCTCACAGCCCGAGTAAGTTACTTGTTGATGAGGACACACTGATACAAATATAATCTTATTTCGCCAAAGGAGGAATGGTTGAACCCATAATGGCAATTTACATAGTTCCGGCACCTGGTCTTAAGTTTCAGCATGTTTCGCCTTTTGCAGCAGCTTTCGGGTTCTGGTTAACCTAACTTCGGCAATGCCACAGTTTATATGCCGCATTCATTGGTTCACTTCAGTCCAGCCTACACGAAACACTGGTGACTGCAACGTTTAAACCAGTTCCCAAACCGATATATCCTTGAAATTTATTTGGATCCCAACGGTTGTCGAGTTTTAAATTTCTTTGTTTCTAAAAAGAGAAAGATTTTTTGCCCTTCTAATTTTCGCCCTTCAGGTGGTCCCCAGCAGGTGAGGTCCAGGTTGATTTCCTTTGCCTCGCAGCTGGTGTTAGAGAGCACATCTTCTGATCATCCTTCCGAAGTTGCGACAGAAAACCGTTCTTGTCCCCGTCAACTCCCAAGGCCACGAAATTTGCCCTATTTTCCGTGGGTGCTGAGGCATTGCACCATAGTTTTTCAAAGTATAGATGCCACATACGCACAACCTGCTGGGCCCACAATCAGCGAAGATGTGCATTCTGAAGATGAAGAATCTCATTTAGTGTTGGTCAATCTGCTTTTATAAGCTTAAGCAGCGTGAACTTCGTCGCCAAAGCCGGATAATCGGGAGAAATCGGATCGGCTCAGTAGCGAATCACAAGTTTAGGCCCAATCCCATGGGAGCTGCCGCTAGTTGTGAGATACCACATCGACGTAATCATAAGCACGCGTATTAGAACCACTGGTACTGAATTAAACGTCTCTACAGACGTCTTCTGAAACTGGTGAGGCCGTCGTTGTCGCTGCTCTCGCCTAAAATCAGCCGCTGCACATGCGGTTGCTGCCGTAGCTCGGGCCGAATCA
>LUCM01003030.1:0-20858 GCA_008360955.1 Fasciolopsis buskii | reverse complement strand
CCAAAATCATCAGGTTTTAGGTGACCGCCCCACACCACTTTGTCCGATATGCGACCACCGGATGAGATGTGACTGCCGAAATAACACGACTTCTCCATTTCGCCCAAATCCTCACGTCCATGATCAAAGCTCCAGTTTCGGCCACTCCAATCATGTAACAGCACTTGACATTTTGAAGTTGAAAAACTCATTACAAATACACAAACACACACGTACACTCTCTCAGGTGACCAATAAAGACTAGCAAATTGTTTGGGTATTCACTGGAAAGCACAACAGCAACCTCATATTTTAAATCAGACAGTTTCCCACTTGGGCGAAATACAAATTCCATCATCCTCTTGTGAGGATAGGACGATTTACATAACTATAGCAGTTACATAGTTGAAACATAAAAGCGAAAGTGGAAACCCTGTGAAATATCGCATAATTTAGAATCTTTCAGTGTCATTCAGAGTCGCAGAACTGCACTGTCGAATGAATCGAATATTGCTTTGATGGTTGTCAGTAATGCGGCATCCACTATCTGCTCAGCTTGATTGATCGCCTGTCACCGGAACCGTGAGATAAATGGTTTGGTTTTCATGATACGTCATGGGCCACTTTGTCTGATCTGTTCATGCATGTACTACTGTTTTCTTTAAGGCTATTCTTGTAATTCTGGTGTAACTTTTTTGTCTGATTCCCCAGAGAATGATCCGCACAAAACCGAGCGTGTCATTATATGCCAGTCGTTCATTGTGAAGAGGGTCCCAAATGCTGTAGTCATGCAGATGGTCTGCAGATATGTGGCATGCAACTGTTTAAAAGTTACCAGTCTTAAGCAAGGTTACTGCACCTAATCAGCTGGATTGTTTCAACCAGTAGGATATTGTCATACCTCATGTCAAGGGCACTGTCATTGTGTCAGAACAAAATAAATTATCCTGTTCCTAAGGTTTTTTTTGTTACGTTAGTTTGCTCATATTTGCCAAGCTATTAAAGGAAAAAGGAAATGAAATCATGTGTGAGACCGGCTTCATTCGAGCACGCGTTAATTTTTCGCCCCCTTTATATGAATAATCCAAGGAAGAACCACCGGCAATCGCAGTCATGGTTCTCATGTGATCGTTGACTGAATATCCCTCGTTATCCAGCGAAGGTTTCGCGACAAACGTATTTCGGATCTACATTTAATGAATGCAGAGAATATGACCAATGCTAGTGTCATTGCTATTTTGGTATTACCATCATTATTATTATTCCACAGTCGTTATCTACAACCCTCCAGTTGGCTATTTAACGAATTCTTGCTGTCTCGTTAATAAAGTGAGGTTTTCCAGA
The DNA here is from genome assembly GCA_008360955.1 of Fasciolopsis buskii. Classification (NCBI taxonomy): domain Eukaryota; kingdom Metazoa; phylum Platyhelminthes; class Trematoda; order Plagiorchiida; family Fasciolidae; genus Fasciolopsis; species Fasciolopsis buskii. The sequence goes on along the minus strand of LUCM01003030.1, from coordinate 19,535 downwards.
AGTATTTATGCTGAAAATGGTCCAGGATGAATACCACATCAGGAAGGAGAGAAGAACCTAGTAGCTGTTTGCCAATGAACACAACCGAACCACTAGCCATATCGTTGCCGAGGACATTCACCATGGTAAGTCAGAAACAACTGGCAAACGAACAAGATTGTAAATATAGAACTACTCAAGCAGTTAACCTCAGAATTCATAGTGCTAAGTCATGGTACTTCGCCAATGCCTTTGAGATGACCGTCGGTAAAATTTGCCTTTTATTTGCTGTTGGTGAAGACCAACGTGGCTCCATGAAATTAGTGCATTAGAATTATCCATACCGTCTAGGATCATTTGGGGATCTATCTAAACGAATTGAACCTCTTCACGAATAACTGTTTGAGAATGCAGTTGTTGTCCCATTCCTGATTACCTTTTGACCGACTATTCGGTACGTTATTTTTCCCTCTGTACTCAAAACAAGTTGGTACAAAGCACCCTGGTGACAATCTTACGAAACACTGCTATCACCAAAGGCTCTTACCGGTGAGACAATGAAAATTTTTAACTGCAAAGAAGTCGACATTACTCAAATGAATCAAGCAAGACAGCTACCTGTCCGCTTGCCTGAGCCGTTTACGGTAGGATCAATGTGAGATGAGTAAGCTAGTTATGGGCACATGAGTAGCCATAAATATGACGGATTGCGGTAATCCGTGGTCACTCCTTGGATAGCCAATGAAAAACCAATTTATTGAAACATACCGGGTATAGCACTACATTTTATTATGTGGCAAACTTTTGCTAGTCCATAGAAATTATCCTTCAGGCAAAAAACGGCTGGGATCTGACACTAACCAATAAGAAGCAGATTAAACGTAACGAAACCGAAGACCATTTTAGACATGGTGATTTGAAAGGAATTTTTCATGACTTCATTCTCCTTAATAAAATTCGTGCCGGATAAGGGACCATGACGTTGCTTTCGACATTAACACTAGAGGGAATCGGTGTGTCCGCTGAACAAATAGATGGATGCGAATGGCAGATAAAGGATGTGTAGGGTCTGAAAGAATTCCCGTAGAAAATTCTTCTCGATCTTTAATGTACAATCCGCGTATGCGGTTTACAAGTGAATCAACTAGAGTAGAAAAATTATAATTGGTATTAGACTCCTCGGTACGCAATGCGAAGATCCTTTCCAAGCCGACCGAGAAAAACTGCTGCGGGTAAGTAGACTAAGACAAGTGCAGATTGATGAACAACTACAGCAGTGAAAACCCACCTGGCACCAAACTGTCTCAGCCTGCGATTCTCAGAGTCCATAACATTATTTCTTACCACAATCAAACAGTAGACGGCGTCCTAACCTAATGGTTAGTGCAGCACTTAAGTGCTTGACAGTATTCACTTCGGGAACTGGCATTGTTGATGACCGAATGCCTACAGGGACAAGATTAATGATAAAGGATGAAAGTACATTCAGAGTATTCAGAAATATTAAGATGATGACAAAATTTCAGAGAAAAAAGTAGTCTAATAGGGAAAGTGTAAAAACCGGATTCAGTTGTAATAAACTGGAGGAGTACGGCATCACCAACATACCTAAGACGTTACGCAGGAGATGCATTGAACAAAGCAATAAAATAGATAGTGAAAACGTGTGAAGAAAGAACAGGACCTTGAGGAACATAGGCCGTCGGTGACCAAACGGATAGGGTCGTGGCCGTTGGACTTGAAGATCGTGAGTTCTAATCTTCCCACCGCCAATCAACTTGCCGACTTGGCCGCCCTCTGCTGGTCGCGGCCCCCTTTTTATAAATGAGGTACACTGTTATTTCATTAATTAAGGAAGCAAAAGATAAGAACAAAGAAAAAGTATAATAATTAAACGACCAGATGAACAATAACCAAATCAACTTAGTTGGGTTTTGTTGGAAAAGTTATCTCCCCACCGTGACCATACAGTAACTCATGCCAATGAAGCAGAAGAGAATGGAAGACCGAGTCATAGACAGAAAAATAACCAAAGGAGATAGAATAAACTGATTTCACAGTGCTGTTTAAGCCTTTAGTCACAAAATGTTGAATTGACGTACTGCATCCAATGTGCACTTATTAGGTTAGTATGCCAACTGAACCGGATTATCAAAGATTACTAAGAAAAAACTTGAGTTCCAGGTGTATGTGCCCACGTGTTTGTAAGACACTGCACATTCTTGTCGTTTGATGGCTAGTGGTCCAGTGAGCTATGCAAAATGGCCTATGCAGTCGAAAATGCATTCATGCCCGGAAGGTCAGTGGATAGAGGCCTAAAGAAGTAGTCTTCTTGTCCTCCAAGTCGGGGTTGATTTGAGTTGTCAATTCAATCAGAAAACAATAATCGAAAGAATCATTGGCCCAAGTAGAGAGGCTTTCACTTAGCCACTCTCCGATGTCTGGCTGATAGGATCTTGTTAGAACCGAAAGGTTCCGTTTATAACACTAGTAGTTCTCCTGTTTAGCCAATCGACACCCTAGGAGTATGTATCCGTCATTTTCTATGAATGACGCAGTTACCAATTTCATACTGCATCGGTGATCTCAAAAAATAGCCAGGACCGCGCTGCCCATTGCATCGAGCAAACTAAGTAGTGATAAATGAGCTACTGCTTAGAGTCCCTTCTACTGTTCGAACAATTTGCTATCTCCAGTTGTCTATTCTTTACCTACCCGTTGAAGATGTTACATGACAGACCTAAAGAATCTCTCTCAGGGATGCTCTGGTTGTTTCCTGTGCTGGGATAGGACTCTACTGCCTTACAATTCCTAGTTTGAGTCAAAGGGTGTGGTGAGGATTCCCAAGAAAAACTACAGTGGGGAAATATTATTCGCTCAGCCACGGATGGTTGAAGCTCGGTGCATGTGGTTGGTGGATGCATAAGTGGAAGAGCGAGAAATAAATTGGACGCATTATTCAAGTCAAAATGTTTTCCCTACTTAACTACTTTCATTTTTCGCACACTAAACCGGATTAAACAACATGCTTCTTTATCTAGAACTCTTGAAACACCTGAACTAGACGTAGCATGTGTCTGCGAAACGTCCATAGGAGATCCTACTATCGTAATCACTCTTCGGAGCCCAGATGCGACTTTAGGCTCTTTCACTACTCTTCGTGCGTTTAGTGATCCGGTACCCAGCATTTGTGCCCATGCTGGTTCCAGGATAAATTCGGACATGTGAATCGGGCGTACACTTAAACTAATCACAGTCAAGCGCCACGTGTGTGTACTTCGACTAAAAACCCATATGTGCATCAACAACAGTTGAGTGAAACTTTCATGTTTGCTTTATGTGTATGTGCCTGATCCAACCAATTGGGGCTCACCTGAAGTTTAAAAAAAGATCTCGACTATTTCGAATCGTGCATTAAACGGAAGTTGTATTCGGTGCTAGTTTTACCCCAACTTGCGTGTCTGGGGGGAGGGGGTGGAGTAGGAGAAAAGAAGAAATCAGAGGAAGCTTTGGTGTATTGCATTGTACTGTATAGAATTTTGCATACAATCAATAGTGTCGCATTTCAGTAAAAATGTGAGAGTAAAAATAAAGTACGAAAAAAAAATTAAAATACACTCGCCGCCTCGTAAAGAGTATAAAAGAACTCATCCAGGATTAATCGTACCTCATTATAACAGGCTGCTCAGGAATTCGGCTGAAACCCGGTCACGGTTGGGCAAAATTCGTGCTAAATGTGGGACAATGGAGTTTCTATAGATATTGATTCTCGATGGTACGTAACGAAAAGCGGATCGTGTAGAAGTATGAGAGCGACACTTCGTAAGACCGTTGTGCAGAGGATACGTGGGATCAGAACGAATTTCGTGAGCAAATTTCCCACATGCTGATAAGTGTTGATCATATAGATTAACGGACAATTCAGTTAGTGACGCGAAGGATCCCAGCCAATAATTAATGGCCCCGGCGAAGAATTTTAAAGTCTTTTCTGAGTGAACCTAGAAAAACAACAGGACAACAATAAAGAAGGATTGGAAAAACACATTGGTATACAAATCTGGAGATGCTGCTTTATTTCACCTTTTAGGTTACGCGAGGCTTCCGAATTGTTGAAAATGGCAAACTCGGAGATTTGCTTTACACAGGGTAGAATGTTGGTAAGTCCCACTTTCGAATTTTTATCAATAATAACTGGATATTTCACAGAATCGAACCTAGTAAATGCTTTTGAGTTGGTGGACGACGTTTCGGATGGGCAGGCCGACCAAGGGAGAGAACACATTCAAAACATTTAGATGTGTTGAAATTTAAACTCACCCTCGTGTAAGAGAACAAGTAGAACAGAAGATAGAGTTTGTTAGAGGAAACTTTGAAAATCATCGTTGTTCGAAACGGCTTGAGGGAGAGGCACATCATCAGTATACTTAAACAGATGACAAGGGGAGCTAGTAGATAAGTCGCTAATGTAAGTAGAGAAAAGAACCGGTTGAAGAACAGCACTCTGTAAGCACGCTGAGTTGTTACTCAACGGGTTCTCTGAGTTTATCGTCCATTCGTGTTGCGCTGGGTTCGGTTAAGTCAAAACATCATCAAGACAGCACATAATAATAATGGAATGGGAGCACCAAAGTTTGCAGTTTGGCGAAAGGTAGAAAGACTCGGACAGAGCGAAATGCCGACAATAGTTTTAGAAAGGCGCAACGTAACAGAGATTTCACTTGACTGCTTTTAAGACTTACAAATGTGGTGAATGGGGAGGCGACAGCGTCCAGGCTGGAACCGTGTTAAAATTATATGGCAAAACTGAAATGGGTCGCCATGAGGATATATAGAAGAACGCAGACGCTTAAGTATAGCACGCTCTGTTAGTTGAGTCGATGGGGCGAAAACGTTATTGCGGAAAGCAGTTTAGTATACTCGTCGTAAGATTTATTGTGGTGGTAGCCGTGCCAACTAATCCAGGGGTATTCGGAATCTCTGAGCAGATTTATTGTATGATATATTAGCTAGAATAACATGCTAGTCGATTTCAGCAGTCCATCAGCACCTTTATCGCCCTATATATAGAGCTGGACCAGACGTCCGGTACAAGGCTGGATATTACTGCTGGCGGATAATCTACAGGCACCGTGACTCTACCACTATCGTTAGATGGGCGAAGAATACTCTCCAAAGCATTGTCAACTGTACAGTTCATTTTCCTATCATCCGGCTGGTACTATGTAATGATGGGGCGTATAACTTGGACAGGTGATTGAGAGTGATGGAGCTTCGTTCGGGATTGATGTCACAAGTCTGAGAGTGCTCTTGGCCAGGCGCTCACGCGACAGATTTTGCCTGCTGACTGTTGGCGTTCTGGCATTCCAGAGCCACTCTCCACTTGTGCGGGCGAGACTTCTGTGTTTCGGACGGAGCTGCTTAGTGAGTTGGTCAAGGTAGAACGCTGCTGGCACTGCTCAGCTTTCATTAGGTCTGCGAACTCATAGCCTTCTACTTCTATAAATTTTTACGCGATTTTCTTAGCAGGTGCTCTTGCGCACGAGATGGCCTGAACTTTAGGCTAGATAGAAAATTCGTTGGCGCATCTCATCTGAGAACAAGAGTTGTGTTTCAAAGACGTGCCCAGACAGGCAGGCAAAAGGATTTTGAAGGAAGAATTAGCGTGATTGTGTCGGTGGGATCGTGTCCTGGACAGAGGGCGTTCAAAAATAACAGGCCCAACTGGGAATTTGGATCAAGCTTGTTTCTCGAGGCCTGCGCAGAGATGGAAGGCTGAAAGGATTTATTTTGGGCTAGAAATAGTCCGTGTGGAAGTCGAGGCGAATCTGAGCCACGTCGATGTTGGTCAGAGGATGCCACCTTCGGTATGGAAACTATTTAGCGAACAAGCGAGGCGGCTCTCGACAGCAAATTTAATATCACCCGGCTGTTTTTGCGTCTGCACACTCTGTATTCGCAGCGGGACTCCCCTCTGGTGGGGGAAATAAACGCAAGCAGGTCCCTCGCCAAGTGTGCAATCAACACAGTCAGTGTGTAAGGTAGATTCTGGCGATGATTCTAAATCACCGGATACCATAATATGCACATCGGTTCTTCAAAACAGAGGACAATACATTACTAGGAGGAGAGCGAAAATCGGTGCGATGTTGTTTATGGCGAGATTAGACGAGGAGCAAGTTTAAATTGGTTAATTATAGTGTTGGTATGGTGAGAAAACCTAGGATGAAACTGGATCACGATACAGTCAGTTCCTTTAGACGAGTAAGTATAAAAAATATGACAACATATCCGTTATATTACTAGTGGCTATCAGCAGCTAGAGCTGTAAGTAGTGATTACTCCGGTAGATTGAATCCAGTTTAATTCATCTTCTGCAGCACGAAATTCATCGAGTGCACAATCGATATTAACTACGTTCGGGTAATAAGTTTGGATTTCACTATCGCTAATCCTGTGTGAACGTGTTCGGTTTTGACTGCTGCCTTGAAGCATCTAATCTCAGCGCCAGAAAAATCCTATGATCACATGACAAAGGAACTACAGCCAAAAGCAATAAACACTCTTGCATCCAGACACAAGTTAATTCCCTACTTTGCCATAAAAATGACCATAATTAACAAAGTGGGACATTACCTGGACCCCAACTCGGATATGTAAAATCGTCTTCTCGCAGTATTGCTTTAGAAAAGTCCTTATGTATCATCTCGTCACATCAATGGTATCCCCTGCTATCTGGCTCCTCTTGCCAACCACCCAACTACTCCGGAGTACGAAGTACACCGAGCTAGACGATCTGCGGATATGCGCAGCGCTTCTAAACAAGCGTCACATATTAGTGTGTTCCATTTTTACTTTCAAACTCGAAGTCTTTTCGATCGATTGAGCTCTGCGACCTCTGATATTCCTAATAAAATTCTATCACTGTATTCTTCCAATGCTACAAAAACAATGATGGCCAAACCTCGACGGTATTCAGGTTTCGACTTTCTAAAATGGTTATGTTTCTGAGCCACATGAAAAAAACCGATTCATCGCTCCTGTGGGCATATGATAATCAGTTTTTAAACTGTATAGACATTTGCGGAAAAAAATCGCACTTCAGTCAAAAGTCGTGATCCAAAATAAGAAAAGAGTCCCACTTATCACATTGTAAGAATGAAGAAAAAAATAAATCCGTCATGGAATGATTTGGGCACTTAATTTAGGTTGCTCGGGAAGCCGGTTGAAGCACGTTCATCGTTCGTCGAGATGCGTACTAAGTATGGAACATTTGAATTCCTATGGATAATGATTCCGGACGGTGTAGAAAAACAAATGAATTGTGTTTGAATCGCTGTGCAGAGGATGCATGGGATCTGCAAAAACTGTGAGCGAATTTCTCACATGTTGATTAAGTGGCTGAATCAGCATAGATTGAACGGAGCATTTCAGTTTAGTGATATTGAACGGACACATGGCTAATAATTGATTGCCACGGGCGAAGAAGTTTAAAGTCGTCTTTAGGTAAATCCGGAAAAAAGCAACAGCAGAAAAGTGGACAAGGATTGGGAAAATTCTTGTATATAAAACTGTAAATGGCTCTCTATTTTCTTTTGTAGTATCGAAGCCTTCTGATTTGAAATGACAACCGTCGGATATTATTTAGACAGGTGGAAATGTGAGAAGTCTACCTCAGAATTTTATCAATAATAACCCCTAGATATTTCACAGATAAAATCCTGATAAGTTGTTTCTGAGCTGATGAACGACAGTCCAGATGGGTAGGCTAACCGAGAGAGAAAGAGCAGACATTCGAAACATTTGGATGTGATGGGATTTAAACCAGCTTATGCAGAGAAATGGTAGATAGAAAATAAGTTGTTTTAAAACTGCAAGTGATCGTTGCTCGGAAGGGCTTGAAAGAGGGCAACGTGATCAGCATACTTTAGCAGATGACCGGGGAATCAAGTTGATAGGTCACTGGTGTAAGTAGAAAAGAGACACGGCGAAAGAACGGCATCCTGAAGCACACCTGAGTCATTAACCAACGGCTTTGACGTTTCGCCCCCCACCTCAGTCGTGTGTGCTGTGTTCGTTTGGTAAAGAGATCAGACAGCTCTACCAACGAGGACCTGGGACAACCGAATGTTTCTAATTTGTGAAGTAAAAGATACCGTGGGACCGACTCGAATTTAGATGAGCAACCTAGGAAGCCGCAATGTAGGGATTTGTCCGATGCATCTAAGGACTTAACAATGTGGTGAATAAGGAAGGCAACAGCGTCCAAAATGAGCCTGGTGGATTTATAAGCGAACCGAAATGGGTCGTCAGCAAGATTCGTAGAAGAATGTCTGTGCTAAAACACCGCACACTCTGTCAATTTATGATCTGAAATGTTTAGGAAATGAGGCGAAAACGTTTAGCTAAATCAGTAGAACTGGTGGGTTTTGGGATAGGGACAATAGTGACGGGCATCAACAGTCAGGGATAGATGACGTGCCTTAAGTGAGAGTTAACAAAAGAAAGTGAATACAGATAGTCAAGCGGGACCTGCATTGTGGCCTTAAAAGACAGAAGGACATACTGTCAGGACCAACCCCTGAGCTAATTTTATTGATGCGAAGAGCCTCAGACACTTCTTCCTAGAAAAATGTGTAACTTTCATATCATTGCTCTGGGCAAGATATGTTGGTTATAAGAAAAGGTGGATAAAAGCATGAATAATGCTGTCGACATCTGCAGAACATTCCACACGTCTCCTTTTCTTCCCACACAACGGTCAAATGACCCTGCTATAGGGATTGGTTATGGTTTCCAGTCAAGATTTGGGTGGCGAATTTCGTGTCGATATGTTTGATTTCAGCTTTTATTATGGTGGAGTTATCGCCGCACTGTTGGAAAGTTGTACGGGAATTTGGTAGATTGCGTTCTCTCGCGTCCCCTTAGAGACTTCAGTACGTGGGAGAGGATACTGTTATTAGATACGAATGTGGATTTTAGGGGACACCAGATATCAAAGATAGCATTGGCCATCTCCGTGAAAGATCTGACATTGGCATTGATCAAGGGTTCAAAGGACAAACAAGCAGATGCACATGAAGGAAGTGTTTGAATAAAGTAAGGGTTATTGCGTGGAAAATTACGAATGTGAATTTGGATTTGAATTTGTTTGTTTGAATGAATTGAAGGATGACCGAGAATATACACTGGGCCTTAAGAGAAGCAGACAATGATCACCAGTTGATATGGCTGTAGGTAATTTTAGGGGAAAGAAATCAGGGTGGTTGGCATTAACTCTATTTGCAATGGAGTCCCCTTTGGTGGGAGAAACGCTGAGGTCTGTCAAATCAGACACAGTTAGTGTAAGGATGATTGCATTGATTGAGATTCTCTTTGCAATAAAAATGCAGGTCCATTCCGTAAGAAGTGGGAGAATAAATGCTAGAAAAGCGTCGAGACGTTGTGGTTCTGCGTTTCGAGCTAAAACGAAGCAATAGAAAAATTCGTTATGATCGCACTGTGATGGCGAGAAAGCCTGGGATGACACTGTGTTGCAAGAAGATCAATTCCGTTTAGCGAGTACGTATAAATAACTTCGGAATTGCCAGACCAGAATGAGTTTATGTATGTGTACACCCACCTCTGTTCTTCTTGTTCGAAACTCTGTCCTGCCGATGGAATTTGAAGTTGTCTATCGACACGAGTGGACCAGCAATAATCGGATTCATCCATGATTCCGGATGCAGATGACACACGTGTGAATATGGATCGGTGATGGAAGAGTGAAGGCATTTTCGGCAAACGAAGAACAGATGTTGGTACTCAACAATACGGGAATGGATATCTCGGCCGCAGGAGTGCATCTAAGTACTGTCTGCAAGCCGGCACTTGTGCCTCTTTTAGATCGGTCAGAGGATCGTTGACGTTCACCAGTGCGCGTTCGGAGTCAATGTTGAGCAAGGATACGGTTTTTGAACAAAAGTAATTGCGGGCGATTGTAGGGTCGAATGGATAACATAATTGAACCAAATATCCGACACCAAAACAACGAAATAGGATGACACAGAATGGGAGCGCAGGCAATCAAAGGGCTCGCATGGAACATTCACGCTCCTAACGATCCAAATCGTAGTGACAACAATCGTCCCATTTACTTTTGTCCGACTATAGACTGTTTCTGATGAACACAAACTTTTGTCATGAAAAAGATATTACCTCCGCTCCCTTACCTTCACTGGACTGGGCTCAGACTGATCGCATTAAATATGTACTGGTAAAGCGGATCCAGCGAAGATTGTCCACCATTCTGCTCTTGATACGTGGTCACTCTCATCTGGCTATCGTCCAAATGGACATTTCGGGACATTTCGAGCTCTTTTTGAAGCGATGTCTAGCGTAAGATTTTCGAAGCACAGTCGCGCCGTTATTTTAACCACTGATTGACCAAGTCGCCTTATTATGCTGTGAATGACGTAATGTTAATAACAGCGTTGTTGTAGATGTAATCAGCCAACGTTTCGAGTACTGTGGGTAGTCTGTCTCAAGGCAATAAAATAATTAATAAATAAATGATGTTGTGGCCACAACATCAAAGTTCTGACGAAGTAACCTCGATAGGTGTGAACACGTTGGCAATCAAATGTTTGCCCACGCTCAGCGAACAAACCAGTCCGCATATATGTGTATAATATTGCAGCGGAAAAACAGGATATGGGGGACAAACTAAGTTCTATAAGGCGACCAGAGGAATTCTTTTCACGTAAGCTTCGACCAAGTCCACTGCTAGGTTAATGAACCACTGCACGGATGTCAGTTTAGGTGAGTCAAGGGCCCTAGTTAGGTTTTTCAAAAAACTTCTCCATGCAGTGATATGCTTATAGCACCGGTCTCGCAGAGAATTTCATGAGACCTAACTTTCCGAATCGACGATAGTGCCAGTTTTCATGACCAAATTTAGTTCAGTACTTTTCTAACGACAACCGAAGAAATGAAAATAAACAAAAATCATCAGGTTTTAGGTGACCGCCCCACTTGGTTGCCTACAGCAAAAAGAATCAAACTGTCCTTAACTGAAATTGTTAAACATCCAAAACAGAATTATAGTACGCTTCCGAATCGTCCATCCAAGACTCCAGTCACAATTCGTAGCCCTGCTGGAATCTCTGCGTTTTTTATGGTGGATTCGCAGCAGAACTGAGCGAGGAATAAAACCCAGCGTATATTGCTATACTGATTTGCAACCATCATTCGAATGTATAGTGTTGTACGAACAGTAATCAAAAGAAGAGAATGCATTTGCTTAAACAATTTACTGATTGCAGACGGTCGAAATAAATCCCATTTGAGAAGCAACTCTCCTAAAACACCAATGGTGTTGTTGAGTCAGTCGATTTTCCAGCCATTTTCGTAGTATTTGGGTGAAGCCAAAGCATAAGCATTGATAAATATTGCACAATGCATAATAAGTTAGCTGTATGTTTATTCAGTAAACAGATCGTATCCATTTTTTAGATGACGAATGCAGAATTGGGCAATAACACACAAAAGACAACGGGCTATTTGGCCGCAATATGCGCAAGAATAAGCTTGTATCACATTCGCATGTTCTCTAGCGTAGTTGTTCACCGACCACCCGACACTCATTGAATGTGCACGTGTCAAAATCAAGGTAGTTTCGGAAAAGATCAATGACATTTATCTGAGCGGATGATAAAACGCAGACACAACTTTAGTAGGCACAACATATCAACCCTCTTTCATTTGGAATGCAGCGTTCGATCTGACTAAACGTGAAGAATACTTGATGCTGTCTCTCATTGAACGTTGAGTTAAAAAATGATCTCAGTTCAGTCGCTGTGTGCGACTAGCAGAAGCCAACTTCGTGTCCAGCAAAATAAGATTGCTGTAATTCACAGTTGCTGTTTATCACATTTCATTTCCTCGCATTCGAAAGGACTTCGGCAATACTGCAATCACTTTCGGAAGTAGTCTGAATTTTTACGCGGATAATATACTGACTGATTCGGAATAGGCGACAGCGGTTCGGTTTTGCCAAAACTAACCCAAATAGCACTTCAACGATTAGCTTTGTAGGATCAGATTTATTTACCCTAGATTCGTTGCTATCCAAACAAGTCCTAGATGAACTGATTGAGCTTTGCCACTGGGTTACATATAACATATAAGTTAGTCAAATACTGCAGTGCACCCAAAAGGTTTTATAAATTAAAGATGAAGCGCCAGGGTAATGTTCTTTATCCATACCAAAGTGAATATCAATCTTGGTCTGAGGTGGAACCACCATTTAATTATATACCTTATAAAAAATGTTTGGATTTGGCGTGGAAAAAACTTCAACGAATATAAATGATTCGCCGAATTTTCGATCCTGCACGGTATTGGGACATCCAGATAGTTAAATGGCGCGACGATGACAAGTGCAAAATCGAACAGGTAGGATTGGATAAGGGATTGAAGGGAAGGGATGGGCAGAACAGATTAAGGTGTGAAAGATCACTTAAGGCCACGGTAATTTCAGTGGTTGAATCAAGTTTCTCTGCTTCTATAATCCAGGCCTCAGAATTTGATCGCTGTGGTCTCCGATGTAATCAACAGTCTTTACCATAATCCCTTACTGGAAATTTTCAGTGTTGCTAACACCGTCCGAAAACTGGTTTTCGGGTCAATTTCGTGTCCGTTGTCAACCAAGTGCTGTGATGCAGTGCTAGATGTGCTTCGGACTGTTTTTTTCCAACAGCAGCCAGACACTGCTTGGCAATGAGTTTGGAAAGGCGTCCGACGAACATACAATAAGTATAATTTCCTATTGGCATCCACCCTGAACAAAAATTGTGCCAGTGAAATTAGCTTAAGTGGGAAGCAAACCAAGTTTTCGAAAGAGCATATTTCAATCCTGCATTTTAGATTACGCAAAACATTCGGCAAAGCATCAGCACTGTTCGGAGGAAGGTCCGACTCGAGAAGTTGATGGTTCACTACAACTTGGTCAGTGAGAATCAATTTTTACAAATACAGAGAGGAAAAATTTCCCTAATGTCGGCGTCTGGCAACCATGACCCATCTTTAAAACATTACCTGCTTTAGAGAAACAAACAGAGAATCAGGAGGTCAATGCCGGAAACAGGTCCCCGTCACATTCATCTTCTAGAAATTGCACCCTACAGCCTAATACCATAAGCAAAGTGAAGGAGATGCAGACGGAATGCTCCAACCAAATTCTACCAATGGTAAGAAGAAAAGGGTGTTCAAACACTAAAATTCTTCACACACCTTGATCCAAACAGCGAAACTTCTAACCCACAAGACAGGACAGCTACTGTGTACATTATATCTTTGCTGGATAACGGGATATCACGCACACACCACATATGGCTCAAAGTGATAATGCCACAGAACATTTCGCATGCACAAATATAAACACGCCCAGATGGTAACGTGTAATTAAACAAATAATTAAACTTAATCACTTTGTATCTGCGAGAACAGGATTCGACTTTCAACCAATTTGGTACTGCGATAGCACTTTACATTTTGAAGGCACAAAATGCATCCAAAACATATCCACACTGTCGTTTAGAAAGTCGCAAAAATCTTGCGATTTATTTGGGTCATCATTCAGTAGCGCAACATCGTCCGCAATATCTCCAAATCAGACGGTTTATTTTCTGAGTCAATAACCGATGCTGAATCTAATTTTTCCAAAGCCAATATGCATACTCCTGTTTAAGAAAGAAACCGGAATATACTTACCAAAACTTCATTCAAAGACAAGCTCTCAATGAACGTGATACCATGTGCAATCACCACCCCGCGGACAATTAGAACGATTCATTTGTGACATCAACTTATGTGCTCGACCAATTGAGTGAGGAAGAAAACAATCTTCGAGGAAAAATACGTTCAATCCATTGTACATAAAAAAGGTGACACAAGAAGCGCCAAGTGTTGAATGAAACGATTGGGAACGGAGCAAAACCTCCAGTGAAGTTTCCGCAGAACCGCTGATCGTTTGTTCAACAATTTGTCAGACTTCAAGTTCAGATAAGCCGTTGTTGGAAGTTTTTATCCCTGGGGCCCAAATTTTGTTGCCCAACAGCCAGAGTGCACAAATGGACTTAGAAGTTGGATTCGAGAAATCTTTCTCTCAAAGTGTCGAGTTTATCTCCGTCACAAAATGGAAATGCAAGCATTTGAATAAATTTTGGTGAAACACTTGCTATACAATATCATGGCGCTAGACATACAACGGTGGGTTATTAAAAGTCCAGAAACATAAGCAGACGTAGGTTAAGAGAATGCCAGAAAAACATGCCGACATCAATGTTATCAAAAAGACCCTAAGATAAGGGTGCAGGCATAGTTCTCTCTGAACAGGTCTGACTATGTAACAAAAATGGAAGCCATTGTGAATGGCAAATCTAATTTGCAAAATGGCCGAGGGAGAAGTGATAAGAAGCATCAATAGAAAAAATGCGTTGTCTAGTAATCTTGAAGACGACTAAAGACAAAGAGATATCAAAATAGATTCGACGAACATTCGAACAAATTCGGCCTACGGGAACTCTTATTGCCGAGATTTGTACGGCCTACCCAAATTTACAAACAAAAAATGGAAGTACCTAATGAGGCCTATTCTCAGACATGTGCAAATCGCCATCATGCCTGTGGCAAAATGGTTAGCTGAGATTACTGAAACCCGTTAGACAGAAGGTAGCAAAACATAGTCCCCAAAGACACATGTGAGCTAATCGATTCCGTAAAAGAACTAAATATGAAAGGGACGAAGGGATGCTTTCCTTTTAGACGTTCTGTCAGCGCCCTTTTCACGCAACGTTCCCGATCACGGAGACCAATCGAATACCTCCTGTGACTACATCCGAGAGCAATGGCTTAAGCGACGAGTCCTTTCCGATAGCAGCTTGAAACAACTCATTGTTCTTTTGTAAGCCGCTCAACGTGCCAATTTAAATTCAATAACCCAAATTTACCAGTCAAAAAGGACGGCGTAAGCGATTGCCGAATCCCCACTCGTCGCTAATAGCTGACATTTTCATGGCAAAAGGCTGGAACGTGGACCAACTCGAAGTCCATCAACTACAATCGCTCTAACTTAATAACAAGCGTTATGTGGAGAACATCTTCCCTGTGTACTCAACCCCTCGACTAAAACTAAACAAACTGTTGAATTGTTCAACTCGGCTCAAACGCAAATTTGAAATTCACAAACAGAGATGGAGCCTAAACAGTGAAATAGCTTTCTTTTAGATTACGACTAAATCGTCGAGAAAGACCGGCCTCAATTCGGCATCAGTACACAGAAAGCCACATGGAATGGTAATACATCCACTTCCACAGCTT
The DNA here is from genome assembly GCA_008360955.1 of Fasciolopsis buskii. NCBI lineage: Eukaryota > Metazoa > Platyhelminthes > Trematoda > Plagiorchiida > Fasciolidae > Fasciolopsis > Fasciolopsis buskii. The sequence goes on along the minus strand of LUCM01003030.1, from coordinate 4,199 downwards.
TGGTACCCTCTTAATGTGAAGAGGAATTTAAATTAGACTGTTCCTGATTTGGCCAAGGACAAAAATAATATGCACAGAAGATAACTCCTTGAAGCTCGAAATTGCAGAAACGCTCAGAAAGAGTATTCACTGAAAAATGATTTTTCCAAAAGATTAAAATCGACAAGATGTTGGAGACAGAAAAACAGGAATTCCTAGGAGGGCGACCGGTGGAAAGAGTCAGTATAACATATCTCTGCCATTCAAAAGGTAACACGCTAGCAAAAATAGCACGACGAAAGACTTGACCTAGTGCTATCAAAATAAAGACATCTTCACGCAGCCAAGCTTCGTATCCTGTTCAACATTCCCCGCCCCGTAGTGTCATTTATGGTTGAAAAAGACAAGGTTCCCTGATTCTGCAGCCTTGTTTTATATCTAATTAAATTCACATGTTCCTGTGGGGACAAATGTACATCGGCGCACGCAACCCAAGGCGGTTGTCTGACAACGCGGCATCCGCGTGACGGCACCACCCAGGCATGGTTAGGTCACTGGAACAATTAAGTCACTTAAATACGCATGTCGTTTTCAAACATCTAGCAACAGATTAACCACACCGTGAAATGTGACGCAAGCCTTCCGGACCCCTGTATAAGGTCAGAGGTCAACATCCAGTTCGGCAAACGTGTCGACTCCCGAGCACCCTGCGGAAAGCTGTCGCAAATCGTCTTCACAGCTCCTCCACTTTGTTCTCAAAAAACAATTTGGTAAATTGCGCTTCAACTCCCCTGGCCCACCCCCGTCCCATACAACCCTAGAACAACATACAATTAAACAGGTATTTACTAAACTTCCACCCCCCGCGAAACGGCCAAATGTTTTTGCGGGCGTTCAAACCGTTGGACGTAACTCGTCCACCCGCGATAACTGATAGTTGTAACTGTCCCCCCCCGCGGCATAACTGGTAACGGTTTGCTGTTAAAATGTCAGCTGAACTATAATTTTTCAAACATGGTGAACAAAAGGTGATCAATCCAGAAGCAGCGGGGGAAAGCTAAGGAGGATAATATTGATGTTATTTTTGTTACAGAAAAAATAAAAAATGTCCATTTAACGCAATGCCAACCGTAAAAAAAGTAATTGGCTGTGATAGTGAAAATGACCTTTTTTATAAGCGTAATTTTTCGTTGATGGCTGGGAAATTGAAAATTTAATGATAAATATCTGTCTGCCCTAACTACCCAACAATACCCGAGATGTCTACCTAAATATAATTCTACATATATATATGTATAATGTAATAATATGTAAATTTATACATGTAACATACGTATGCACCGGGGTGAAATATAATATTTATACATACATCAGCCTTTTGACTGCTTAATCCGTCAACCGTGAATTGTGGTTTGTCCACCTTAATGCCTTTAGGTATGAACCTGAAATCGATATAAAGCGGGCCCAAATTGTATTATTTACAATGTAACATACACATGTATCCGTATATAATACATGTAGATGCGAAAATGTGAAGAAACTAAAATGTTGCGCCCTTAGGTATACAAATGTGAATTAAAATGGCGGAACTTAAAATAAATCCCTATACGCGTTTAATAGTAGACAACTATGCTTCTATGTATATATATATGTATATACTACATAAATCTACATATATACAACCATTTATGTTTCCACTGGACATGTACATCAATATACGTTGTTGGCACCCACATGCCACAAAGTTAGCTATTAAAATAAATTTTCCTTAAACAATTGGTGGCCCCAGAAGGGAAGACTACTTCATGCATAACTGCGTATAGCAATTGACGTCCAACGCAAAGCAACTGAATTCCCTTATCTGAAATACATGCATTACCCGTTTAGCCACTTAAGCGTGCGATATAAATGCATAATAATGCCCAACGGCAAAACGTACAACCCCTCTGCCAACGCCCGTGTCAATGTTAATCGCCCTCTCTCTTTGGCCGGTATATATGGCGAACGAACCACCTATAAGCATCTCTAGGCAAACCGCAACCTGTCCGCCTCAGCATACACTTCTAACATTTACATGCGTACAGCTGGACCTAGTTTCACTACTCCTAAACGAATGAGCAAACAAAAACCGCGAACCTTTTTGCGCACGTGAAAGAAACTCAACGTACCAACAACCCTAATACACACAATGAACTCCAGCAGAAAATACACCGATTTTGGAAATCGTGAACCCCGTAATCAAATAGTGGGTGGCCGCCAACAAGCGGGCCGGGGGGCGTTCTCGTCAATCCCGTCCCTCCCCGGTCCTTTTTCTTGCTACGCCGTCGTCCCTTCGTTTGCCTCCTGCTTCATCTGTCCGAACGTCCCTCTCCTTGGGGCCTCATCAGGTCTACCTGCAATGGAAATGGTGGAATATAGTATTAATAACGCTTTGTGCTGATAGACAATGCCTATTTCTAACCTCAACCCCAATTAGTCGTAAAAATACCAAAAAACGTAGTGCCCACTTTACACTTTTTCGTGCCTGACACTAATCAGGCACGAAAAAACGCAAAACACCAACTACCATCCTCCCGTCTCACGTAAACCTGAAGACTATCTTGTCCCGCGCAATCAATCTTTTAACGCAGAACGACGTCGTTGCCGGGTCATCCACTAACCGGAATTTACTACTCAACTAATCCCGAAAACTGGTAAACTAGCGGTTGAAACTTATCCCGCGCATATCGACAAAACCTGCTCTAGAACTTCCCAAAAAAATTGCCATCATCACTAATTACGTGCGCCTCCTGCTCTGGGGTTAGCTACGACTGCGCGCGTAAATAACGGTCAATATTTGGAAATCCTTCAAATAAAATACGCACTTGAAAAGATAACAGACTTACCGACGAACCACTTTGATTTCTCAAATCAGATCAAAAATCGGAAAACCTAAGCAAAAACGGCGAAACGTGACATCTAAACCTCCAGTATCACTAATATGTGCAGCAGCAGCGTCCAACAACGAACAGCCGTGGCGGCCATGAGAGAGCAAGTGGCGCCATTCCGGTTTCACGTGTATTATACCCAAAATCGGTCCGTTTAAACAAATGATCACCTTAATCCAGAATTAACATTTTCTTAAATTTTCCGAAAAATGCCCCTATAACATATTCCAGTCCATTCCATACAATTCTTTTTTACCCTTCACAGGAGCGACTTTTCAAGGTGGAAGTTAGTCCCACTATCACAATTAACACGCACCAACAAAATCCTTCCCCACCCATATTTGTCAATGACTAAGTCCCATCATTCCTATAGTGAAAATATTTTTGTCAAGATATATAAGTGATGTATATGGCATGAGTACGAATCACTGAAACGAGCTTGTTCGCAACCACTTGTTTTCTCAATGTGCTCAGTGGGTAATTTTCAAAGAAATACCCGATGCCACTCATTCTCGCATGAGGATAGGGCTATTCTCTATAACCATTTCAATGACAATTTGAAACAGTAAAAGATGAAACAGGGGGGCCCCCGGACGAACGCCAAAACATCTCATGGTGAACTCGGATGAAAGATCGCCGTAAACTACGAACTCGCCTTCGAGCTGGTCGTGGTAGAGAATAGGACAATAGAAATAAATTCCCAATTCCCAGCTTACGCGCACCCTTCAATCGCAGACAGCACCACAGAAGTGCACGATCGACTTAGTAAAAACCTGGGATATGGCACACGTGCCCATGTGGGCAAGATTGGTTGCAAAAGGGAACATTTGGTCAACACAGTCGTGGCCGGGTCGGAAACCCAGCTTTGTTCCTCTCTCATGCAGCAAATATGGTGGGGGTTAATCGCCGCGCGAATAGTCTGGAATGCAATGCATACTAAACTAAGTGTTTGCATTTTATGTTTGGAATTGTATAGTACACAGGTGTCAGGAACTCTCAAGTCCCAAAAGGATGAGCCCCTCAAGCTCATTAGAATAAATAGTTTGAAAAAGTGCTGACGAAAGAACATTTAACTTCCACGAAGATAGTTTAGAAAGTCCATAATTGTTCTCGATTAGTGCAGAAACGTGTTGGGTAGGGAACAACTGAATTCCCAATTATATCATTTATGCCGTATGGATACGGAGCCGGAAATTTAAACCGCTCCCGTGTTTGAGAACTGCCATAAGAAAGGTCGTTATCTAAGGTAAAGACGGATCCCGAAAGAATTTTACGTGCAAACTTTCCCGCAAA
>LUCM01003029.1:0-16339 GCA_008360955.1 Fasciolopsis buskii | reverse complement strand
AAGTGCCTCGCAAGTTAGCCAAAACTGCTTCTGACTTTCGCAACTCGTCATGTGATTCTTCCTCCCACACCGTGGCCGGTGTGATAACTGCGAGGTAAATTGAAGCTATTGATACTTCTAAATGATCACCGACACAGGATTGAGTCAGGCACAGGATTATTGTCAGTTTTGAAGAAGCACCTTGGCATTCAAAGTGCAAGGCACAGCAACGTACTGCGGATACTCAATCGCTGGCACCCTTATGACATCCGACTTTCCCTCAAGGGAAAGGGGTACGGTGCCACAGTTCATAGTGTGTTTCTTTACGGTTACGAGACCTTGCCTATCCTCGTTGAGGATGCTCGGCGACTTTCTGATTTCGACCACCCATGTCTCTGAAACATTGCTGGAATCAGGTAGGAACATCGAGTGAACGCTGAGGTAGTGTATCCTCGTGCGTTGGGTGCAGATAACCGTCCTTTTCCTGAGACAATCGCTCTACATCGTATTCAGTGATTTGGAAACGTATTGCTTATGTCCACCTATTGTCTACGTTCTCGTAATCTTTTATGCACTTATCGATCAGGCACTGAGGTTGTGGATTTCCGGAGAATTTAGCTTCGGCTTTGGCTTCGGTTGGTACTTCCCACCTTCTTGGTTGAGGTCCTAGAGATGTGGTTTGTTTTTATTTGGTTACGTTGAGAGACATGGCTGAAAACGGAAATCATTTTCGTGAATGCTGTGTTGCCTATCTGTAGAAATTATCCTCTTTAAAGTTAAACGAAAACACCTAGAAAATGGCAAATCAAGAGCAGTTGATTTGTACGGTTTATTATTATCCGTTTTATTTGTCCACCTATGAGGTTGCATATTCACGTTTTTTCTGTGGGCCTATATTTGTTTTCAAACCAGTGATATGTATAGATATGGGATCAAGCCGTGATTTTCGGACGTGAAATTGGCGGGTTCAAATCCTACTGGCGTCAGCCAACGTAACTACTTGACAGTCCTCATTTAGCCGCATCCCTCTTTCTTGAAAAATGAAGTAAAATGTTGTCACTATTAAATGATTTAAAAGTTAAAAGTTAAAATGGAATAAAATGTTCTTCATGTACGGATCCAGATCATCTCCCGTTGAAGAAGTACACGGGCGAATGTATCGCGGAACGAATGCCAGTGGCTACATTCAGGAAGCATTTAATGTCTTAACGTCAACGGGTAATTTTTGCCGATGCCGAATGTTCGACGACTGAACAACGTGCAATTCGGTGAAATCACTCAAGAAGACATCTATATTTAAAACAACTACAAGAATGAGAAAATTCATTAGCTGGGAGTCTTTTTTGGCATTACGGGCACGTCCGAAGTTCGTCGAACTTGATTTGACAATCGTTGTTTAAGAAGTCACGCGCATGGACTGCGACAAGGGCTATATTGGTCAAACCGGGAGAAAAGTGACTATTCGAATGTGCGAGTACAAACTAGCTACAAGAAGTCACGACCCACTCTCACTTGTTTCCGTCCACGAAGACCAAGAAGAATTCTGGGTCCAGCAACCACGAGGCATACGAGGGAGTTTTTGGAATCCTAGTATTCGTCAAGTAGTTTAATAAAAATACACAAAACTGGATCACGTGAACACTCGGGCGAAAGGCAAAAACTCAGTTAACTGAGAACTGGAATTCAAGTCATTCAGATCCACAGACAATAATCTGAATCCTTTTTATGGATGTCTACAGAACTGAATCAAATAACGTTCGCACACTCCAAATAGCACCAAAGGCATACAACCAATCGGATCAAACTTCTCATGCCAAATGCCAATCTTCTAAGGTCAAAGGTAAAACCAACAAAGACCAAGTGGAAAACAGGCGCACAGTTTCCAGAGGAAAGTGTCCGAAAAAGTTTAAGGTCAATGGCGACGCTATAGATAGAGAACAACTCCAACAACTGCGCATTTGCACTGACGATGTCACCTGGACTGGTGATGAAACGCTTGCGATCTAAATGCAAAGCTCAGCGACCAGAACCCCATGAAAACCAACAACCTAAGCTATGACCTACATAAGTTTCAAAATTCATTTGAACAGACAGTAAAGACATTAATACCCACGGAAACGATCACCAATATAAAGACTACATTAGTCACGTGTGACGATCTAAAATGGCATGCGTTATGTACGGTGTTCAGAAAACCATCAGACAGCACTAAACCATAGGGCCAGCTTCAATGACCGTTGCCTTTATCATCAAGTTACAGGTTGCTATGGGAAGAATGAATATGCGTGGTGAACGGAGATGGACGCATAGGGACGGGAAAAGATTGCCGTAGTAGCCAACAGGTGACCTACAGTCTGAATGTAAGAACGCATATTTTTTTAATCGTCGCGGTTGGACAGAAAGTGATCGTAGCTGTTCATGATTCACTGCCATATCCCCCAGGGTTTCCCACCAGATCTTTCGGGCCCCAACCACGAAGATTGATTTACTTAATTTACCTGATTTCTCACAATTTTTTTTCATTCCACACCGTCACTTCATTTGTTGACCTTCACGTGACTCCTACTCCGTGGGAAGAAATGGAAAGTAGAGCATGTTATGATTGACGCGCGTTCGTCAAACTACTACTAAGCTGAATACGCTGCATCACAATATTGCCTGACTTGATATTCAATAATTCGTTCCTAATCCGAGCATCTTTTACGTGCTTATTCCATCCAATCTTAGCGATATCATGCAAACGGCGACGATCAAAATCTCCTAGATGACGAACACCTTCAGCACGCAAACTCTGTCGCGCAAACATGCAAGAAAACTGAGTGCACTGCGGCACGGCACACAACTTTTCAATTATAGTGGAACATCAGGTCGGGACCAACAATCGAGCCTTGGATATATATGTTGTCATCCGCATTATCGTGTTACCATCCTTAGTCAAAAAACTCCCGAGGCAACTGAAATGACCAACAATGACTGGTTGCTCTTCCTCGAGTATCAAGTTCGATAGTACTGTCGTCCAGTCTTGTAACAACACTTTACATTTTGAGGATGCAAAGCACACGCCAAAGTGCCCGTTAGGACGTCTTAAAATCTACCGCTTCTTTAAAAGTGATGTTACTCAATGAATTCTTCGTATGTGTGTTGTTTCTGATATCCTTATTAATAACGAGAAGCGCCTGGTCATTACATTGTTCCGATCCTGCTACACCTGCGCATCGCTGGAATGTCCGGTAACTAATTACATCATAGAAATACACCAATCATGAATGCCTGCTTGAAAACTTATTTCGATTGCTCGGTCATGTCGAATGAAATTATTATCGCAACCTGGCTCTGATACATACCTTGAGTGAACACCATAAACTATCGGTAAAGTGAGAAAAAAAACTCCAAGCCGGGTCTCAAAAGCCAAGCCATATCGATTCCCGACAGGCATTGATATGGTTGTACATCAAACTGTGTCAGATCACCGACACAACAACAGTGTAGATAGTGCCCCTGCACTTGATTAGATAATTATTCACCATGGACCATGGATCCTCTGCTTACTGTTGAAAACCATAAGAACAATCGAAAAATGTGATATTATCAGTAACGCATACCTGCCTTGTTCCTACTGGGGCTCGAATTCGATGACCAATAGAATGCCTTAGCCATGAGACAATGGGGCTGATACCTGACAAACCTGACTGAAAAAATCATCCGTCACAAGGATCCCGTTGTTTACAACGGTCGACTGCTATGATGTGACTTCTCCGTAAAGAGGATTAATAAACAATCTACGCAGACGGGTTACTTGAAAGGGCCTCGGACAGGTGGTAAGAAATAAGCTTTAAACGGTGATTTGGCGTAATGTTTTGCACCGCAGATCAAAATATGAAGCACACTGAGAAAACAAAAGGCAGAACGAGCTAAAGTATCAAAATCTGGGAAATAAGGAACGATCGCCCCAAAACCCTTCGTCTCAATAACTTATACAATCGGTTTGCAGTTATACGCCAGTGAATCTCTGCTGAGAAGCAACGTAAATGGTGTCTCACCGACGACTGACTAGACGATGAGTCAAACAACCGTTCCAATTTGTGGAGTACATAAGAAACCAAAGTTTTGGCTGCTTATTATTGGCATGTGCCTGAGATTCATAAACAATGTGCGTTCATTTGCTGAGTGAATTTTCGTTAATTTGTCCACTGATAAGCATACGAGTGGTCAAGTGTGGGATGCAAATTACGACCACCACATGACTTAAAGGACAGTACATTTTAGTAGTGAAATTTTGTCAACAGACGACCGCAAAAAGATATCACTAAAATCAGAGGATGGAGGGACTGAGAATGAACTAGCTTTTTATTCGGCATACGCTGAATAAAGAATTTCTTTCGAGTAATGAAAACTAACATCAACAATCACCTACCGATTGTAAACTCGAGCCGCTTCGATTGGTTTGTTCACAGGGATGCCCGTCTAGCTGCAGATTTCTCGGTCGCAACAAAACTTCGGCGGCGGATCCACAACGAGCCGTAGCTGTGGTGGCGGCTGGGCTATTTTCCATCGACAAATTGCCCTCTGCTTTGGAGGAATTCATTCTGGGAAGATTCTCAGTGACGTGCATCCCCGATTCACTTGCTGCCAGTTCTCGAAGTTCGTTTGATTTACGCTTAGCCACTGGGGGTTTAGTCCCGACTGATGACAAGGGGCGTCCTGTGACGTTCGATACAGTAGTCTGACGTTTATGATGCGGATGACGGTGATGGCGATGATGATGATGATGACGCTGATGATTTCGCTGATGGGAATAAGGCTGCAATTGTGAACGATGAGTTTTAGATTCATGAGAGCTGCTGTGCTTTGTACTGTTCTTGTTACCTCCAGCATCCGCATCGCCGTTTTCATGTACGTGATGTAAACGTGTGCAGATAGGGATTTCTGGGGGAGCAGAATTCATGGAAACCAGCTGGCGTATTTTCGTATGTCGATTAGACCGAATCTGTCGATTACCTTCCAGACTTTGATGTAAACCAACTGCGCCTAAGGCCTTGAATGGATGAACATGTCCGTGACCATCCAAGGTGCAGCAAACACACGGATGTTGTTGAATACATGGACAATGAGAGGGATTGGATTGGAGACTGTGCAGTTCCAAACTACGTTTTCTGTGGAAACTGCGATGTGACGAAGGTTGACTGCTTCGTTTTTGTCGTAACATGCCAGGGAGACGTTGAATCGAGGCACTCGGATCGAGACTGCCACCACGACGTGCACGTTCGGGTTCACGAAAAACAAGCTGATTCGGGGTACAACTTGGAGCATACCAGTGGTGATAGTACGTGCAAACTTCTTCCACTTGCGCGTCCAATGACGAAGTGGAAAATGAATATGAGGAAGCAGACGAAAATCCCGGGCTTTCTGTTGCAGATAGTGTAGCCGAAGTGGCATCGTCAATGCGGTGCCTCTCATCATCGGACAAGTAGCACAACACCTCCGTTGCATCTTCGTCCGAGTACGACAGATAAGAACCACCCGTGATCTGTTCTGATGCACAAGGCAAGGATTTTAGGCATGACTTTAACCTTGCACCGTGTGGTCTATTGGTTCCGTGCCGCCAAGATTTTGGCAAATTCCCCGTAGGTCGACGACAGTTTTGAGAAGATTGGCTTGTGGGCAAGTGCATTTGATTGGTGGTAAAACGGACTGGTGTTGGCTGACGCGGTTTGATTGCCGGGCACGGTCCAACGGCGAATGGGTCAAAGGAATGAGCTTTTTGACGATCGCAGCCTCGATCACACATAGCGGGAGCATCCACATCACCACTCATATTCAAGGCGCTCTCGTTACCATCTGTGCATGCCTTTTTATTGTCAATGCTTTCATTCCTAGTCGCTTCAGATTGAGCAATCTGTCTGTTAACTAACGTGTTCAACTTCAACGAGCTGGATTTCGTTAAAGCTGATTGATGATGACATCTACATGGGCAATACTGGAGTTTCCGACCTGAACGAATTGTTTCGGGAGTAAAAAGTACTTTTTTAGAAGGCCACTGTTCCCCAAGGCACTCGTGTCTGTGCAACAACGTTGCAAGATTCATGTGAGCAGTGGGTTTTACCCGATGTTGTTGATCAGTCGACTGCTGCGGCTGACATGTCACTGCTGAGGACGTAGGTGGGGAAGGAGTGAGTGGAGCTGCATTACGATTATGGTGATAATGATGATGATGATGACGCTGATGCTGTTGTTGTTGCCGCTGGTGTTCAGTGGTTTCCAGATTATCCTCATTAGTAGGTGAGGTATGACAAGGCGTGGGCAAAAGTCCACTTGTTTGGCACGGAGCACTGTTTCGGTTCTCTAGTTCACGAGTAGCATCTGATATAACCGCGGTGCAACCTAAATCAGAGGACGACAATGAAGTGGCCGATGATGCAGAAGTGGAAGAAACTGTGGAAGACACGGAACCACTGGAAGAGACGGATTCGGATGACGGAGATTCAGGTATCGATGTGTTCGTAGAATATCCCAGTGTCGAAAGCGACCCATTTTCGTTTTCTCCAACCGCTCCACCAGACACCATGCGCATTGTATCCGGCTGCATCTTTGACTGATGAAAAGGTTACATGCGATTGAGAAAAAGGTTGGGGAGAAAGAAAAATCGAAACGGATAGTTGGATAAAACTGTTTGTTTCAAAACAAATTAGAGTAAGTGGACCTGTAATCAATACTTAATGCGACGGAACAAAACATTTCCAGTCATTTTTTTAATTAGTGGTAGAAGCAAGCGCAATACTTTCAGAAGGTGGACACAACCATGCAAAACTTACGCGAGGGGTGAGCTGACCGGCAGTAGGATTCTAACTCAAGACATCAACGCTAAGACGCTAATGCTGAGAGCCTGATCATAGCTGAACCTCACAAGATAGCATTCACTGGAATAATAAAATAAAAGACGAGACAGGAAAACTTACCTGTCCCGTGGATCGTAGATGATTTAAATTGTCATTTGATAAGGATTCTAAGTTTTCGTATTCACCGACCAAATTTCGACGGGACGATTGATCACTTTGCCTGGGTGACAAATTACTGAGTGCCACTGGTTGCCTGGTCATTATCATCATCTGTCCGGTATCCCGTATGTCATGCTGTTCTTCGCAAAGGTTTGGATAGGTAGAGCTTAAGCACAGATCAGGCGGTGGTTCCCCTGCCTTGTTCCATCCGTTGACTCCAAATGCGTCGTGTGTTTTGCCACTTAGATCAGCTAAGCTGTTCATGTCACGTGTCGCGTTGGGACCACTTGAACCGTAGGGCTGGAGAGCTTGATCTAAGGACATGTTAACAGACTGTCGGGAATTCGGATTAGTACTGGCGTCAACAATGGCTGAACTTGAAGCCATAGTAGCAGTGGTGATAGCCGTAGTGGTGGACGAGTTGGAGACACTTTGAACGAATGTACCGTTTCCGCTGTGTGTACCTTGAATTAGATCAAAACCTGTCCCATCACCACTTCCAAAGCTGGTCCCCGGAGCAGTCAGATTTCCGAAAGAGCCACAAACCACGCTACTGGTGCGTGTGTCCAAACTTGACAATACACGGAAAGTCCCGTTGGATTCCATGTCAGTGGAACTAGCCAGACTCAGCTAAACGGGACGAAAATGAAAGAGAACGCGAAAACACCTCACGATAAGCAAGCGTTGAACTGTATATATATATATATATACATATATATATATATCGGGATGCAGAGAACAGATAGGTAGTGAGCTTGATGTTCGATTGAGTAGTGAATTTGGACGAGCGTATTAGCCGAACTTTAATCATATTGGCTTAAAAAAATTGGGCAGACATACAGGGGTCTAGTGGTTGTTTAAAATGTATGACGATGTTGGTCAAAGCAAAAGCCGGAAATGATTGGACAAGTTCATTTACGATGCGCGTGGGGACTTACCGGTCTTTCTCCAGCTTCGCAGCGTTCACCCTGGAAGGCGGCCGCGTTCACGTAATCTGGCGAGTCAATCGAATTGGGATCTTTCCGACGACGTCGTCGACGACGCGGTGCTTGAAAATCGGAGTTTTCTTGTTCGAAGGCGGCTGGTTCGTCACGAGAATTTTGATCCGCGAAATCCGTTTTGGAATGGACGCGGCCATGGGATTTCTGATCTCGTTGTCCATGAGACTTCGGGTGTTTACTACGAGGAATGTAAAGATGTGGTGGTACCAAAAAGACGACATTCGTTTACAAGGAATTCAGATTAGGGGAAAATGGGTTTGTATTACGCACAAAATGATTCACGGCAGAAGGGGCAAACCCTATAGTCAAACAATATACTGTAAAAAGGAATTGTGAGAAACGTTTGCATAAGAATCAATTAGTTGACTGTGCTTTAAAATAAAAAGAAGATTGCAAGCGAATTAGCAGTTCTGAAAAAAAGAAGACTGAAGAAGAAGGGCACGACATTTTCGGAGGGAAAATCCGCAAGGATGGATAGAAGTTTGGCGATTTAAAGCTATCAGCGGCGATCACTAAATAACAAAGAAATCGAAATGAGCTGGAGAAAAGATAAAATGAATGGAGGTTTGCCTAGGCTATTGCTTATTTAAAACGTGCATCATTCCCCGGAGCAAAATATTTCTTTGTCCTCAATGGTCTGATGGTGTTCATTGTTTATCCATACCGCCTAATCAACAGTAATTGCTCGGCATAGCAATACAGCGGTATATAAAATGTGAAAACATGCGTTCGGTGGATCACCGTTTCCAGCGTTCTCACACGGTCCGAGCACTTGACCAACACATCTATAAAGACAGATTCGTTCAAACTGTTTTGTCTTGAGATACGGCTTCTTGCGAATCCCGGAATGTCAAGTCAAAAACTGCTTAGTGATTAAACTATTATTCTGTTTATCCGAAAATCATGACAACCATCAAAAACAGCTGCGGTTAATCCGGTGTTCCTGTCAGACAATTTTACATGATTCCTCAGATTGTGTACATTAAGGTATTTAATTCAAGTCAAGTAAATGCACTCCTTTCAGTGTAAAGAAACGAGTTATTCATTATTAGGGTGTTGGGCATATCTGCATTGCATTGTATTGTACTATATTGTATTGTACTGTATTAGACTTTTGCGCACAAAGGTGCCCGCATCTAAGCGAAAAAGGATGCATGATCTGTTCCCGGTTGGTGAGAAGTCAGGCTAGGTATGGTACAGTTGAGTTTTGATAGATGTTTATGACGGAAATTCCTAAACAAAGAGAACCGAGAAAGTTATCTAAAGTTCTAGGGGAAGAAGCTCTATTCGTGACAGATTACGGAAGGAGAACAGATTCAGGTGTGTTTTAATGTATCCATTTGGTGATGCTTGTCGAAATCTTCCCAATCTATCGCATTTTCGTCGAAAGCGAGTTGTTAAGCTGCATACATTATCCTGCCGAAGTAATGGCGTCTGGTATGAGAACTTAGTCTTAGGCTTAAACAGAAGTAGCCTAATCCGATTGGAATACATGATCCAAACTCTATCCCCTCTCGCGCCTCACGCGTCATCCACGTCGAACTAATTGTTCTGCTTTTTCCAGAATCTGTGCTGCACAATTCCGTCACCTGCCCCTGACCTAATCCAATCGTTCTTATTGGGAAGCACAGAACAACCGTTCACTGGGCAAGTCGTTTCCTGAATGAATGAGGGCACGTTCACAGACGTCGGGCGACAGTGAACGATAAGCATAAATCGATAAGACCAACGCGCGTTTATCACGTGACAGGGAGCTGGGCGATTTATGCGTGTAAGTAGCATGTGTGGGGACGTGCGTGTGCAATGTGGTCATCTGTGTGCAGCTGACCGTTAGCTCACTTATTTTCTTGGTGTCGTCGAAGGGATCGAATACAAGGACACCCCAATCAAGACCGATTACTTTGCCTGCATCAGTCCGTCTCCACATACTGTGTGTGTATGTGTGTGTGTGTGTGTGTGCGTGTACTGCTGCAAATGCTATCCAATCGTTCTATTTGTGTAAAGTTAATTATGGTTTACAACACTTTCACCCTTGCGACTGGCATGTTCCTCTCACTGTTACTCGGTGCCTGCTTCGATCTACTGATATTGCGGAACCTGTTCTCCTACACCTGCTCATTGAGAAAAGTCAACACCGGACAGTTTTGACCCATTTGTCAACTTGATATACATCTGCGTACGGAAGACAGTAATCATGTTTGGAAACCGTAGACAAACATATGGCGCGAAACCACACGGCATGGAGGGTAGGAATTAAGCGGCGAAAAATCGTAGTCACGCCCAACGTGGAATGTAATCACAGACCTGTGCATAAAACAACAATCCCGGTAAAACAGCACAGGTCGGTTTGACTTGGACGTTTTTCGCAAGTGCAGCTGTTCTCTGTGTTCCTTACCTGTGAATAATACAGATCAACCAAATTATCCCCACGCGAATTGCTTACCCGAATTGCCATGTGAAAAGTTTTCCTTAGGTACTAACACGGAAGCAAGTTAGGTTTTAACTCATGAGGAAACTCCATCGAGTGACAGTGGTAGCATTTGTAACGATATTACTCACGTGGTTCGTTTGCTCTTTGGACGTTCGACCTTCACGGGATCCATTTCAACCTCTTCTATCTCCTCAGCTGCAGTACTTGAAGAGAACATCTGTAACTCTTGACTGGCTGTCAAATTCGGGGTGCTCACACTATTCGTATGCAGACTGTGCTGTTGTAGCAACGCTTGTCGATACTCAGCCAGAAGCCGATGAGCCAGTTCTGTTTCCTTTGTATCAGATTACACGAGAGATGCATGTTGTAAGTACATAGACATAATGATTTCAACGGAAAAAATTATCGGAAAATTCAAGAAATACTGTCCAAAAATTAAACGCGGTCAACCCAACGGATCAGACTGACAATCGTTACAGTCGAACAGGCTGGAGTATGCAAATGGAAAGGGGTTATCTATCCGAATTAATTTCTCATGAAATAATTAGAAAGTAAACCAACCAAAGATTGTTCGTAAGGTTACCAATGGCAAGAGTTGTACGGGTGTATTTCAGTGCTAAAGAACATGCTTTCAAGTTGTGGTCAAAAGTACACAAATGTCACATTGTACAGCTTACTCAGTTCATTAACCTTCCGTCTTTGTCTTTCCCTTAAGATCTATTCGTATAGCCCACTTTCCTACTTACCTAAATACACTACTTAAATAATGGTAGTTTGGTCGGTTTTAAGAGGTAGATTGCACCTAAAAACAATGATATAAATATATATGTTAAGTGATGTGACATCTAATAGCTAGTCATGGCAATATATTGTCCACCGTGCCGTGCCCTATTTTTCGTTCCTCCTATGGAGTGGAAAAAGCCACGTTAAAGTCAACAGATGATATGGAAACGTGGGATGAAAGAAGGGTACAGCGAAATTCGGTAAAGTAGATGCTTCACGTCCTCATTTAGTCGACTGAAGACATCAAAGGCTATGCAGCGAACGGTGAACAGGTGACAAAATATTTCGTGCCAATATTTTGAAAGTGACTACATTTTTAATATTGGGCGGTTGGAAAGTTTCCACAAAATCTCGCTGTGATTGGCTGTTTTCCCTATGGACCAAGATCACACCATAAAACTATACAGATGATATAACTCACCTGAATTGTGATTTCTATTGGTGGGTCACCAATAAACGTGCAGCTGTGTTGTGTTGGTCTTCTGTCTTAAAATATGGCCGCTTTTTAAAATCTCTCTCAAGTGGCTTTCGAAGCACTTCGCACATTTCAAGAACATTGTGTGACATTAAGCCCAACTTAAACTAAGTATTGCTTTGCGAATCTAGTGAGCAAGTGCGCTTCTTGGCGGGTATTCACAACTTCAACGTTCACTGGCTTCAAATGCCTCAGCATGGTTACAGGTGGGTATTTCAGGACCCGAATTGACGGTTCAACCTGAATGCCTCTCGAAATGCTCATAAACGCCCGTGTGTCTCAAAAAGGCTATGCTAAGGAAGCCCTGCGTAGTATCTTCTTATGGCGCCCTCATCAAGGTGCGAGGACGAAGGCGAATGCCCGACCTTCTCCCTGATATTTAATCCAGGGGACATGGCTAAACTCCGATTTTAAACCAACCATGGACGCGTACAAAGCAAACAGTATTATGCTCACAGGCATGTGACGGACCACTATGTCTAGCTTTACCTGAAGGCCGTATGAACCGAGCAATCAGTCACCGGTTCTCAGCGAATCACGTGACCCTCAGATCGTCCTGCCGCACTGTTCGTCAAACTCCTCAGTCAAAGGATGGCAACAGGGCCACTTATGTCAATCCACTACTTCCGAATAGCGTCAAGCTCCCCAATAAAATAATGAATCTTGATGAGCAACCGATGATATGGAGAAGCTGGAAGGGCTAGTATGTGTATAATGCACCATACACCTAGTTTCTTTATCTTTTGTTTTTCTAGCTTATTCTTTTCTCACCTGTCATTGTTCCGATAAGTTATACAGAAAAATGAGCTTTAGGTAGTATGGCATTCTAGGCACGAAATAAACAAAAATGTACGGCTTTAAAACCAATTTTCATACCGTATTGCGTGAAAGAACTCAAGACAATCACTAAAAATTATGCGGAATACGCCTCTGGTTGTAGCGTCATGTCACATCTCAATTTTTTCCACCATCCTGTGAGAGAACTCCCGAAAACCCCAAACTTGGCAAACAAACAGGCCAGTCCATTAATTAAGACCATCATCGTTCAACATTAAACATCAGGACAAAACCCATTGACCGCTGCGTTTCTCCGAGAGGTACACATTGCTATAGAAGGAATGAATATGCAAGCGAGATAGGGCGTGAACTTACATAGGAGGGAAAAGAAAAAAATGCTGTAGTAACCAGCATACCCTACTTTTTCGGCTATCAGCCGTAGTTAACAACCAGAAGTTAGGATAAAAAACGCACATGTATGGCACGCAAGCACATTGTATAGGGCCACATCACGTGTAACTTGGTGCTGAATGGTAATTCGGTGTCGTTCTGACCTAGTGGCATCTATGACACTAAGCTTCACAGCCATGGTTCCCGGTCCCCGTCCCCCCGCCCATTGGGGCTTAATGTCGACGCCCATGTGTCACGCATGTCACTGAAAAAGGCTCATTTACGTGGGCTAACCTAAGTTACGTGGTCAGCGGAAAAGTTGCCTGCACTAATCTAGGTCACGGTCATCGAATTACAACAAACGAGTTGTAAACAAAAGCCGGAGAATTCAAAAGGAAACGAAAACATAACTGATAGAAGTTCCGTATTCGATTCAGATGTGCAATCCCTGACCGATTTACTGCCACCTCATGATTGATGGGTAAATCTGCACTCAGGAATTTAGAGGTATAGACCGATGACCAATGAGAATGAACCAGTTCGTACCATCGCCACCTAAATAGATTCATGCTTTGATCAAAGGAGAAAATATCCGTAGGGATGTGTCAGTACTCGCACGGTTCCGGTATTGCCCAGTCGAATTCATATTATTGTTTGCCAGGTGAATAACTTGTTCGTCAATGAAGATAATTCGTATTACATACCGTCGATTCTAACCCCACAAGAACCGCTTAACCCGTGATTGCAGAATTTTAAGTGAGGAAACACAAGTTGGCGAACAAGCTCATTTTCAGTGATTCGGACACATGCCGCCACATCATTATATATTTGGAAACATTTTCTGCAGGAAGGATTGGACTAGTCAGATAAAAATAGCACAGTCGTTTCATATCTAGCACAGACTAACCACACCGTAAATGTTACGCAAGCTTTCCGGACCCTGTATAAGGTCAGAGGTCAACAATCCAGGCTGGCAAAGTGTCGCCTCTTGAGCACCGCGGAAGCTGTCGCAATCCGTATTCATATTCCTCCACTGTGCTCTCAAAAACAATTTGTGGTTGCGCTTCAATTCCTCTGGTCAACACTCCGTCCCAATGCAAACCCTAGACAACAAAACAATTGGCACAACACGTTCTTGATTTGATTGTAAAATATGCCTTGAGAAAGACCACCCACGGTAGTCGAAACGCTGGCACACTACATCTACCAACAACGCTGTGTTATTAGCATTATATCACTCACAATAAAAAACAATACATGGAGCATCGATTTTTCGATACACTCCTTACATCATTCGGTCCTGATGTTTACAAACTCGTTTCGAATCGGATTGCTTTACGTTCATTTCCATTAAGTGCTATTCCCACATGTTCACATTAGCTCATATATGTAGCAACCATCCCAAACGAAGGTACGACATACTGGTTGGGTTAGGAGTGACATAAGAATAGTCATCACGATTGAGACCTACTCGAATATTTGTCAAACTCAACAGCTGATGAATGTCGGAGTGTGTGAGTAGGTGAATCGGTCCGCTCGAGGGTGGCCTTTGGGTGCTGCTTTGTTCTGACGAGCTGGACGTAGTCAGTAACGCATTTAGTGGAGGACTTGCGGCATCACCACCACTATTATTATGTGCAGTTGGCTCTTGGTCCCTCGTGTGTTGTTCCTGATTCTGCTGTTCCGGTAAATCTTGCTTCTGCTCCCGGTCCTCTACGGGAGGAAAGTTGGGTATGGGATTATAGAGCGGTTTGTTCAAGATATGGGTTTCTGGTAAACTATTATCTTTCTTCAACGTATAGTAACCGGTTGACAGGTAGGTGGACAGATTTACTCCATCAGTTGGTCTATCGACTGTTCGTGACGTCATGTTACCCCAAACAGGCTTCGTGTTGGTTATCGTTTGGTCTTCCGATGAAATAGGAACTGGATTCGAAGTTACTGGTAAATCGGTCCAGACGAAATGCAAACGACCACTGGGAGTGCTGGGTGGGGCAGAAAAATGCCCCGTGGTTGGACTATTCAAACCATGCAGTGCATGGCTGATATCCGACTGATCCGGAAACAACTGTTGCTGACCCAATACTTCACGATGAACCTCCGGAGCGTGTTGAGATTGCATTTGTAAGGGAAGCTGAGGATGCTTCAGTGGGTCGGTTTCAGCATTTTCAGTAGTTGGGAATAATAAACTAGATAATGTTGTGCCCTCAGCCACATTGATCGCTGTGGTCGTGGAACGGCCTCGATCAAGAAGGTTAAGTGGTCTGGGAATCAGGCGCCATTGTGGTGACCCTCGGAATGCTCCTTGACGATTTAAACCATGGGCGTTTCTTTGTGATTGCACATCAAATGCCGTTCGGGATTCTACCAGTTTGCCTCGAAGTTCAATGTCTTGTTCAGTGCTCCCCCGGTGAACGGAATCGGTGTGGACGAGGCCCAAACAATTAGAACGAATCTCGCCTGTTTGGTCTGTATCTCGCAAATCTCCTTGGGTAGTTGGGCAGCCAGAATCCTCTGAATGACTCCCGTAGGACCAAAATTGTTTCGAGTGGAGTGGATCACTTTCTAACGATGTCGAATGATGGCTATAGGTAGTCTGAGTAGGACTGGGTGGAAATAAATGAATGGTTGGCGGACCAGGCCGATCACCGGGCATGACAGCATCATGAGAATGTTCTATTGACGTATGTTCCGTCGAATCCACACACAAGGGTGATTGTTGTTGGGGTGCACTGAACTGCGTACTCGGATTTTTCGTGGATCGAAGAAAGCGCGTCCCAGACAGATCACGAGCGCAAGCTTCGCTAGATGAACGAGCCAGGCGACCGGGTTGGCATGTGTCTAGCACAGGCAAATCATGTACTCCCTTCGTGGTAGCGTATTGAGTAGCGCTCAATGCACCGAGATTTGATGGAATTACCATATCAGGCTGAAAACCGACCAGGGAGAACCGGGGATAAAAAACAAATAACGACTGGTTAACTATAAAGCCTAACAAGAGCTGCCCTGTTGCTCAATTAATCACCTTTGCCACGAGGAAACTATCAACACATTGCGACTAACAGAATACGACGGCGATAAAATCCGATAAAAATGTCATCACAAATCGCAAAATTGAAAGAATTACATATGAAAACTGAAAGGGCAAAACAAGTAATCTGTTTATTCTGTATTGTATTTCGGAACTATCATTTGATTAATTTTTTGAGACCCAAGAAGCAACCTACGTTGAATGGGCACGTTTGCACATGTACACTACGCTGTACTGATTATTTATGCATTACCTTGCTATGCGCAAGCAAAGAAACGCTTTACAAATATACTATGCAAGAAGGAAATATTTGTATTACATTGCATTGTATAGACTTTTGCGTACAATAAGTAAGGTCGCGTTTCAGTCAAAAAATGTTAGGGTAAATAAACAGGAAAAAATAAAATAAAATAAAACTACGCTCGTCACTTCGTGAAAAATATAAAATCTCATCGAGGAATAATCATCGCACATTGT
>LUCM01003025.1:3346-18152 GCA_008360955.1 Fasciolopsis buskii | reverse complement strand
TTGGACAAGTGGCAGTGGAAGGCGGTCGGGTACATTAAAGACAACGGCATTCTTCGCTTTCGCAATACGTTTGTGAGCTTCCTTAGTTACGGAGTCGAAAAAGCGTCCTGTGGCAGCTAGATTGCTGGCATTATTGTCATTGGAAGGGTCAATTAAGCTGACTAATGGGAACAATTTCAATGACAGGTCCTCGATCTGTTGTACTTTGTTTTCTAGGTCCCTTAGTCTTTTCGAGACATCAAGGGTTTTGGGACCAGAATCACTAAATATATCAATAAGCGGGACTGAGCATGTTTTAGTGGGAATCAGGGGTTTTAAGGGTTTTCTTAGTACTACGGTGCGGCGCTGACGTCGCTTTGGTTCGACTGGTGAAGGCATCATACGGGTTGTATAAATTCAAGGACGTCTGCAATGGCTATGAGAGGCTATAAACGTTTGGTAACGGACAACGTGATGGTGTCAAAAACTACGGGAGCGTAAGGACGAGAAGGTAAGTAGACAGGCCAATTGGTAAAATTGCTCCTAAAAGTAGATCGATAGACGGGTAGAATATGTGGTCAGCAGCATAAAGACCTTGAGTGTAGGTCCAGGCGGGGGATGAATATGTGGCTGTCCAGGCTTGAGGCAAATAAAGATAAAAAGGTCAGCGAGGAATGAGGTTAGAGGTTAATGGTCAAAAAATTTAGGAAATATTTCAACGAGGAAAACGGTTCTGATTATGCTAAAAGCACTACAATAACACTCTAAAAACACTCTAAATTGCAAAAGAAAACAGCGAAAACAACTCACAGCGAGGAACGGTGTACCGCAGGAGCTTCTCAGGAATGTTTTGGATTTGCACCAAGGGCGGGCAAGATTTTGTCGGATCTTTTTATTAGTCTCACACAGTGGCTAGGGTGGTGATCTATGTTACATGCCCTCATTGTTTTCTTTCACCTTTTCCAGTGGTTGACGATCTGGAATATTGAAAATTGCTGCATTGTATCTGTTCCGGATACGTCTAACTGATTCAGAGGACACTGAATCATTGAATCAACTAGCCCCGACTGGGTCGTGTGAGGAGCGGTTTGAAAGCGGCTTGATGAAATGGGGGAGTGGGGCCAGCTTGGTGATCGCGGCCTCAGCTGACGTCAGCTGGGCAAAAGCGCCGATCAATCGTTTCTCCAAGTCTTCAGATCTCTTATTTATTTCATAAAATACATCAACTAGCTTTCCTCGGAGGTTTCCTATTTGCGGTTTAAGCACAGCTCGTGGCACGCCTGTTCTCCCGGTAGAAGTTTGTACACGGTTTTTCTGCGGCATGGTCGGTTACGCAGACCAGGAATAGCAAGGGGCCAGGGGCACTTCCTCATCTTACACCGTTAGTGATTGGGTGGAATTGGGGTAGGTTTCCGTTAGTAGTGACTATCTGATGGCGGCTAGAGAGGCAAGAGGCTAACCAAGAATATAGTGGATCTGCTAAGCCATGGGATACGATTTTTAGTAACAATCCTTCACGGAGTACACGACCAAAGGCCTCGGTCATATCAAGGAAGATCATTATAATGACCTTTTTCTTGTCGACATTTGGAGTGACCAGACCAGAAAAGGAAAGTGGCATGAGGTACAGGATCTGCACTTAGGAAATCCGTGCTGGGATCCACCGATTGGATCGTTGATCTTGAGAAAATCAATTAGCTGGTCCTTGACAATCCGCTCGACGAGCCTGGCTAGGATAGGAGTTGGTAGTTTTGTGGGTCGAAGAGTGGTCCATTTTTGTGAAAAGGAATAATGGTGAAGATCTTCTACTGAATGGGAAATACCCCAGTTGATATGGAGTTAATAAAGAAGTGCAATAGCTGGTCTGCGGAAGCGGAATAAGGGAGGGAAAACGCCGTTGGAGCCGGGTCGTTAAGATGGTTTGATGAGGGAGAGAGCTTCCTTTATTTCTCTCTGTTAAACCAGATGGACGAAAGTGTTTGATCTGTTAGTCTAGGGTGGTGGGAAAATTGGTGGGGATATCGGTAATGAGGATGGAGAGGAGGTGTGAGTTAAAAGCCTCAGCAACTTCCTTCGGATCATCGAGCTGCTGGCTGATGTGCATGGTGTACATACGGGTACTGGATTTAATGCGAATAGTGCTTGATCGCAGAAGTCTGGCCACATGCGGGCCGGGATTCAATTGCCGAAGAGCAGTTTGTTCCTGCTTACAAAGTTTGTCCTCGGATGAAACAGGTAGGTCGTTCTCAAGTGGACTTACTCACGGGAACACGCAGAAGGCTAAGGTTCGAGTGTAAACATACTGCAGTCTGAGAACCTTCTTTTCATATTTGTAGATTTGGCTTATTCACACTGGTCAGAGTTAAACTGTACGAAGAATATGGTTTTAATCATCGAGTACATATTTGCGTATAGGATGTCGGCAGCTTCTTGGGAGCCAGATGATAGGAAAACTTTAGACCGGTCAAGGTTTCGTACAGTGTCAGTACAACCGCCCAGTTTGCTGAATTGCAAGAGACGTTTGCGGACTGGTTGGTGTTTGCTGATGTTCGGGTCTCGGGACGAATATGAAGGAAGCAGGAGACCATCTTTTGGTCACTATCCGGAAGGTTGTCTAGCACAGAGGTGTCAAAATTAGAGAAACCGCAGGTGAATACGAGTTCGAGGATATTATTTCAGCTGGTGAGCTTTGCGACATGCTGCGCTCATTCTCCTACGTGGGTTTTATGGACGAAGTTGAAGAACTGCGAATGGGCAGTCTTGGTGGACTGGCAGATCTTAGGAGCATCAAAGTTTCCTGCTATAATTTTCTCTTCCCTCTGGTGGGATGCACAGTTCCCGAACACCTTGAAGAGTTGAGGTCGTTCAAAGTTGATTGATGATGGAGGTTGGTAAACACATCCAAGGTCCGCTAAAGATTTATGCATACAAACAAAGAGCCACAACGTGTCAGGTAAAATGTCTGACACTGGGTTTCGGAGGATAGAAACGGAGATTTCACGTTCAACGTAAGCCAGGCAACCAGCTCCACTGCGATTAGTTCGGTGAGTTAGAAAGTTGTTACTACTAAGAAATGTTTGGTTTAAGTGTATATCCCATCAACCGACTTGCGGTGACTAGAATGGTGTCATAAGGGTGATTTTGTAAAAACGTCTCAGGGTGCTAATTTTACTTAAGGGGGGTCGTGCATTGAGCGGAATAAGAGACACAGTCAGTGCAGAGTGGTTTAGTAGGGAGGCTGACAGTCGGTAGTGAGCTCTGATGGGCCGAACTGTAGCGTGCAGAATGCGGTGGATTTACAGTTGACTTGATGGGCTTGGAGGGAAAATTGTAAGTAAAAATAGGAATTGTCAGAGGTTGGACATTTGTGTCGAGACATGGTGAATAGTTGGAGGCCAATTTTGCTTGATTATGGGGTGTGGCGATGCAGAATTCAGAATGGGCAGTGGCGACGGTCGTTGATGGCATATTACTCTGCGGATGACTGAATTCGTAGAGCCAATTCGGTGTGGCTATCTCCGAGAAAACTGGGCAAGAAGGTAGATTCTAGTAGTACCGGAAACCATATTGTTGGAACCATACTGGCGGGTGCCAGTACATCATTTGAAAGGACCGGGCTGGTGGAGCGCACTTCTCAGAAAAATATAGGTTGTGGGCGATGGAGTAGAAAGGAGGAGGATGAGAACGTATGCGAGTGGGTGGGATTTCGCTTGCCCGGGGCAGAAATTTTGTAGATGTGGTGAATTAATGGCAGCTTGAACTGACGGAGACAGTTGAAGACTCATAAGAATGGCATTTTTTGGTCTTTGGGTTGATGGGGGGTTGAAAACAGTGGGAAGAGAGCAACACTTGTAAGTTTGGGTACGGTGGTTAATGTATGGAGAGCACAGGCCATGGTCAATAGTGAGCTGCCCAGGAAGACAGGAGCGGGATATGATATTTGAGGAGAGTATGGGGTGGATATATCGGGCTGACAAGAGGCAGTAGTTATTCGCTCTTTTGGGATCAGCTGGATGGCAGACTCAAAGACATGTTCTTCGGGTATTGTCGCGGTAGATTGGTGAATATGGCTCTTTTTGATTGGCCAGTGATGCCATTTGCAGAAGCGGAGGCCATATGGGAGTGTATTTGGTGCCATCTTGGACCGAATTTGTGTGGTTTTTAAGCGTCGTTGCACTTTCGCCAGTGCCGACCTAACATCAGTCAACTGAATTGCAACGGCATTCATTTGAATTTGAGAAGAGTTAGGCGAAATTCCGATCGAATGCCAGGTGGACGGTGGGCACGTGGGTTTGAGAGGCAAGTCACCAACAGTTTTCGGCCGGGAAGGATTGGAGTCATGTGGGGAGAACTTGGTGTGGATCTAATCACCAGTCAGTTGGAGGTCTGCAGCCCATGTTGGCAGAGTGAAGTATGAGGTGAACAGGGAAAACTGGCTCTGGCTACCGCACTTTAGAATGGGTGCCAGGTGGACGGGTGTTTGAGTCGGACAGAACATGTTGACGATGAGTTACTGGAGCCCGGATGGGAACGTTTGTATGGAGGCTGAAATATGGAGGGACCGGATTGATATGACTCGGTGTACAACATCTAGGCATGAACCCGTGGATGGTATTGGCTTTAATGAATTTCTGTTAGGCCGACCAATATGCGGGTATTTTTGAAGCACAGTGCCCGTTTTGGGTGACTTCGCTGTGACGGGCCGTGCAAATTTTGCTGTTAGCATCTTGAAAATTGAATGCGTGTGATTGGATTCCTATGAAGAGTAGGCAACAAATTCCGTCTGGAAACGTGGTGGGTCTATGATTATTTTTGTTTTTCAACGGTGCAGTTGCAGCAATATCCCTTTGCGTGCTGATTAATAGCTTGGCCAGAATGTTTGCCTGGAACTGCAGCACGAGAGGACAACTATGACGTCGAGTCCGGTTCCGCAGACTCGTTATTATATATGTTAAGTGCACCATACCACTGGCGGCCAACAACTGATCTCGTGGAGCATTTATGGAAATACCACCAGAGATTTTAGAGACAGTAACGTCACATGACGTATGCACTCTGCTCGATGTTTCTGAGGCTAGCACATCCAGGAAGTTGCCATGGGCCACCAGTACATGCTTATGCAGCCTAGTTTCGGGGACGACGAGGTCGGATAGGGCTGCAAGATTTAAGATACAACTAAAGGAAAGTATTTATCGCTTACTAACCAGCGCCTCAGATGGATGAACACTGGGGGTTTCTGTTGGTGCAGTTCAGCGGATTAACGACCTGGGGCTAATCATGGCTATAGAATACAGGTGGGCTGAACAGCGCGACGATGCCTCCCGAAAAGCCAAGTGGAGCTATTCAGGTTACGGTCGGCGATATGAAATGGAAAGTGCTGCACAAAGTGACAGTCGGCCCAAACTTAGAGCAATGCATACAGGCATGGACAGCATTAATTGAAAGGAATGTGACTTGTCTCGAGAGCGTTCAACAGCTAGGTAATAGAATGGTGGATAGATGGAGAAACAAGTCGTACTCCGGAGAGGTGAAGGATTTAAACCTCTGTACGATGGAAGGGCGTAGTTTCAGAGGCGGTTTGATCGAACTGCTGAAGTTGTTGAGTGGATTCCGGGGGAAAACTTTAACGGCATATTGATGCTTGCTACTGAAATTAGAACGGGAAGCAACGGGAAAAAATTGTAGCAGGCCCGCTCTGGGTTGAATGGGCGTTTACTAGTTTTCTGAACTAGAGTGGTCGGGGCTTGGAACAAGCTGCAATCAGAAGCGGTAATTGACGACCACACCAAAAGATTTGAAACATCAGTATAAAAATTGAGATGCAAATCATTCCCGGTCATAGAGTGTTAGGATGCGGAATGTTGCATTGTGGATCAAGTGACAATGTCATCCTCTAGCAAGAAATAATAGAATGCAAGAAAAATGAATGAAGTGAAGTCGTTGTTCCTTCAACATTTTAGCGGATACGAGACTTCTGCGGCAGGCCGGCTGAGAATTGGAAACAAAATTGGCATTGCGTTTTACAGCTGACTCCTGAACGACAGCAGCAGCAACTTATTCCTATGGCAGGGCATTCGACTGTTGTGTGGAAAGATAAAGAAACATGTGGAAACGTCTAGGGGTTTGCTAGCAGCAACCGTGCGCTCATTAATTCTTTCACCTACACACCAGTCATATTTGGACAAGCTCATGATATGAGTTACAGGATTTTCTAGGAAAGAGGTGCCCGACCTTCAGCGCATCACTAAGATTATTACCAAGGTTGATCCTGACAGCCTGTCTCTAGCTCTTTTAAGGCATGATGCTGCGGCTCCGACGGATGCATTTAAATTCTGATAAACCGATCATTGAGAACGTCTTTTATTGCTGACTAATGGGGACCAGTAACTATTATTCATTTCCAAAACTCCGACCGTATTCGCTCTGTAACAAAACGCTTTCGCCCAATTGCCTCAACATCGTCTGGAGTCAAACTGATGTTTACATAGTATGGCTAGGATTGGATGGAGTGACCGGGTGAGTAATATTGAGGTTAGGAATCTGGTATTGGGTGCCACTTCTGAGAATAGCTTGTTTCAGCGTATGAAACTTAGTAGACTACGTTGGTTGGGTCACGTGTTACGTACGACGAACACTCGTCTACCATACCGTGCCTTAATTTGTGTTCCTCCTAAGTAATGGAAGAAGCCATGTGGAGGCCAACAGATGACGTGGCAACGTGGGATGAGAAAATGTACAGCGAACTTAGGCAAAGTAGGTGTCTCACGCTTTCGTGGTTGGGGTCCGAAAGACTTGTCGACTTGCTGGCTGGAGACACTGAAGAATATAACGGTGAACCGTGAACAGTGGCGATCGTGTTGTCATTTTCTATCGAATCAGAATGATTGAAAACACGTGTGTTTGTACAGTTAGACTGTGTTCCATGTGTTGGTTACAGCAGCATCTTATCTTTTTCCCGCCTGTGTAGATCCACTTTCTGTTCCCGTTGGATATTCGCTCTTATAGAAACGTGTAACTGTGGGGAAAGGCAGCGGTCAGTGAGGCTTGCTTTGCTGTTTAACGCTGAACGATGACGATGACGATGATGATGCGCATTTATTGGTGACCCACCAACACAAGTCAGAATTCAAGTGAGTTCTATCGTTTATATGGTTTTATTGGGTGGCCTTGATCGATGTGTGGACTAGCCAATCACAGAACGGGTTTTTATGAATCATTTCGCGGACATAAAAAATTATTCAACCGCGCAATATTCATGATAACGTCAATTTCGAAATATTGAGAAAAGGATAGATTCTTTTAGAAAATTAATAGCAAGAACGAAATCTGCGGTTCCGAAAACCTTGGACTGGTCATCGGCCATAATACGCTTGCAGCTAGCCGCTCTCGGGGACTTCTGCTTCAAGAAAGGTTTAGGAATAGAGTGAACACTGTGGATCGCAAGCTTACAAATCCTCCTATTTACAACAAATCATCATCTTTATCACTCGCCGAACGAATTCGGCAAAACCATGACCGGGAACACTACAGGGTAATCACTTTTCGTAGATCGCACATAATCTCGTTCACTCGAATCACTCTTCCAGTGTCTGGAGATTCGGTTTCCAGTCCGCGTGGTTCGCCTGCCTTTGGGATCATTCAGAAAATAAGAGCCGAGTGTGCACTGTTGGACTAGAACCCTGTCAACAACCGCTTGTGCGCGGCTAGGTTGAACGATACTGTGCGTGTCAATACCAGTCGACTGGAGCGTAGTTGTTTGTTCACAGCATCGCAACCTAGAAACATGTGGTTGTCGCAGCACTGTATTAGCATGGCTGTCCGACTACTTTATTAACTGAACCCAATGCACACGAATGGACGGTAAAACTTCAAAACCGTTGACTAACAACTCAGGAGTGCCTCAAGGTGCTGCTCGTTCACCATTTCTCTTCTTTACTTACATCAGCGACTTATCAATTAGCTCCACCTGTCATCTGTTTAGGTATGCTGATGATGTTGCCCTCTTTCAAACCCTTTCCAAAAACGATGATTTTCAAAATTCGCCCAACAACCTATCTCCCGTTTACGATTTTTCTGCACGAGCTGGTTTAAATCTCAACACATCTAAATCTTCCGAATGTCTGTTCTCTCTCTCTCTCTCTCTCGGTCAGCTTACCCATCCGAAAGGTATTCCGTCAATTCACGGTTGATTCCGTGAAATATCTAGGAGTTATTATTGACAAAAATCTGAAGTGGGCTACTCACATTCCTACCTGTGTAAAGATTTTCCGACGGTTGTCATTTCAGATCAGGAAGCTCCGGCACTGCAAGGTGAAACAAAGCACCATCTCCCGATTTATATACCAAAGTGTTTTCCCAATCCTTCTTTACTGTTCTCTTGTTATTTTTCCAGGTCTACTTAGAAAAGACTTTAAAATCCTTTGCCGGGAGCTACCAATTATTAGCCGAGTGTCCTTCATATCACTAACTGAATTGTCCCTAAATCTATGTGATCAGCACTTATCAGCATGTGAGAAATTTGCTCACAAAATTCTATCAGATCTCATGCATCCTCTCCACAACGATCTTTCAAAGTGCCGCTCTCATATTTCTACACAACCCGCTTTTCGTCACGTGCCTTATAGATTCAATATCTATAGGAACTCCACTGGCCTACAGTTAGCACTCATTTTGACAAACAGTGAAGGTATTGTGGCCGAATTCCTGAGCAACCTATCACAATGTGTTATGATTAGTCCTCGATGAGTTTTTTCACATTTTTACAAGGTGACGAGTGAAAATTCTTTTTTCCTACTTTACTTTTCACCTTCACGTTTTCTGACTGAAATGCAACATAATTTTTTGTACGCAAAACATTATGCAATACAACCTGTCTATGCAACCACTAACTTCAGCTCTCCTCAGATCAAATATCAGTTCTACCAATTACTCTGATATGTGCGCTTAACATACGTCGTGGTCGATGCCAGTGGCTTTAACGCCCAACTTGGCTAATTAGCACAGATGGGACGGCACATCGGAAGTCATTTTCTTGTCCAAACCGATCGCAACGACAACGGTGATCGACTCATACAAGTCTGTTCTGACCACCGACTGTTCCTAGCGAACTCAAACCTCTGTCACGAAAACTGACTTCGACTCACCTGACACCCTCAGTCACCTTCATGGCATTGGACCCAAACTGACCACACTGCCATCGGTCACCAGTTGCGTGGGTCAATCAAGGATGGTCCATCATTCCAGTCTTTACCTGTATAGCCAGATCGTGTTTTGGTCTGAGCCAATTTTTTCATTTATCCCAATTTGTGCTTGCATCCATGCGAGAACCACGCGCACTACATGGCTGATTGCGGATGATAATCGCCGAGTTCAGCTCCAATATGAGCTTTCGATATGATGGTCGGCTTTGCAAAATGCCCAGGATCCGAGCGAACAGTAGGAGCAGACCAAAGATGCCCTGCGCTCGCGGGTAATTGCCACATAGAATTCCAGGCCATACAAACTATAGGAAAGATGAATATTTTCGACTTCAGTTGCTTTGTTGTACCTTAACGGATCCTTGCCTCGCTCACCCTGGATACAACATACACTAAGACGTGCAAATCCTTTAAATGCCAACCGACCAAGGGCCTAAGAACTGACCTGGGTAATGGTGTTTAAGGGCTTGTTGGGAAATAGAAAAGGCTGCAGTTGTCGGCAACAGTCTCAATTTCTGCCAATTGATTGAAAAAACCGGCTTACGGAAGCCAAGCATGAGAAAGGTCATTAGGAATCCGACGACCGACTGACTAACTCAGGACAACCGGCTGGAGCGTTGGCAGAACACTTTAGGGTGCAGTTTAGTCAGCCGACCGCTACAGAGGATCTCCCACTTCTGCCTTAAAGTAAAGCAATGCAAGCAGATACCAGTTCTATAACCAAAATAAAGGTCGCCAAGGGGATGCGCTTTTCTAAAAGGTGTAATGCAGCTGGATCAGATGAACAGACCCGATCCTTCTTCACGGGAGGCGGAGAAGTAGTAACGGTGGAGTTAACAAAACTCAACCTGGACAGGAGAACAAACCTCTACCGGTTGGTGCGCATCGGTGATTGGATCAATTTATAGGAAAAGCGATACGTCCTAATTTGAAAACAACGGAAAAACCCGTCTGATAGGCGCCGCATCAAAAATGCTCGCGATCATAATCGTCCGTCAACTATTCAATGCTCGCAAAATTTGATTTTGCATCTCTAGGTCGTGATGTGATTAAATTTGTTTCATGTTCTGTTTTTACCATCAAATTTTTTGACTGAAATGCCGCTCTATCTATTGTACGGAGGAGTCCGTAAAACACAGCTCATTTTATTTTTGATCGCTGAATCTTGCGTATTCATCCTTCTTTTTGTCGAACTATCGTTTGGTACAAATTTATCTTGGGGCAAGAACCTGGCGATCAGGCATCTCGCTGTGTGGTCCTGGAACTGGAGCTGTACTGACCTTGCTAGGCTGGTTGTGCGACTAATCCAGGGGTGCTGTTGGTTCCGGGATGGCCATCACTATCGTTGATGACGCTGAAAAAACCGAATTGAAGCAAAATGTCGATCACTTTTATCTCGTCGGTAAGATTTTTACAGACAACAGGTTGTAACCTCAACGAGGCGGTGTTATATTATTGTCCTTGTATTCTCCTGTTACAGTCAAAGACCAAATTCTAAAATTTCAACATCCGATCAGCGGACTGTTTCCTCTGCGACCGAGAGATCCAAGTTGTAACGTGAGCCATGTCAGAGATTGTGTCTATTGCGCTACGGCGCTATGGGCCTTGCATCGTTCCTTGGCGTAAGTGCATTAGGTTTTCTAAATGTTTTTTTGACATATCCAGTACTACCACGGCTATAACAAACATGCACAGTGTCATATATAGTCTACTGTTTTTTGTATGAGGGTTCGATGATGGTAAATTGTGCCTGACTTTGTCTCCAGCTACTTGGCGTGTGCTCATGCCCCCCCCCCGAAAAATGGATCGAACTTATCGACGAATAAGTTGACTTCAGCTTACCTTGAGCAAGCAGCAAGGCGGTCCAGGTAAACACAGCCTAAATCACCCTGGTAATTGCAGGACGAATTTGTACTGAACGACAGTCATAATTTAGTTGACAACCTAGTATTTAGGGGATGGATTTTACTTTTTTAAGATCTAGTAAACTCTTGTATGGCCAATTCCGTAGGCCCTTTATTTTCGCTTATCTTCCACTCTTATTGCGATTTTGGAAGTGAACTGACTGGTTCAGTTCTTCCTTGTTGCTTGTAATCTGTTGTTCGTTAGAGCAGGTCATTGCACTCAATGCTTCCGGCTTGAGCCAAGTGCTATGAGCGAGATTTACTCTAGGTTCTAGTGTCACGGAGGATTCACGCTCGAACCAGGTTTTTCGAAAATAATGTGCAAAGCAAGCGGAACAACAAACAGGGCATTTAACAACTTAAAAATCACAAGAAAAATGGCCTATAGGAGTCGGAGACCTCGAATTATGAACCTATGCGAGATGGATGAAATGCCCTGAGAACTAAACAGAATTCTAGATACATATATAGGACAACAAGGCATCTGCCCGTCAATGAGCTAATAAACTAGCATATTGGATGTTTAGTAAAGGTCTTAGATCAGTCGCATTGCCTTGAGGTATTCCGACTCACGAGGGGAAATAGAACTAGGTCAAGACTTGCCCGTACTTGACTATCCTATGTGGGTGTTTTAGTGAGTTGGGATTAGCACGGGCAAAGTAGCGCCTGGCATCTCGGCAGTTGCTTAGCCAAAGATGATGGCATGTTAGTAATGGTGACATGCATATATGCAAGGCTCACGCTGCGTACGCTGGACTGAAGCGCTTATGGTACCGACCTGGTGTTCTGCTGACGTTAAAAGGTCGTGCGTGCTGTGCCACAATGCGTTATGTTGCATTGTTGGGAGACATGGTATTTGCGTGACGAAGATGCTCATCGCTTGTAGGTTTTCTGCTACCCAGGACTGGATGAACCGTCGGACTGAAAATGTGCAGATTAGGAATTGAGTATTGGAGACTGGGTATTCAACTTAGTGAACTTTTCTGGCAAACGCTCGTCATCCGTACCATGCTCCGTATAGCTCCGCTCCCTGTCCACCTTGCACATGCGTTCTACCTATGGAAACGTGCAACTCCATGGGAAAGGCAACAGCCAGTGGGGCTTGGACTGTCGTTTGGCGGCGAACAATGGAACATAAAGATCTAGGCAAACAGATGTGGATGAAACCTGCAGAACAGGAAAGTTTCTGATAGACTAGAAAGATAAGCAGGGTACACAGAGCCGTTGTTGATTGAACCAAGGGAGAGGAAATGTAGAAGAATGAATGATGACCAGGTGGTATAGACCGGAGGAAAGCTTTAAAAATTTAGTCTGACATGTGTATTGGCCCAAGAAGTTATGTTTAAGGTCGAAATCTAACGTTTTTTGGTACACACGTACCTCAGAGTCGTACGCTACTCCAGACATCCTCAGGTTGCGGACGGAGTTAGCTGTAAATAATATAGGCTCGTATCGGATAAGCGGCCGCATATAAGTGACTGCACTGCCATGGACGGTGGGGATTCTCCTGCTAAACATCCTCTTTGGAATCCGACCAGAGTCATCTTGTGACAGCGACGTGGCGAGTGTGATTGGTCATTCAGTAAAGTCACAGTTTTTGACACAAAACCGGTATCAGCGCACCTAGTGCTCTAGGTCCCATTCACAAGGTTGAACTCACATTGATCATATTTCTATCGATCACCAGCGGTGTGGATCAATCGAAGAGTGCTGAGCGTTCTGGTCCATACTCATGGACTCATGATTTGGTCTATGCTCGATTTTGTTTGCGCCTAGTCTGTGGTCACATCGGAGGAGGGTATCACACGTACTGTACAACTGATTTTCAAATGATAAAGGCCGAATTAAGTTCCATTCGAAACTTTCAGGGCAATTCCCCTCTGAACAAAATGCCCAGGATCTGAGGGAACACTGGAGCCAGATCGAAGAATCCTTGTGCTTATCAGCAATCGCCACAGAGGGATCCTTTCCATGTAAACCGGAAATGATGTATATCCCAGACTTAAGTTCCTCCTTTACGTGTCCGCCGATCCGTTCCCCTGGGATGGAAATAATGAAACGTGCAAATCCTTAGGGGGTTAACTGACCGAGAGTCTGAAAAATGACCGAGCAGTAGCCTGTAGAAAAATGTGGGAAAATGTAAAAGGCCGCAGCTATCGCCAATAGACGCAACCTGAACTGGTCTACAGATGCTGATCGTAAGCGAGGTGATTAAGGACTCCGACTACATACTGATTCACTTAGAAACGTCGGATGATGCGCTGGCAGAACACTTTAGGGAGCAGTTTAATAGGCCGACTGCCAAAGGGGACCTTCCAGTTATGCCTGTGACTGAGCAAATTCAGGTGGATAGCAGTCCTCTATCCGAAATGGAAGTTGGTATAGGGATGTGTTTTCTGAAGAGGCATAAGGCCGCAGTACCAGATGCACTGTCGCCGTCCTCCTTCGGTGATAATGGCGAACTGATCACATTGTAGTTAAGAAGACTCTGGGGATCGCTCTCGGCAAGGGATAAGAATTCTAAGGACTAGTGTGAATCGGTGATTGCGCCAATTCACAAGAAAGGTGATACATTTTCATGTGGAAACCACAGGGGAATTAGTTTGGTAAGCATTAAATCCAAACTGCTGACGAGTATTATCCTCCTTCGATTATCTAGTGCTCACTAAAGATGTATGCATGAGCACCAAACCCGTTTCCGCCAGATATCAGAACATAATCATATGTTCTGTAGATCCACAATTTCTGTTTTGCTTGAACTGCAAGCAACTGAGACGATCATGCGGTTCTGTGGCCTCACCACTCATTGAAGAGTGTCTCGGCGGAATTCATCTTACCCACTCAATCTCTGTATGTTAACGGCCGGAGCCGAGTTCGTTCTTCCGGCGATCATTTGCCCAAGTTCGTCGTGAGAGCTGGTGTTCGTCAGGGTTGTCTTCTTTCACCTTTCCTTTTTAACCTTGTCGTAAAGATGGTTACGGAGATAGCCCTATCCTAATGTGAGAATAGTGGCATTGATATTTGCTCAGACAGGAATCTGCCTGACTTAGAATATACAGACAATGTTTTGCAACTTGGTAACGCTTCAAGTAAGTTGCAATTTTTTTTCGAAGGTCCGGACGATAGTGTGTGTATGTTCGAGATGCGTTTTGCACCTTCCCAGTCTAAAATCCTATTACAGGACTGGATTGGCTCGGAGCCGAACCTGGAACGAATGAGTGAGGAGAGCAGATTTATTCCCTTGGGCAGTTGTGTCCCACCTGGTGGTCGTATATCAGATGAAGTGTCTTCATGCATACAGAATGCTCGATTGCTTTTTGCTAATTTGAGACATCTGCAGTGTCAGGGTGAGATGCGGTTATTGATCAGAGATCGAGTATACACAGCATCACTGAGGTCGGTACGATTTTACGGCTCCGAAACGTTACCGTTGAGAGCAGGAGGTATGCAGAGACTTTTGGTTTTTGGGCACTGTCGTCTTCGTGGTTCTGGTAGATTATGATGAGAGAATTTTTTAGGTAACTCAAATTAGGTATAAGGTATTGGGTGTTAGGGTTCAGTTTCTAGAACATATGCTGAATCAGAATAGGATAGGTTGGTACATGCTTGGCGCCTGTTAACGAAACGACCGGGTGAGTAATGTAAAGGTTAGGAATCTAGTATCAGGTGCTGGTTTTGAGAACACTGTATCTCAGCGTATGAAGCTTCGCAGACTACGCTGGTTTG
>LUCM01003024.1:164335-201170 GCA_008360955.1 Fasciolopsis buskii | reverse complement strand
ATCACTCATTTTTCCGACTGAGCTGTCAGATCAAATCAACCCCAATCTGGAGGAGCAGTAAAACGGTTCGTCACATGTCTTCCCACTAACCTTCCAGGCAAGATTGGATCTTCGGTTTCAGATAATCCCTCCTATGCAGCTACTTGGGTCATGGAGGGATGGAAGCCGTCATACCATGTCAAGGTGTAGTCTCACTGTGACAGGTTGTTTTTACTAGACCAACCATCAACAAATTTCAACATATATTCGTGACACCAGCTATCGAATATCACGGAGACGTGTTTGACACGTGACTTGCAATGCAAAGGTTCGTTGGTATCTTACCACCGCGCTGTTTTATCCCGTGTTTCACTATGAGCCTTCACGAAAAGTCAATTCTTTTTTATTTACAATGAAGTCTTTTCAGATGGTTCGAGAAATCGAGTTCTTCGAAGAAAATGTCCTTGCAGCTGTGGATGACTTATGACTGATTGGTGATGGTAAAGTGTTATAGTCCACTATAGTGATAGGCACAGAGAAATTGATCAGGGATTGTATCTCGCCACTGGCTAGCGAAAAATGCATAAATAATGGTGCCTTGATTTCATGCAATACTAATGCCCACTGTAATTTAACATGTACTTACAGATAACTTCAGTGATGCCGTCAAATTGAATTCTCGGAACTACCTTTCTCGGATGTCACGGTAGTTTTAAACCGTTACGGAAAGCGGACGTTGTAAGTTTTCAAATTCGATGTCGATATATCTTCTGAAAACTCGTTATGCTCAAAGACTGTAAACATTACGACCTCAATATTTCCACGACTAAATAGATCATATAGTTCCCACCGAAGCTAACGGTGCTTGATGATACGTCCCATTGGGAACTACGGTTAGTAAAGAGGATAAGAAATGGTAACGTCAAAAGTTTCAGGCGTGAGCTATGCCACCTCAGGCAACAAATGTCAGCGTTAACTGAGTCCAAATTCAGCGAGTGCGGTATTCTTGTGAGGCAAAGTAATCGATTTCAACCATCCAAAAGAACCTCCTTGAAGCTTAAACACATTATGAACGAATGTTACTTAGGAATTTATTAACTAATAAAAAATCAGGCGAAACAGCTCTGCGATGTGGCCGGAGATATACGATGACTGGACGCGTGAAGCGCTCGAGCAGCTAATAACGGACTCCTCTTTGGAAAAGCAACCATAAAAGCAGTGCACAGAAAGGTTGCATTGATCGGAACGAAAACGTCATGGCAATAATAAGTATACAAGCAGGTCAGTGTACAAAATTTATGAGAAAAAATGCGCGGATCTTTGCATCGAGCAGATAGAGTCTGTGAGCGATTTCTGAAGCAACGCAGTCCGTGTTGGTGCACAGCACCCGTCTAAAGAAAGACGAAAATTTCACTCATGTCTAACCCTCCTTCATGCAGTTTATTTTAAGGTATGATCGATTTGATGCATATATACGGAAACACTTGTGTCAGACTACCTTGTACGATACTGTTTACAGCATAAATCACAGGCTAAAGTGCCTTTTTCTGTGGGATAGTAAGAATAAAAATCCGCATTAATTTCGAGCGGCATGAGGACTCGCAACTTATAGGAAACCCACTTAAGCACTACGCACATCCGGAAATTGGTGCCACGAACCGGCTTATTATTATGTGGATAGCAGTCCAACTTAGTTCAAATCGTCGGATAAACCTAACCACGAAAATTAAAACCGTGCGAGGATTTTTAATCGGTCGAATATCTTCTACATTTCCCGGCTCACGATTAACGCAGCCCGATTGAGCGACTTTGAAGTTAGGCTAACTTCTATGCAAATCAATATCCCTCCTAAATGAAATTTCTGCCGTTCGTGACGAACGTTGATTATTATACTGCAGTTAGCTTAAAATAATCCAATTATTAGATGATAACCTTCAGCTTGCAAATAGATGCGTTATCATGGTTAATATATTCGATAAAATAAGTGATTCTGCCGAACAAGCGAGCCTGTTAGTGATTATGTAAACAAAGCAGGGTAAAATATGAGACGTTTCCAAACAAGTTTAGGAAGCCCCAATATTCTACCATACTGTTTCTCATGTTCAAATGAGTTTACATCGAAAACCGAGATCAACCATGATTAGCTGGTATTAATAAATTTTACAAATATATATAATAAGAGAAGCATGTAAACATATTCAGTTGATTTGCTGGTAATTCTTTAAACTTCTTAGGTTTGAGAGCCGTGGGATTCGACGGATTTGATCTCTTGATATTTTGGGATATGGGAGTGGCCGTCCACGGTCCGAATTCCAACGATGCTGGTCGCTTCCTGTCCAGAGACTAACTATTGACTATAGCTTCATGTAGCAGTACAAACTGACACTCCTTAGAGGCGCTGAGGTTTCTCTTGTTTTTGTTATTAGTATCACTATTATTAATATTATCCTTAGTAAACAGCTGTGACTATAGAGTTCTTCAACCGAACCTGAACGGCCTTGCACTTATCGCAAGACAAATTAATATTGACCGGCGTTGGTCAAGCCATTAACATTTTGGCAACACTCATCCGCCGCTGGGCAATCCACTAGTCATCAAGATTCCGTTCTCGCAATGGTATAATAGTTGTGGTATGATGAGCGGAAAGAAACAAAACAAATCAATAATGCACTGTAATGTCGAAATTCCCAAACTACTACTCCCGGAGGTGCAATAAAAGTCACACGGCCACCATGCGCAGTAAACAGACTTAATTATGGGACCAAAAGAAAGTGAGGGTAATCAATTTGAGTAGGTGTGACAATTGTATCTAAGGTTCACTTGACACAATGACATTCAGCCGTATATCCAAGCTTATCGAAAACCTAATGGAAACAAAGAGTAAAAAGACTGATTACAAGCAAGTTCATTGGTTGAATGACATATCGTTAGTTTTTCATGACGTTTGAAGCGCGAACGCAATAGAAGAGGCATGGTCTATAACGGCTACAGTTCGACGTAACGGAGAGCGGGCTTTTGGTCATGAACACGAAACTCAAAGGGTTTGCCGAGGCATATAAATCTTTAATAGGTTAGGTGTGGTAACGAGTCGGACGACGGCGAATTGCCAGCTACGACCAAAGTGACGGGCGGTCTTGGGATCGGAATGACAGGCTCTTCATCCCGCTGGCCACCACTGGTCAATGAGGTCGCATCTTTTGAATAACAGGACAAGTGTTTTCGGGTAAAATCAGATGTTGCCCCACAGTTACGGAATTTCGATTATTTTGTTGTCCATATTTGTAGATGGGAATCGCGGAGTTAATTCCTATTAGTTCAGTTATTTTGCATACCGTCGTAACCCACTTCATCTAAGGACAAAACCCTCAGGACGCCCATGGGTTCTATGACGCAACTCGAAAGTTACGCACACATGTGTATGGTTTCCCTTGCAGGAGTCGCAATGCGGATTGCAATCGAGGAGTTTTACGAAACTTTTTGTTTAACCAAGTACCTCTTCCACTTAGGTCCGTGTATACAAATCCGCCACGATTTCATTTCTTCTGACGTCACTTATAATATATTCATGAATATGAACAGGATAGAAAAATGTAGAAAAAAAAACCGATTGGCACAAACAAATTGAAGCACAGTCATACCAATACATGCTCACATGAATACTGAAATCAATCGCAAACTGTCTAACGGAATTGGCACAAATAAACTCCGTTTACGATCATCCTGGGTGACAAGCAAGTCAAATTCCGTTGAGTTATTCGGTTGGCTGATCAATGAACACAGAATCACGACGACCTCGAAAACCTACAGGCTTGACAATCAGTAAAATAACTTCCAAACAAAAACAGTATAACACCAGTGATTTCACATGATCGTTTGCTCATCCGATTTTTGTGATAGGTTACGGTAGTCTTCTACAAAAAGTGCGTTCTCACATTTTGTGCAATCAGCTTCTGTGAAGCGATGATACTAAAATTCACGATGATATGAAATCTCGTCTAGTTGGTTCAACTTGCCTATAATGCTCAACCGATGCGGTTTTGATGGTTCGAACAAAAAATCTAACTTAACTGCGGACGCAAAAACGCTGGGTTGATTTTCCCCATTCAAGGATCATACAGCTAGTAGGCTATCTCACAGATGATCTATCGATTTATTTGCAGCGAAATAAATAGAGCCTGGGTAACCAGTATGAGCATCAATTAAATGTGACACAACCATTTCGGTGGTACATGGTACCTTTCATGGATTTATTCGTTAAGATAACTTATGGTCACTCGATTGCTGAATCATTGGAAGACCATCTCAGAAGACGCTCTCTTCCTATATAGGCAAATAATATGGTCTAACTACTTTGCCTTATCTACCGTTCATGGGGGGAGCATCCATCTCGAACCATATACTACTACTACTACTACTACTACTACTACTACTACTACTACTACACCTTATCGGTTGAATACTAATTTAAACGGAGTTATACCCATCAGCTGTTTGCTGTTCTATTCCGAATGTAACAAGAAAAATGCACACGAACTGTAGAGTCCACAGAGTACTTATAAGTAAAGATCCATTTGCTAGCGTTACCATTTCTCCACTTACCCTGTTTTGTGCTTGCTGTCTCCAAAATCTCTACTAGCAAACGCATTCACTTATATTTTGTTTTGTCAAACCAAATACCTATTGACCCTAGGTTTTGGTGCTACCCAAGCTTTACGCCGTGTGCTCTGAATCCGAATGTTTGTCAGACAGACCGGTCCATTGCTAGCCTACAGCTATCGTGTGCGATTTTATGTTATCTTATAACCATTCGAAATAGTGACACCGCATTTTATTCCGGATTGGTCACTGGGTTTTACGAAGCTCGCTTTTTGTCGTGCGTAACTCAAATATCTCAGAAACGGGAGCTACATATACTTCCCATTAAAAGAGAATTATATTCCGTTCTGCATTGATGACCATGCGAGTTCGGACGACCGAAGTTTCTGCACTTAAAATTTGACTTTTCCTCAAGTCGGAAACCATTCAGCTCTTCAGAGCTTCCATTTATCCCATACATTTCGTTTCATGTCACGCTAATTTTTCTTATTTCTACTGCAATGATTACATACCTTTTGTGATACTGATGGCGTGTGGTCGAATGGCAATAGTTTTAGCCAATTATTCCAAATTTATGATGACTATGCTAGTTTTGAACTGGGCAACACACGAGTATTTTCTGCTGTGGTTGTCATGGCAAATGTGTGAGGAGTGAAAGGGCCTAGCAAACACATTCGCAACAAAAAAAAAGCGGCAAATGCCAACCAGTCTAATCAAGGAAAAAAGTTCATCATTTAATCAAGCACACAATGAGTAGAATGTTCAAACCCCATTCGGCGTGGCTTCGTAGTGCACCTGGTAGAGCTAACGGGGTACAAATGAGTGGGTTGCGTCCATGCTTAGGTTCGAGTCCCGGCAAGGCTGAAGAGTCCTTATAATTGGATCAATTCTACGTTTATTCTCATTCACTATTTGAAATGAAAAACGATAAATACTGAGCAAAACTGGTATAGCGAAATTCCGCATATACTGACACTCACTTCGTGCAAATTTAGCGCAGAACAGAAACAGCTAGGCTACTGTGGATAACCCAGCCCATGCGCGTGTGAATCCAGGTGACATTGTCATCACCCGTGCCCTGATGATGTCACAAGAGCAAGTGACAAGATATTTTCAACCTTGGAATTTTAGTTCGACGACTTTGAATCATCTGCGTGATCGGAAAGCGAAACTAATTTCTAAATCGTTCATGCTGGCCAACCCAGCATTCGGACTGGGCTGTTGCGCGAGCGTGCATACATCCAGGCTCTATTGCGGATACCATAATGATTTATCTTTCTTACTGAATCTACCGGAATAATTTCTTGATCTGAAACACATGACCTCAGACGTCTTTTTATCTTCAAGATCTAGTTAATTGGGAAGAAAAAAACGTGAGGACAGCATAGACCGATTGTGAACGAAAGGTGGAGGCGGTTGTTATTTGAGAGGAGAATAAATCCAACCACGTGACCCTAGAACAGTAGGTTTCTCATAACAAGCTCACGCAAAAGGTTTATTTAATTCGCATGAAACCAACGCGTGAAGTGTTTGAATTCTGAATAAAATTATCACACCAAAAAACATCGAATTCACCATGCACAAAAGGCGAATTTAAAGTTGTTAGCTGTGCAAACGGAAAATTTCTCTCGCCCGAAATCCAGAGTTGACCAGGCCCTAACACGACTGGCAAATGCAAAAACAAATGAGAACTTCGTAATCATACTGAACGGAAGATTTTGGAGGAAGTGATTAAACTTAAATTTTGACCAGGGTAAAACTAGACGTATTGGATACAAGTAAAACACTGGTGAAAAAACATTCCAATTTTTCGGGAGTTCTCCTGTTTACGTAATTTGCATGCCTTATTGCTTGTTTCATATATGATCGGAGAAACGTCAGAGACACAATGCAAAGAGGATTTGTAATTGAATAACAATAACGTGTGAATAATTCGGACCACAAGTGTTTGACAGATTCACAAATCGTTTTCCAGATATGCCATTTGTAATTTCGCACAAAAACTGAGCAGTATTAGAGCGTGTTGCAAGTTGAAGATCAGGACTGAATGGGGAGCAAGAGATGCGACGATCGAAACCTCGCTAAACAAAAATAAGTAATTTTTAAATATAAGATTACTCAGGAATCAATTCGAAAACAAGCATTCAACAACCACAACAAAAATGTCATTTATTTTAATGTTCAGAGAGAGAGAACATATGAATGCATTATTCTGATGGTGCGAGAAGATCCCAAACGATTTTTGGAAGACGGAAAAAGACAAAATGAGATACGACACTACTAGCAATAGCATGTACAGAGAGGACCTGTGAAATCAAAATACAACCTCCGGAAGTGAGTTGATTTATTACATAAGAACAACTTAAGCTAATTTCAAAATCTTGTGTCTCAACAAAACAAACTATTCTCACCACAAGTTTTAGGAGCACAGGCATTGCTGTTTACGGCCGGAAGACAGGACAAGTAGAACGAAGGACTTATCGGTCTGCCTGAGACAAATCAATCGAATAAAATGCACGTTCAAAACTTTCGTAATGCCATGGTTTTCCAGCAAAAGGAACAATCCGAAAGAGTGCATAATAAATGGGCACTGTTTAGTTGATCCCAGACTAAACGGTATAGTGCGAGGAGTAATCTAGCAGTCGGGTGTTACTTTTACTACAACCTTACTACAACGAGAACACAAAGAATGAAACATTCAGTCGTTCGGTCCGCAGTCGATACCTGAGAAGGGATGGGAGTCGACATCATGTTCGCTGGTTGTGGAAAACAAAACAAATTACAATCGTCGGTAGGACCCAAGAAAAGGAGAATCGAATGAAGATCTTAAACGGATACACTTCAGGCGGAATGTGAAGAAGTTCGAACCGTGTGACAAACGAAGAAGGCAAGAGACTTCTGAGGTTCTGAACATCTTTCGTCACTCAAAATTAGACCTCTTGAGAGATTAAGCAGTCCTCTATCTAGTACATCGAATTCAATCCACTACTTTACCGGTGTGCAATCCTGCATTGCTCCATTTCCTACAGCACTCTTCGCCATAGAGACACCAATACTGACCGCGATAATATCGTCGTCCATGCATCACTGACTTCCGATCCATAACAAATCGCCTCCTGGGCTTCCCGTTCTATTACCCTTAAACATTATTCCACTAAATGGGTCCATATTGTGCTTTGGCTGATTTCCCTTGGGATCTCACTCTCAACGCACAAACTGCCGGTCCACCAGTCATCTTTGCACCTGGAAAGCCCCAGACTATAGCTTCGCCTTCATTGGCGCACATCAGCAGTGCATATCCATCATCACATCCACAATTCAAACCCGGACCCTTTAGTATAGGAGACGTCTGCGTTACCACTATGCTGCCTGGTCTCTTCGAGAGGATGCGAGTAATTAGGCCAAGTTCATTCAGGTGTCGTTCTCAATGACAGTCAATAATGCTCTACAGCTTCAAAGGGTGGCACAGTTACTGTCCGTTAGTTCCACTCAAATGCCTTCCACTGAGTCAGGTCATCCTGAGGGGCTGGATTACTGTCCCATTTTGGTTTTCATGTGTATATTCCACTAATATTTGCAAGTAGTGTGCCCTCACCTGTAAGTCACCCGGTCGAGCATTCTTTCATCGTTTCGTAGTTTTCTTGATCTAGGATGCATCGTCGTCAGTTTCCTAGAATTTCCTGGACATGTTTCATTGATCATAGTATTTGTTTATTTCCAGACAGAGCATTTTTGGTACCTCAGATGTCTCAGTTTTTGAGTCTTTTAGACCCAGAAACCCACAGTCCGCGAATCATTTACCTGCTTGTACAGAGCAAATACAAATAAGCTTGACCGGATCTTCCAACGAATTCGACAAAATGTATAAACTTTTGCGTGACGCAAAATTAAGCACCGATGACACAGCGCATTGCCTCAGTGAGTGGTGAAATCTATCAATTATCTTAAATTGTACTTATGAACGTCATCCCCATAAGGCCTAGGGCATTAAAATCAGCCGGAAATACTTTCCATTACTTCCCTATTTTAATCACCAACCTTTAAGTGTCGACCATGACAAATACGATGATGCTTTTCGGTCGCCAAAATATTTAAACAGACAATACTGTTTGTTTTGTTGCCCCGCCATTAAACGAACTTCAATTGTCTCTTTGCCTTTTTGACATATTTCCGGTGACGAGTACATACGTTTAACGATGCGAGAGATGTTTTAACGTAGATACCCCGGGATTTGTTTGCCGACCGCGTGACGCCCGATCCACTGCAAAAAAATCAGTGACAGCTGGCGATGAGCTATCAAATAACCAGTCGTTTACTACTATTCGGTATCTCAAGCCTGATCTTTAAGAATAATTAGAATTCATGACCAGTATTGCTTGTTAACAGCAAAAACTTTGTCGGCTGTGTTTCAGCATCCGACATGCTGTCCTGAGTATGAAGACATGAGCAGTCGATCATCAGAAGAACAAAATTCTATTGTGAAATGAGACCGAAGAGAGGTTACTTGGTAAATGTCGATTACCGTTTGGTTGGTGCAAACTGCCGGCAATTGGCCCTCTGTTGATCTGTTTTGCTTCAAAAACGTTTGCTCTCACCATAATGTACGCTTGTTGAAAATGCTCAACCAGAACTGAACAAATATGAAAGTGTAATGATGCGACCAAAAATCGTCGCTGATAATGCACTACTCTTCAGATTTCACCTTTCCTACACAGACCTCAGTTCTTTGGGTCAACCATACACTCGGCGCGCACATGTCTATGGTTGACCAGATGGCCTGAGGTTTGCGTATGAAAGTTATAGTCTATAGGCTTGTCATTTAAAATATAGTCACATCGGTCCTGCCCATTGTTTGCAAGCAGTTGTGGGATCCCTATAAT
The DNA here is from genome assembly GCA_008360955.1 of Fasciolopsis buskii. NCBI lineage: Eukaryota > Metazoa > Platyhelminthes > Trematoda > Plagiorchiida > Fasciolidae > Fasciolopsis > Fasciolopsis buskii. Next base: position 191,715 of record LUCM01003024.1, on the reverse strand, counting down.
GTGCTTTTATAAACTGGTTAATCTGATACCCATAGATGGTAACCTTATCTGAGATTGCCGTAGTATCGCTTGCAAGAGTGCATCGGGGAAATGATCTTAGATAATATTTTACCTGCTGGCAAAACGGCTTATTTCTCCATGAAGATGCTTTGATTCGACATGAACCTGTACATTTTCAGTAATGCTTGGTATACAACGCACTAGGTGCAGTTTTGACTAAAGGTACTTCAGTTTCGAACTGCAATGAAAGCCCAGAAAACAACCGACCCAATATTCCTGGTTTTAATGCTGACTGGCATTCTGTTGGTGCGCAGTAGGTTGATGACCAATAACCATCTGATCATAACGAAGATGTTGTACAAAGTGGACCATCAATAACCCCAGGACACTTCCAGACAAACAAGTTTCTCGTGTTCGATTACAACAAGTAGACTAACACTCCCTGTATTGAAATATGAACAGGCAAACTGTGCTTGGAAGGAAATCGCACAAAAATGCAGAAGTGTTTTGAGGCGAGCAGCCGATGGTTCATTGATTCTCTTTGACGGCTACACAGTTTGGCTTCTCTTCGTCCGTACTTCCAGGATTCACTTGTTTAAACGATACCTTTTGTATTTGTCACCCTAGTTTCCAGCAGCTCAGCCCATAGCAAATGCAAAAATACGTGGAATAATTCACGATGTTTCGCAAAACAGTTGGTTATTTAGGGCATTCACAGCGCACTGATAGAAGCTGCATTAAAAGGTCAAATGGTTTAGACAAATCCTAGTAAGATAATCGAGGGCAAGATCTGTGATTTAACTCGTCAGAGAATAAAATTATTGGAGAATTCAGAAGGCATACTAAGGACATGGGGATTAGACAATGTTCACTGCAAACATATCGGAAGCCCCACTTGCATTTGAGCAGTAAATCCAAATTATAAGATTCCGAAACCTTTTTCTCAGTGGTCTTCAACAAAGATGTTTAGCGGAAGTCGTCCATGTTATGGTGACGTTCGATAAATAAGGACATCAATGCTGCAACAAGCAAAAGACGAGAAGGAATATTATGTCAGCAATTTCAGTCCATGTGACCAGCCTTTTCTTGTGGGAAGACAAACAAAGTCTGGAACGTGTAGCAAGAAACAAACCGATTCAATCCCAGTCACATTGTCAGAAAAGAAGGAGAACTGACTATGCAAAAATGTTCAAATGCAAAACTGCCCATAGTTTCCAATAGGCCACAATACGTTTACTAACGTAAAACAATGAGCTGTGCACCCGAAACAGTGAGCACTGCAATTTAGGTACAAACAAACTACAATGGCTGTTGTCCTAGATCTAGCGTTCATCAAAAACACTGGATCTCACAAGCGTCGCTGAGTCTAATGGAGCAAAAGCGCCAGCTGCCTAACTGCAAAGAAGTGAATAAGATGCGTCGGCAGTTGTAGCGTCAATTGGCCATAGGCCTTAGGAATGTCCGCGCAAACTGGTGGGTTAAGGTAGCCGAGGAGATGAAAGTAGCGTCCGCTTCAGGTAACAGTCAAAGACTGTTTAAGCTTATACGCGACAGTGGTGGGCGACATCGGCGAACTTCGGTTAGTGAAGTCGTGTGCGATAGGACTGGAGAGCGCATCCATGGTAGACAGGAAGGACAGGACCGTTGGGCAGAACATTTCAAGAATCAGTTTGACTGTCCGACGCCTGGAGCTGTGAATCCTTGGGAGGTGTCGCTTGATCCCCAAAACGGAAGTCGAAGTGCGGTCGAATATTCTGAAGAGGGGGGAAGCTGCCAGTCCCGACGACCTTCCAACAGTTCTTTTCAAATTGGGTGGAGAATTGCTGATGAAATCACTTACCTCCTTGCTTCATGGTATTTGGAACGAGGAGCGTATCCCGCTATCGTCGGGTGAGTCACCGATTGTGCCCATCTTCAAGAAGGGTACATGGAGTGACTGCAGCAATCATCGTGGGATTAGTTTAATTCCGATAGTTACTAAGGTGCTAGCTTCGGTGATGCTGCACCGTTTGACACCGATTCGCGAGAGTAATATCCGCGAACAACAGGCCGGATTTCGGCCAGGTCGAGGTTGCATCGACCAAATATTCACTCTTCCACAGATACTCAAAATGCGCCACACGCACGGCCGCCCTGCGATCGTAGTCTTCCTCGACTTGAAAGGTGCTTTAGACTCCGTGGATCGACCAGCACTACTCAGTGCTCTCCACAGGAAGGGTATGCCAACGACGTTTGTGAACCTGTTGCGAGCATAGTACTCACATACCTATGGTCGCGTGAGGGTATACGGTGAACTATCACGTTCATTCGAAACCACTAGTGGCGTTCGACAAGGATGTCCCATCTCTCCATTCTTGTTCAACTTCGTCATGGACGAGGTGATGGAAGATGCTTTAGGAGATCTACGGGATGTAGGAGTCAAACTGGGAAATGGAGGAAAGCTATGCGACCTAGATTACGCAGACGACGTCGTATGCCTGTTCGAGTCTGCGGACCATGCACAACGGGCACTAGATAGACTGGCGAGATCGGTTGCTCGATTTGGCATGTGCTTTGCACCTTCAAAGTGCAAAGTACTGTTACAGGACTGGACGACAGCAGCGCCGAACTTGATACTGGATGGAGAGGAAGTAACGATTGTGGACCGTTTCACCTACCTTGGTAGCTGCGTGTCCAACGATGGTAGCTCAGGATTGGAGGTAAGTATGCGTATATCCAAGGCTCGAGCAGCTTACGCTGGATTGAAGCATTTGTGGCGTCGGCCTGATATTTCACTGCAACTGCAGTTGAAAGGTCGTGTGTACTGTGCTGCAGTGCGTTCAGTTCTGTTGTACGGTTGCGAGACGTGGAGTATGCATGTGGGCGGTGTTCGTCGGTTGGAGGTTTTTGACAACCGATGTTTACGTAGTATGGCTAGGATTGGATGGAGTGACCGGGTGAGTAATATTGAGGTTAGGAATCTAGTATTGGGTGCCAATTATGAGAATACCTTATCTCACTCTTTTTATATAAACGTGTAACTCTGTGAGCCTTGCGTTGCTGTTTAACGCTGAACGATGATGATGATGGTGATGAATGGTTGCTGTAGCTTTGAAGTCTATCGTTCTGCCATATGCAAATCAGAAACTTTCAACAACATTCTACGGTCATAAGTCAACAAAGATGGCCGCGGCCTAATTAGCTTTTGTTTACTGACAAAGGTCGGTCACGCGCATATGCACCGACTTCAAGGCATAGTCTCAGATACTCTATGTTCCAGAAATATCCAAGAATAAACTACTATCATGGACGGGCCAACGAATTCGCTAACATGTTCAAACTGGTCATGAGGTCACGGTCAACAACGCACGATAAGTCAGTTGAGTTCTCAGAAATGAAGAATCTGAAACTCAGTTGACATGACAAAATGGTCATATAAACAAGACCTGTGGAAAGTGAAGATTCAAAGAAAAATTCTATTCCTATAAATCGCAACGAATTCGAACTTTCCCGTTCTATCTCCAGACCCATTTGAGGTTAATAGAGTACTCCCTGCTAGGAAAAACCATGCAGAGAATTTCGACCAGGTTGCATCATTGTGGGAATAAGCAACAAACGCGGATGCAGAGTCATTCATTTCTTTAACCAAGTGCACCTGGGGGTCCGAGTGAGTAAACAAAACCGGATATAGCCTTGTATACAATTTTTCGCATTTCAAGAAACGACTTATCTGTTTGCATGAAATTGCCAGTTCAGTTTTATAATTACTATCTTATATCAACGTGCTCCGGCTTTGGTTGTTGGCTCGCAGCAGCGGCTACTCAAAAGAGGAAATAGAGAGAGAGAGAGAGATAGTGAAAAACCAAATACAAACAAACATAAGCTAGAACGCAACTGACAACAACAAAAAGAACATGTAATCTGTTGCCATTTGAAGGGTATTCGCGGACCTCAACCAGGCAGCCTAATTCCATCTACAATTTACTGTCAAAGGTTTTCATACTTTCCTCCCATAACATCAACTGACCACCTCTATCAATATTCCAGTCATTATTGCCTGCCTCGCAAAACAGCGTACGATGAGAACATCATACTGTGGGCATGCGAAAAACATGCCTCAATTACTCAAAACCATTTCTGATTCAGTGCTTCTTCTAGATACTGAACTGTAGTACTCAGCACCTTAACCTTAGACTCCGAGTTCCGAAGAAAATAGCTTACTATATTCTAAGAATAATACTACTACTGCGATGCTTGGACACCGAAATTCTTGCGCATCTTCCATTCTCAGTGGATGCGTTTCTGAGTCTTACAACAAGGCAGCTCCTGTGTGAACTCGACTGCCGATCAGCAAGTGGTTTTAATGCCGACACTACCAATGACGAAAATAAGGACAAGAACATTTCCGCTATCAACGGAATGACAGGGTTGGACATGAAAGTCAGAGGCGGCAAACTTAACGAGCAACACTGTCATGGTGAACTCGGGTAAAAGATCGTTGTAAACACAAACTCACCTTCAGATATTTGAATACATGGTCTAGACAAAGGAAAAGAATTTCGCAGACAGCGACAGAATTTCACGATCGACTGAGTCGAACATCATCAGAATCATCAAAGTTCAGCAAGCTTCATCGAGCGCCGCCCTTTTCCCCAGAGTTACAAATTTCAATGGAAAGAGTGAATATCCAAGAGCAACAAGGAGTGGAAGCAAACAGGTGGTAAATGAATAAGAAAGCTGCAGTGGCCAACATACGAAACATAGTCTAACTGTACCAACGTACCTCTCAATCCTTTTAATTCGAAAGAATTTGACAACACATTCACCGCTGTTCACGGTCCATTGTCATATCCTTCTGCGTCTCCAGTCACCTAGTTGACGAGTCTTTCAGATCCCAACCACGAAGACGAAGACGCGAGAAACCTACTTTACCTAAGTTCGTTGTACATTTTCTCATTCCACATTGCCACGTAATCTCTTGACGTCCGCATAGCTTCTTCCACTCCGCGGGAGGAACGCAAAATAGGGCATGGTCGATGCAATCTCAACCTGGCCGAAATCCGGCATGCTATTCGCGGATGTTACTCTCGAGAACCAGTGTCAAACGGCGCAACATTATCGAAGCCAACACTCTAGTAACTATCGCAACCAAACTTATCCCACGATGATTGCTACAGTCACTCCGTGTGCCCTTCTTGAAGATGGATAAAGTCAGTGACTCACCTTGCGATAACGGAATACGCTCCTTGCAGCAAACATCACGAAACAAGAAGGTAAGACCTTTTACCAGGGTTTCTCTACAGCTTGAAAAGAACTGGGGGAAGTTCGTCGGGAGTGGTTCCTCTGCCCCTTTTCAGAAGCCGAGTATTCGACTGCACTTCCACTTCCGTTTGGGGATCAAGTGACACCTCCCAAGGATTCACAGCACCAGAGGTCGGACTAGCTACGATAGCGTATAGTCAGCTAAACTGATTCTTGAAATGTTCTGCCCAACGGTCCTGTCCTTCCTGTCTACCATGGATGCGCTCTCCAGTCCTATCGCACACGACTTCACTAACCGAAGTTCGCCGATGTCGCCCACCACTGTCGCGTATAAGCTTAAACAGTCTTTGACTGTTACCTGAAGCGGACGCTACTTTCATCTCCTCGGCTACCTTAACCCACCAGTTTGCGCGGACATTCCTAAGGCCTATGGCCAATTGACGCTACAACTGCCGACGCATCTTATTCACTTCTTTGCAGTTAGGCAGCTGGCGCTTTTGCTCCATTAGACTCAGCGACGCTTGTGAGATCCAGTGTTTTTGATGAACGCTAGATCTAGGACCGCAGGCAAAATTCGCTGCCAAATGCATCGCCTGCTTAATTTGATCCCACTGCTCGTCTACATTGTTGCTCGTCGGAGATCTTAGTTCCTCGGATAGTTCTTGCTCATAACTATCCCTAACAGCCGAATCAGACAGACGTTCGAGGGTCAATCGGGTTTGTGGCCTGCGTCGATGGTCGTTCAGCTGCAGCAAAAATCGCATTAAAACTAACGCATGATCCGACTTAACACAGGTGGCCCAGTACGACCTACAGTTCAGGACGGAACCACGCCAACGGTAGCTCACTTCAATGTGGCCGATCTGACACAGACTATCCGTCCAGGTAAAGTGCCATGTTGCCGTGCGACGCGAACTGTATCTGAAATTTCGCCCTAAACAGTAGCAAGCTTGTCCTCACAGAACTGGAGGTCTTTTCCCATTATCTGTTCGTTCAGCAGGCAAGGCGCACCGCTCACCTAAACAGGCTTCCTATGCACTAAGTTTTTCAATTTGTGCATTAAAGTCACCTGCCACCACTACAATGTCAGAGCGTTGGCTATCTCGAAAGTGACTCCACTGTCAGATCCAAACACGCCTGTTGGCCAGCCTGCATTAACGTGTGCACATTGAAGGAACCGAGATTCAGAGGCTGACGAGGCTTGAGAAAATGTGAGCTAGCAGACTGAAAACCACCTACTACACTACTTGACAACAAACCATTGCGCGTATCGAGCATGTGGTCAATGGGGACACTTTGGGTAGGCAGGTGGGGGGCAGAGATTTGGTTGGGGATAGAAGAGACAGGTTGAATAAAAGACGGAACGCAGAGCAGTGACACACTTATTACTACCCACTCCACTCGATACAATGAGCAGCGTGGTCCTGAGTATTCTGCGCGACGACTGACGCAGTATGAAATTTTTGGACATGTAACTCATGGGTAACGGTGAGCAGGCACTGGTAGGGAGTCCAGGCGTTAAGCTGAAGAACGATTAAGGTTGTCAATCAAGGCCTTTGGCTTTGGCAAGAACCTGATTGCATGGCATCGGCGTGTGGTTGAGTGAAAGCCCATCTACTTGTATTCCATTCATTTTTCCGACTGAACTGTGAACCCAAAGCAACTTTCAACCTGGATGACCAGGAGATTACTTCTTCGCAGCTCTAGCCATTGACCTTCCAAGCTTGATTAGATTTTCGATTTGAAAGATGTTGTCCTGCATAGCTTGCTGGGTTATGCAGCACGCAAGTCATCATATCATGACAAGCTTGAGTCTTGTTGTGACAGCGTCGAACGGGCTCTCAAACCAATGATGACGGAGATCGTGTACCTACGGAACGCACCTGTGTTCTGAGGCTTATCGCAGAATGAACATGCGGTCAATAAAACCCTAACTGAGTGGATAACGGGACTGATTCGCAATCACTCACTTTCGCGAACATAATCGATAATCGGGGGATGATATTGCCCACGAGCAGTTTCGATGCTATACTTACTAGACTAATTGTTGTGATCTTCACATGAGGACATATCACCTCGCAACTTGGTGCAGTCACCGATTCAAACTAGGAGTTTGTTAATTCCAATGTTGACACTTCGCCACCTTCTTTGAAGACGGGCGAAGGCCGCCCGTTTAATCCAGACGCATTATCTCTTTTCAGAAAACGTATTGTAAGGTGAGGCTACACGCGCATGCCAGAAATGCAAGACCGCTTTATTTCCGAAGGATCAGTCATAGTATTACCAGGCCAACTCATAGTTGAGACACTTGGCTGACCAACAGTTCAATTGCGTAAATTACGCACGAGTCAAAGAACTGATTGAGCTTAAGGCAGGAGGGGGGATCCATGATTAGCCCTAAACCTGGGATAAAGTAAAGTCCAGATGTGAACGAGGATGTCGCTTGAGATGAAGATAAAAGATGAAACAGTAAACCCGACATATAAGGGAGGCGACAATCGACCACTGAGCTTTAACCGAAAAAAGACCTATATAAATCGCTTGATTAAGACAAACCAGTAACAGTAGTCTTGGAGGGCTAGAGACCATTCAGTCGTCCGTGCTTGATTAAGTAGAGCGAGAATGGAACCACAATCGAGACAGCGATAACTAGATCTCCCTGATGGAGGACTGGTATCCGCCTCCATTGCTTCACTTCCGGCATAGAGTGGAGGCCTACTGCGAATGAAACCAACTAAACTGATCTTCCCAACTCCTTGATTACCTTGTTTCCGTGGACCACCGCATAAAAATAAAGCGTACTTAAACCAATGAATAAACGGAAGTTGAAGCTGACAGTGCATGAAGCATTCGTTTTCTCGGGTTATGGGTTTATACATACCGATACCGTTTGCTGTTCGGAGATACAGAGTTTTGATGAGTTGTGCATAAGCGTACTCGTCAAGCGCCGTCAGTCTGACGAAACAATCGCAGTGCCATCTCGTTAGCGAAGTCAAACCTTGCGTGGACGAGTAGGATTATAAGTAGTTCTGGTTGACGGCGTGAGTTGCACGGTAATAATCTGGTCAATGAATCCAAGGTTGGCAGGAAAACTAGCCTGTTATGGATGGACTTGGTGCTCGCACATTGAAAACAGTCTACGAAGGTTTACCTAGGTTAGTCACTTTGACGTAACTGAGTTAAAAGCCATTCCTAGGTAGTTAAAAATGTCTCACGGTAATTTCTAATGGTCTGAAATAATGGACTCGATGCCAATCCCATGAGATGCGTTCGAAGAACAGAGGCTGATGAGCGTTTCGATAAGGGATATACCATCATATCTAGAAATCAACAGGATTCTATAGAGCCGCAAAGGTTGGAGTGCGTGGGAAGTCACCGCTCTGGTGGACAGCGTTTTGCACAATAAGGGTTGGTTTAAACCAATTCTTCCCACATGCACCTTACTAGATGCTACTAATGGGGCTATCTGAATTCATTTTTTACACTCATAGATGAACCAGCTAGAATAATTCAATGACCGTTCGCTGACGCCTCTTCGTACCGAACGGCGCAGGTGAACCGCGAAACTCAGTTTGTACTTGCGGCGATCTTTCAACCGCGCCCAGCACGATAAGTAGTGTACGTCAGAACGGGCTTGCCGAAGTTTATCTTCAAATTTGGGAATCATATGATCATGCAGATAGTCCGAACCACAAGAGAATAGTGACACGCATAATTGCTCCGACAGTAAATTGTCTGACGTCGAATATGCAAACAGCTCTCTCTACGACAAGGCCCGGAAGAACTGCAAGTGTCTCTTGAGGCCTTTACGATAATGGAATGCGTCTCAGATATTCGATATGGAAGTTGATACTGGAGGATTGTACTGGTCCGAAAGTGAATCATGTTCTTATTGGAAAGTTGTTGGATGAAGTTGATGGAATTTTATTAGGACGGTTATCACTCATCAGGTGGTCGCACACTGAATGAAAACCCATCGCGTTTGCGAAAAGCCCGATTCGTTATAAACCATTTGAGGCACTTTCCACATCCATGTGACGTGAAGTTGGGAGCCGAAGGCTAATTTTATTTTGCAGCAGTGCCAGTGTCTTCGCAGTATTGGTAGAATAGTGGAGCTGATTTAGTAACCGAGAGGTATTTCAATCTAAGTATCGATTATCATTTTCGTTGATTCGACACAGGCTCCAGTGATTTGTTCCCAATTAAAGGATTCTGTGAGATTACTTGCCCCGGTGTTTTCTGAGGCATGCAATGGTCAATGTAGTCAGTTCGTGACGTGGTATACTACATAGCATAGCATATTTCACACCTGCCTGATTTCAGGCCGTGCCAAACAAACATGGTGCAACAGGTGGAAGCAGGGATAGGAGTTAGAGTGATAAAGTGATGAAAAAAGGCAGAACGACCAAACCAACAAGTTTTTTTATTTTAACTTTGTGCCCATATATTGTTCTTTTTTGTCATTTTTTGATGGCTACAACAGAAGCGAGTACACTCCCATCATAGAGTTCGATTTCGAGCCATGTCCTTAAGGGAGACAAACAAGCGATCCCTTTGATTCTTATTGCTCAAGCCTGACAACTGAAATGGTCTTAGGCGTGCTAGGCATTTGGTTAGCTTTTTCATTTCTCTGCGCCAGGTCATTAGTTGACTTTTAGGTTCTTTCTTTCAGTCGGGTATAGAAAGAACAAACAGTGCGCGAAACTGCATGCGCTGGGCAGGCATTCATAGTGCATAACCATGCAATCGGAGATAGTTTTGCCGTATGGTCATTTCCAACGAGGTGTTGATTGTGCCAAACACTTGACTTCGCAATTCAGCGTTGTTGATACCTTGCTCCCACCAAACAGGTAATATTACGTAAGCAGCGAGCATCAAACCCGACCAAGGGTCAGACGTCCACGGTTCAAAGTACCGGGCGCAGGGTGGTATTATACACTCGACTTTTCAAAACAGATTGATGTCGTGTCAATGCCATAGGTCTGAGGCTGGAAAAGCTATTTTGTTCTTTGAAATACGCATGGACATTTCCAGAAATACAGCTTCCCAAATAGACAAAACATTCAGCAACATCAGTCTTGCAATGCCCCAGCACAGGCTCGCTTGATGACGCGAACTGCAGGCCGTATCGCATCACTTTATTCGTCAAACGGTTAAGAAGTTGAGCTGCTTAAATGTCAGAAGCTAGAAGTAGGATATGGTTGGCGTATTCTGAGTTTGTAAGTCTATGCCCTGGTTGGCGCTCGATGTCCCCATCTGGGAGGTCCTCAGCAGTTCTTTTAAGGACATTGCCGATTGCAAAGTTAAGGAGAGACGACGAAACAGGATACTTATCGAACTCTATGCGAGACAACGAAGGGAGGCGAAAGTTTGTCATAGGCCTAGAAGTATGACGGTAGAGGGATTTGACGACTGTTATATACTTTCCAGGCACACCATATTTCGACAAACAGTCTCACAGAATGGTCTTGTCCATTGAACTCAAAGCTACTACGATGTCCAAGAAAACGGCAACGGTTGGTCTCCGGTAGGTGTGTTGATGCCCCTACAGTTGACAGAGTCAATATCTTGAGGACGGGAATAACGATCGACTCCATCCAATCCGAAGGAACTTTTTCCTCGACCCATACGAAAACATACGCGTCGGCTCCTTCACTATATCGTATCCTGAATTTTGAACAAAGCTGGTGGCAAGCCGTCTGGGACTGAGGCCTGTGACACTTGAAGAGTGCATATGCGGTACAGATTTCAGCTACTTTGGGCGGTCCTAAAGATATTGGCCATGGAACACCACATTTCGCAGAAGTTATATGATGGTTGGCGCAGGAGGTCATTAAAACTGATGATTGAAGTCCTCAGTCCATCTTGCTGGTTTTTTGGGAAAACTGCGGACAGCCGTTAAGTTGGCCTCCCAGACCGTCATTCTGACAACACGTCATCTGGCAACAGTAAGACGAATTACGTGGAACAACTTTCGCAAGTTTCCTGAAGCAGTAGCTGACTCCATCACAGCAACGCGTTTCAGCCACCAACTCTCGCCATCTATACTGAGGCTTGCAATAAGCTTACGGTTCGGAGTCAGGAGGGATGGTTCGCGGCTAAACCTACCGAAATCGAACTGCAAATACTCGTAATTCGAAGGGAGTTCGTTGATATCCAGTGATTCGCTGGTCTAGAGTTAATGTCGCCACTGATCAGCCACGCAAAGTGCGTGGGCGACTTGATGGGGACCCAGCGCTGCTCTAGGGACCATTATTGAGTGGCGCCAAACATGTCCAACTTCGATCTGGAATTTGGTTAGCACAGTAGGCTCCGACAGCCAAACAACATCGACCCAGGATGCCATCATACTAGTGGCACCACCAAAGCGTATCGAGAGTGTGACATACATCAGTGCGCAGTCAGAATCAAAGCCGTTTCCCCAGTACCAGCGAAAGTTTTGGATAGCCTTGTCACCTGTAGCTCATATCGATGAGATTCATCTACGCCTAATCCTGTGTTGGTGAAGGAGGCGTCTAGGTCGCTGAACGGCACTTTGGGTTTTTAAAGCATGTGTTGATCAGAAATAGTTGACGATAAGAGCATATATTCAAAATTCTTTCATCATTGTCTGAATGGCTACAAGAAAATAAAAGCGTATGAAAACCTTAAGCAGGAAACTGCTTCATGTAAGCCCGGTTTGACTGTCGAGATGGGGAAAATAAAAGTTTCCTGAACGTCGCTACCAGTGGCATTCACGCATTCGAAATATTTCATCATTAGAACTAACTTTCCCCTTTTTAACTTCTTATTTGGCATAGGCTTTTCTGTTATTCACCATTCACTTTCGCTTTTAGTACACGGTGCTGTGAGATGGCAGGCCAGACCAGGGATAATTAGCACATCATTAGTTGTAAAAACTGAAATTGACCTGAATCTCCAAACTGAAATATTCATGTTTGCGCGCAAACAACTCAGAACAAAAGCGTTTAGCAGCTTAGTTTCATGCAGTGTGCACTTTATATACATATATAATTTAGAGAACAAGCATTTAATCACGGGTTACACATCTTAGTCATCGGGGGGGAAAAATAGTGAGACAGCGTATAAACAAAAACGCTCTGTATGATTCACTACACGCATTAACCATTCAATATATCTTCACTGGATCACTGGTCCGTTGTAGGGCAAGGCAATATGACCCCACAAGCTCAGAGAAAATTGAAGCAATCAAATATCGCAAAGAATCTTAAAAGACACGTCTGAATCAACGTTTGACACACCTCACAGACAATGATAAACGTCAGCCGAAACAGTAGCAAAAGAAAATTTAAGTTCACATAAGACATTTAAAGCATGAGCATACCGGAAAAGGCGTGACCCATTAGAGCCCACTAAACATTGGAAGGGGAGGGGGGCGGATGAAAATTAGCATTCATGGCCCTGCAACATAAGGTCCTAATAGGTCAGGTGTGGCAACAAGCCTGGCGACGGCAACTCGAACCTGACTTTTGGGTGACAGAAGCCACATCCATTTCACCACCATTGCGTACCCAGTTATTTTCACTCCAAGTAAACTGCCGCGGGAATTTTTGCATTGACATAGTAGTGAATTTCATCAGTTTACTACCATCTAAGCCTCTATAAGCACGCCAGCAACTTCTGTCTATCGGAAGAACCGAAACGTCCTACCATTTTGTTAGTCTGATATCGTGTCGTTTGCAATCCCCTAGCCGTTGGTGATGGTAGTATTTCATCGGTCAGCCGATCGCTGTTAATTGACTATCTGGAGTCAGTGTCACGTTGAACCCAACTGGGAATTGTCCCGAAATCTGACTAATTGCCTCGAGGTAAGTGAATTGGTATCCACATTTGGATTTCTAAATCACGTGCCATCGTACGTAAAAGCAGGCCTCATCTGTTCTGCGGAAGTGGTATAATGTGCAACCCTTAGTTCGGAATTTACACTGACTTACCTATTTTATGGTCAATAACATCAATTAGTGACTGGGATCATTACAACTCCAGTTTCAGGAACAGATGGTTATATTGCACGATCTCAGTTTTGATGTCGCACCAAAACAACATTTACCACTACCATGATTTACAAAATGAAAGTTGGCACGATGAAGCAATTAAATAAGTCACTAACACAACGAGATCACGCTCAAATTTTTCGTTCAAGGAGAGAAATGTTAAGAATATCTTAAGTATGTAAGCCAGTTAAACTAAGGATGAGACTCTGGGCATTATTTTCAACATCAACTTGAAAGGCCTAGAAACACAAACACGGAAGATTTTCTTCAAAATCAAAAAGAAACTCAAGATGTGGGGAATCCTTTGAGAAGGCGAACAACCGCCATCAATATAGGACGCTGCACTCCAATAATTACATCTCAACCAAAAATAATTTAATGATTACATGCCCAATCGAGAGATCCGTAGTCACCATAGTTGGCTAAATCCGACTATGAGACTATCATGGCAAATCAGAAACCAGTCATGCTAAGAGCTTTTACCTTCTTGCTCCGCGATACTTGGAACGACGAGCGTATTCAGTCTTTGTGAGATGGGTCGCTAATTGTACCCACCCTCGAAAACACGCGCAGTGACTGCAGCAATCACCGCGAGGTTAGTTTAATTTTGATAGTTCTTAGCTTCAATAGTGTCGTGACGGTTGACGTTAGATCGCGAGGATAGTCTCCGGGAACAAAAGGCGGAATTTCAAGCACGTCGAGGCTGTAATTACCAGATTTTCACTCTTCTTCAGTTAACTGAAACGCACCGCCGCCAGACAAGCGTAGTATCTCTCTGTTCAGAGCTATTCAACGGTGATCAAGCGATTAAAGTTGTGGCATTTAGACCTGAAGTTCACGGGTTCGGATCCACTTAGTGCGTGTCAACTTCCTAACTTGGCAGTCCTCTATTGGCCGTGACCCTCTTCGCGAAAATGGTGTACATTGCCGTCCTATTAATCAAGGGAACAAAAGTAAAAGGTGAAAAAAGACAAAGAATATGCAAGAGGAGTTCGTGGACCTTTTTGCGCTCAATGTACTAGCATACCTGTGGTCGCGCTAGGATAACCGGTGAACTATTAAGTCCATTCGAAAAGATTAGCGGTGACTGGAAAGTATCCCGTCTATCCAGCCTCGTTTGGATTCTTCGCGGACGACGTAATGGAGGAGATTTTAGGATGTCTTCAGGCTGTAAGCGTCCAACTGGAAAATAAAGATACTGTGACGCCGACTAATTTGTGTGCTTGTTCGAATGCATGGAACATGCGCAACGTGCACTAAGCAGATTATCGGGGCCTGTAGATTTATTTGGGATGTGATCCGCACCGTCAAGGCGCTGATACGGGATTGGACGACTGAGATCCCGAACCCGATGGAGAGCAGATAACGACTATCAACCGTTTCAGTTAATCGGGTAGCTGTTTAATGAAAGACGGTAGCACAGCAATAGGAGTGAACATGCATATACTCATGGCATTGGCGGCATACACTGGGCTGAAGCAATTGTGGCGACGGCCTCATATTTTACTAATTTTGAAAGATTGTGTGTGCTGTGCCGCAATGCGCTCAGTTTTGCTGTATGGTCGTAAATAAAAAACTTAATGTTTCGAAGGTGTTTGTCGCTTCGCAGTGTGTCGTCGCCGATGTTTGCGTAGCATCAGTACGATCGGATGGATTAACCAAGTGAGTAATGTGCAAGTTAGGAATCAAGTACTGGGGACCGATTCTGAGAATATACTATCATAAACTATCAGGCTTGGTAGAATCCTTTGGTTGGATCGCTTGGGGCTGATGACAAACACTCGCATACCATGCCGTGCCGCGCTTCACTTTCCTCCCACGGAAAGGAAGAATCCACGTGGAAGTCAACAGATGATGCGACAGCGTCCAATGAGAGTGTACAGCGAACTTGGATTGTGTCTCACATTTCCCTGGTTTGGATCCAGAAGATTCGAAAACCGGTTGGTTATAGACCCTGAATGACCTGGCAGTGAACCGCGAACAGCGGCAATCGTGTTGTTATTTTCTTTCTAATTAGAATGATTGGGAAGTGTGGGTTTCTGCAGTTAGACTAATGTATATTGCTATCGGTGCATTCCTTTCTCTTCTCGTTTCACGTGTTCATCCCCTATTCAACCTCCGTTGGAGTTTGCCTTAATTTTTATCGCCGAACGATGATAATGAGTAAGGCAAAAGGAATTCCAATCGGAGGATTTGTTTAACTCATATAATGGAGTACATTGAATGAGACAATATGAAACACAGGTATCAATACAAATGACACATCGAACGAGTAATGAAAAAGTTGCAATTTTCTACTTCATAAAATTTTTCGCGCTAGCAATACGATTCGTAAAAAGTATACATGAGCGAAGCTACTTGGTATGGCCAATGATAATCTGAATGTATACAAGACGTTATCTCTCTGTTTCTCAGAGAATGCAAATGGAGATTCTTCATTTGGATGAACTTCTACGCAGAACGTTGACACTGCGATGAGAGGAACTAACGCTGGCATTGCATAAATCAAAAGAACGAAATTCAAATTGATTGTCAGTTTTCGTGGATGACCGTTTGGCTGACACGTGAAATTACAGCTTAGAGTAAGATTACGAACAGATCCCATCTGTTTCTACTACACGGGGGAACTAGGCGACCGTTATTCTGATTGCAACCTATCAAATGGAATTTACCAACCAAGGATAATACTTGGCTGAGTTGTCTTCAAAACGCTAGACTAGAATGCACCAGACAGCCAGGCAAAGATGTACCTGAAACAGCTTTTCATCGGCTTTCGCAGCTAACAAAGATAGCATCAATGATTTTGAAAATGTATTGACAGTAGCTTAGATCGTTGGTTTTCGTGAGCCTGGGGTTTAGATCGCGATTGTTTCATCATCATCGTTCAAGCTGACATCGTCAGTGCGTCTGCGCAGTTGGTAGTGTTCGTTTGTATTTACAGATTTGCCTTTATCTTTGACCTTGGCCTCGCAAACAGCCGTTTGTTTTACGCCTTGGCCATTGTGAAAGTGACCTATGATTTCAGTGGCTTGATTCAACTGCGCGCCGCTGTTCCTATTTCGGATGCGAATATTTGGTGATGTAATTCCATAGACGTTTTTGCAGGAAAATTCTGGTTCTCGACTATGGGTCCTCGGCCTTCTTAGCTAAAAGGTTTGCTCTTCATCCGACTGTGCATTTGATCCAGTTGGATATGTCTACTGATTGAATGATTTGAAGAGTACGGGGTTATCAAAAGCTCCCACATGTGCCTCGTGGTTACGAGAACCAGAATTTCAACTGCATCCAGGTTGGACTTTTGTCATTCTGCGTCCTCGTGAACAGGTAAGAGAACAATAGAACTCGAATTCTTCTGGCTAGCTTGCGAACCCAAGTGGATACTTTCCTACTGATTCGGATCAACGCAGCATTTCTAATATTTTTTTGATTTTGTATACGAGGATTTTTTCTTCGGTTTTGAGTTGCTCATCTGGTTTTGGACAGTGAGTTCTGGCTCTCATGAGTAAGTTCGGGATAAGCCACTTTATTTTGGTTGTTCGGGTGACTGCAGTGAAAGCTTGGGATTTGGTTTGCACATTTGTATCCCACGTGCCATTGGCGTTCCTTCATACTAACAAGTCAAGAAACGTTAGTTTCTCATTTTTCAAACAGCACAGTGAAATTTGTCTTCTAAGATGTGGATTATTTAGTATCTTCAAAAAGCGAACGTTTGACGAATTCGAAGATGTAACCAACGTACCCGGTTGAATTTCTGATAGTGTAATATCATCTAGGGCCTGCATTACAGCTTCAGCGTGAAATCCAAAAATGGATAAAATTGTCGTTTTTTGATTTGTTCATGTAAATCATACCATCGCGTGGAATAGCATCATGGAAGGCTTTTTTCTAACCACCGACACTCAATCACCTAGATTTTTGTGCCATAATAACGATTTATCATGAAGAACATTTAGGCATTCAACTTAATCGTACCGCATCCAGATATGGTATGCACTTTGCACCTTCAAAACGCAGGGTATTTTTTCAAGACTGGGAGGAGCATGTACTTGCACCCACTGTTTGTGGCGATCGGATGGAGGTGGTCAGTAGCGTCAGGTACCTCGGGAGTTTGATCACACCTGGAGGAATCATTGTGGAGAAGATAACATTAGGAATTTCGAAAGCCAAAGCAGCCCTCGCTACAATTACGGTTCCGCCCTATTTGGTTTTGCCTCAAGGGAAGGGTGTACAATAACACATTTCGTAGTCGATGGTCCGATTGTTGTATGACCTGTCTGTAGAACTTGCCACCCTTAAAAAAATACCGAAAACAAAACAAATCAGAGAGTGAGTACGATAAAAACAGAACAATCTGCTTGTTCTTGTCTATTTTAGTCCATCTGCTGGCCATGTTCTGAAAAATTCTGTATACATGACATTACGTTGGCACCATGCGTATATATATATATATATATATATATATATATATATATATATATATATATATATATATATATATATATGGCGCGCCCTCGCTCGGCAAGTTACCAGGCTCTTCGCACGCGCAAAGAAATTCTAAGCTCCTCTGGCATGCAAGAGGAGCAATGATTAGAACGAATACACCGCGGTAATAAAAAACGAGATATTTTCTAGGCGCTCGATCGTAGTTGCCGATTTTGTGACAATTAAATACGAATGGCAAACGAGTGCACTTATCAATAGAGATAAGACATTCGTTATAAACGCACGAGGGCACCGGTCCTATTAAATCGATAGCCACCTGTTCGAACCTTTGCACTGTTTTTACCCGTTGTCCTTCCGAAGGTTTGTTAAATCTGGAGTTGACCTCGTACACCCGTTGTACTGAGAAGCTAGAAGCTGACATTTAAAACATTCGGTACCGCAGTAAGAGGCAAGCCAGTCTCTAGCAGCGTAACCACGGTGTTCGCGAGTCCATCACTGAGTTTATTAAAACACTGCATGAAAGATCCGCGCACCGGAGATGAGTCACTTCGAACGACTGCACTTATTTTATTTCAGGGAGAGCCATAACAATTGCGAATAATATGTAAGTATTCCCGATGTGCCGTTTTGCTAGCTGATACTACGGGCAGCGACCGATTAATTTCCCCATTGGCTCGAGTCCCACAGGACCAAGCCTAATCATCCGATTTGAAATAGAGGATCCCGGGACTAAATCAGTCGATAAAAAAATGCTACCTTCAACATCTGCATTTTTCCCCGTATGTGTCGTGTCTTACTTTGAATACGTGACGCAGATAACGATGTTGTCTATGTATGCGAAAGTACCATAAAATCATGCATTATCAATCAGTTTGCAAAGATTATATGACACACGAAATTGTACAACTAGAAGTTAAGAAACCATTGAAGCACTGTACGGCTGCGTTATCCAGAGTAAAAACCAGCAGTGCGTATCCAGTACACCCGAACTGGGATGAGAACCTGTGATGAACGATTGTGTTGAAAAAAACCAACAATCACACTAACCTCAGCAGGCTTTCGCCGGCCTGCTGGTTTTTACCACATGATATGGCACCTATTCGTCGCAGATTTTTATAACCCTGGAGTAATGACGCACAGTGCTTGACATTGTGGAGTTCGACGCTGCTGGTGTTGCCAAACAGTATATTATAGAACCGCAGGCCACGAAAGTAGCGTGATGGGAAGTTCGTGATAAGCACCATTCAAAACAATAATGGTGAATGACTTAAAGCGCAGTCTGGTCTATGAATTGGTTCATACGAGTAAAAAATTACCAAGTGGAGATTATGGTTCTATTTAGGCCGCAAGGAGCCTGAATAGAAGAGCAGGCATGATGTCGGAAAAGAACACGTGCACTCGTCTGTGCAGTCGAAGGACCGACATTACGCACAGTTTGAGGTGATCACAGCTCGCACCTCCATATTCTACGGAAACAATGTCGTTCCGTGATGCCTGGTAAAACAGTAAATCGTGATCCAGCACCGTCAGTGGGCTACCATTTACTAGTAGTCTGCAGCTGCTTTGGACAAACGGTACGGAGCAGAGGCATAAGAGGTCCAATGGCAGATATGATTCGTTTAGTGGGTCGTAAAGCCTGCCGCCGTAAGATGCGACCTTGGGTAGTGGCGGAAAGTACAAAAATAACGGTTAAAGCTATATACAACTATTACCGATTCCATCGCCCTGTTTTCGGCACATGCTTCCGCTGTTGGTTGAACTGTTTCTGATGGATAAAGAAAGTGAGCAATTGACACTTGAGTTTTGGTAACACAGCCTATTTCGTGTGATGCCTCGCCGTCTGGTCAGTTTGTTTTTCGAAGCCTAAGAAATGGTTTTTTAGGCAGTCGGATGCGAGTTTTACGAGATTGTCTGCCACGAATAAGTCACTGAAGCATTCATAGCGACACGCCTTTGCTGAAACAGGACCACGGCTACAGTGCTCGATTAGATATCAAAAGTTTCGGAAAATCGTCAAATGTCTGGCCATTTCGTTAAATAGTCATGAAAAAAGAACACATTTGGTACACTATTTTCAAAGCTCTTACGGTATCTCCAACGGATTTGCCATCCTTGACACATTTTGGGACAGAAAGGAAAGCATGATTTACAAATGCATTCAGTTTATCAGGATTCAGTATTTCAAAGATGACGAAAGATGAGGAAGAGCGACAACAATTAATCCGATGGTCCCAGTGTTGAAGAAATGAGGATCGACTTGGAATACGCCAGGTCGAATATACGTATCCATCGCAGGAGTATCAGCTGAGTAAATGGTGGTAAGTTCATAGCCAGCTAAAGGCCAAATCAGAGGCTTTAATTAACTGATGTAAAGGAATATAGTGAGGGCGACGGCAACAGAGAAGATAAACGTGACTCCAAACAATACGTGAAACAACGAGTAGTGAAAAAGCTATCCCGTTCAGCAAGGTTCCAACTCACAACAGTTATTCACTAGCAAACTTAGATGTAAATGAAACTGCGACGATCCGAATGAAAAGTAACAAAGGACAGTGTTCGCAATGTTCAGAGGCATTCTACAAATAAAAGTACAGATCGCATGACTTAGAAAGTTCCACAAACTAGGTGTCACCTTCGAGAAACCTTAATCCGTGTGAAATTTTCATCAACATTAAATGGTCGAACGAAAAGCTTCGAAACTGACCGTAAAAAATGAATTCGAAATGACAAACTCACCAGAAAAAATGTAACAGCAAAAAATACCTGGCCTTATCTTCATCAGCCTATCAGTCCCAGACGTTATACGGATGAACTATAGTCGCACCAAGGTAAAACAGTTGCCGATTTCTAGTTTTGCTCACCTCCGAGAAACCACTGTGACCTTTAAAATATTTTATTTTGTGAGCCGGTCCACAGACGCACTGGTAGAGTTGTAACCAGCATTTACTTTGGACCGACTTTTAATGTCATATTCACAGCACATTTTGAAAGCGAGAACAAGAAACTGCCAAGCCCAGACCCCGTGGGACATAGGACGACGACATTGGTCAACAATTAAGGCAATGAATCAGCAGCTATTCTGAAAACTTTAATCAAATCGTATCGCAACATTTGGTTAACCATGGAAACGGAAATAAACATATTAAACCCAAAGAATTCTAGCTGCCGAAGGAAATTCAAAGCAACAGCCGCACTGCCAATCAACTACAAAATACACGTCGATATCCAAAAGGTTTTTGTTTCGTTACCCAGGCTTTTTCGAAGTATCTCAATCCTGTTTCGAAGTTCCTGACGCGCTCCGGGTAACTCTCACTTTAGTAACACCAATTCTCATGTTGAATGGTACTTTCCTGCATTCGGCATGGGCTGCCAAATCAACCGACTAACGGCATGACAGACTCATTTGATTTTAACTCCAATGCAGTCTGGATGAGAAAACGTTACAGGACGATGAACAGATAGAACTATGATGGCAAACGATGCAGAATTATCAGTAGCGGATGAGAATTTGGTGTTAAGAAAATGGGAATTATCAGATGCAAGTGAGAAATTACGAGACAGTTTTGAGAAACTACAAAAAAGGTTGAGTGGTGAAGGGAAAACTCGTGCAACCGCGGCCTACAACGTTCCCTGTTCATTCGAACTGTGCATGCAAGCACGAATAAAAACGGGCGACCAGCGTAAATTGATCTGCATCAAGCTGAGAAACGAAAGCTACACCGGTGTACTCATCGACAGAGATGGGATCAAAAGGTCCAGAAAATCGGGTCTTAACTACCGGCAATGGAGAACAATTAAAATCCGACATGAGGACGAGACCGTATGCGAGCGCGGAAAACCACTTAATATCGTAGACTTGCGAGTTGGAAATACTGCCGATTCAAAGAAAGCGGTGTTAACAAAAGAGTTAAAACTGAGGATCAGTCAGACAAGGGATCAAATTCTCAAGGGCTAGTGTGGATCGGTAATTGCGCCGACTTACAAGAAAGATGGTAAATTCTGATGTAAAAACCACAGGAACCGGTTTAGGAAGAGTCGCATCGGGACTTCCTGCAGGCAACATCATCCGCCAATTACCTAAGGTTCGTGTACCCGTGAGAATAAATTCAGTTCCGAACTCTGCCGCACTTTTGCAGATTCAAGATCTGTCTTCCGCGGTTTAAAAGTGGCGTGCAATTTTGTGCCGCTGTCTATCGTTCAAGGATGTCAGGAAAATCCGCTTCACTTATCCAATCTTTGTATGCGATTAGCCGATGCAGAGTTCGTGCTTACGGGGATCTTTCGCCTGAATTCGCCATGACAAGTGGTGTTCGTCAGGGTTACCTTTTTTCACCTTTATCACTAAGATGCCAATGGAAATCGCCCTATCTTCATGCGAAAACAGTGATTATAATATTTGCATAGGTAGTTAACCACCGTCGATGTTGTGCTACTGAATAAAGACCCAAGTATGTCCCACGTTTTCTTCGATCGCCTTTTGGACCTTCGAAGTGTAAAGTGCTGTAGCAGGAGCGGATAGCCCCGAAGCCGAACCTTGTTCTTTCAGCGGAACAACTTGGTGAGCTGGATAAATTTAGTCATTTGGACAGGGGCAGGTGATCGTGTATCGGAAGAAGCGTCTTCGCATATACAGAAGACCCCAGTGTTATTCGCAAATCTGAGGTACTTGTGGCGTCGGCGTAGAGTCTACACAACAGTAGGTGTGTACTGTTGCGCAGATCCGAAACAGCTGTTACGAACAAGGGATGTGCGAAGACCTCTGGCAACCCAAAACCGGCCTTCGTATCGCTGGCAGAATATGCCGAGTGATTTTTTTTCGGTGACTCGGAGGCTAGACGTGAGGCGCTTGACCCCTGAGTTCAGTCTCTAGAACAGGCACAGGAATGGATTATATAAAGGCGGTTGGGTCACGTTTTGTGCACGCTCACCGAACGCCCGTCTCGTTTTATGCTTATCTTCGAGATAGGTAGTGATTAGGTTTGAGGTGGACAGTCGGTGACAAAGAAAAACTGAGAACCCTAACAAGTGAACCGGCTGCAATTAGACTGCCAAGTTGGGGTCCACAAGATCTCCTCAAGTGTTAGTTGGAATTAGTTGCGTTTTTGCATTTAAAATTTTTCCTCTTTCCTACAGCTGTTCACCTCGGTGTTTGCAGTTTATCTTTATTTCGCATTCGCTTGTCCTCTCTTGATCGGAGGAGGCAGCCACCAGAGAGAACAATTGATTCAAGATTAATGGTTGTGAAAATTGAGACTAACTAAATGGGATGACAATTTTTCTAGACCAACGAATGTCAAACAACCGAATGGACGGACCAACACCGCGACTTTTCAACAAATTGATCCACTACTAAGGACGTTCGAGCATTTCATCATGGATCACCAGTCACCTAGTACGGTTCATTTCAGTTTTTCAACTAACAACCTTGCATTAATGTGCTCTGCAAAGTTAAGGTTCGATTCGGAGCCACTGCAGTCTTGTAGCAGCCTTGTAATTCCGGTGATGAGAAATCGCAGCATTGTTTGTGAGACGAGCGAAGAGAGCTCACAGCTTACGTGGGTTTTCATTCATAAGCGAAGGCCTGAGTTCCGGACGAAATAGGGGAGGTCTATATGTGACATTTGGGACACCTCTAGGTTGCGAATAAAGAAACGATCACCAGGACTGGTGGTTAGCCGTAAATGTGGTGCTTATGCAAAGTAGTGTCGAGGACTTGATGGATTTCACCTTGACAGGCATTATTTCGACAGAATATCACAAGCCCATTGGTGGCACCGTGATTCGGGAAAACAACCGAAGCTACGTGCATGGACCATCCGAATTTATTACACAGAATGATGTGAAATTAGGATTGGCGAGATGCGGAGAAGTCGGAACGAGCAGAGAAGGACCACTCGGTCCGAGGTTCACTGGACAGATGGCCCTGGGGGTCGGCAAAAAATCGTACCGATAGAGCCATCGGGAGCAACAACCTAAATTGTTTTTATACTTACTTGTTAAATCTGAATGATGCAAAGGATCGAGAAGGACGGCGCGTGAGGGAGGAATTCGATCGCGTCGGATGAAGGGTAACAGAATGATGCTGAAGTCCGCGACAGAAATGTGTTAGGCAATCATCGACGGACAAAAGATGACCAATGCCATAAGTGGAAGGTTCAGGTTCTTAGGGATATGTTGACACGATACACGGGGAGGCAAATGAACACATCAGAAGCAGAGCCAAACGTCACTTACAAAGGTGGAAGGGAAAAGAAGCAATCGAGCTTTTGAGGAAACTGTATGATCTCGCTGAGTACTAGTGTGCACGTACACGCACGGGTGCGAGAGAAAGAGACGAGGTAGGACGGTAATCCAGAAAAATTGAGAGAAGGAAGTGATGTGTTAACCGGAAGATTGTTTGGAAAGTCAGAATTCTTCAGAAACGAGTTGATTGCAATTAGTACTGAGAGGACCACCACACATGTGGATGAGTTGTTCACAGTACAGTCATATGGAATATAGCGAACCGGAGAAAACACCATATTTGTAATTCAGTGAACGATAAAAGACCAGAAGGAGAAGAGGATACGAATGAGGGACTGCCACGCAAAGAAACGGACAAAAGTAGGCAGCCGATGCAGTAAAACAACGCAGCTTTATACAGGTTCGAGTGTTGAGAGATAGAGACGAGGAAGGCGAAATAGGCCAGTTCGGATAGGCCTATAAATTTAACATACATGGGAGTAGTCAATCTGAGCAGCTGTCAGGATCAGCTAGACTCATGATGGACCGGAAGGGGAAGCGGGTGTTCCAGTGGGTGTACAGTTTCCGGGTTTTATAGTGCCTCCGTTGTTTGTACTGTTATTTGTATTTTTTGCATTGCTTGTAGTGTTGGTTGACTGCACATTGGTTGCTACGGGGATACGACCACCATGCTCCTGGACAATTCCATCTGCATGCAAGTCGATAAGTAGATATGGAGAATGCGAGAAAAACTTACAGAAATATGGATGCTCCATAGCTTCACGAGCCGTTAGTCGTTCAGCATGATCATAGCGAAGCAACTTGTCCAGAAAATCCAAGGCTTCCGGACTGACCAGATGCTGGTTTTCTGCATGAACAAAACGTTCCCACCGCTTCTTCGTGTGCCGCCCGAGAATTTCGTTGAACCGAGAATCTAGGCCGATGTCATACTTAGAAAGGTACTGAAAAAGTTCGTCTGTTCCGAGAACCTTAGCGATTCGCACCAGTTGGTCGTAATTATCATGACCATGGAAAAATGGTTCCTTACGGAAAATCATGCTGGCAAATACGCAGCCCAGAGACCACAAATCCAGGGAGTAGTCATACATCTACAAACGCCAGAGGGAAACCAACCAGTATTTGGGTATTTGCTTAAACAGGCTACTAACCTGATAGTCAACTAACAGTTCGGGCCCCTTGAAGTAGCGAGATGCTACTCGGACATTGTATTCCTGACCAGGGTGGTAGAATTCTGCCAGACCCCAATCAATTAGGCGAAGCTGCATAGGGATCACGATTTATACGCTCAAGTATCTACCTGTCTTTGCGGATGATTGATCATTACGTTGTGCGGCTTTACGTCTCGGTGCATGATACCCATACTATGACATGCATCAAGGGCGCGAAGTAATTCGAACATGTAATACCGAATGTCGTAATCCGTCAAGGTATGGTAAAGCTCCTTGAAATCACGATTCTCAACATGTTCAAATATCAGGGCAGGAGTGCGAGTCTGAGTATCCAGAAAAGGAGAAATCACAAATGAACCACAGAAAGCATACCACCGGATCTTTGACAACTGCCTCAAGTGTGATTATATTTGTTATACCTCTAAGATTTTCAAGGATTTTAATTTCTCGTTTGATTTTCTTCTTTTTTACCGGCTACACCGAACAAATCGTGTTCCATTCAATGAGGTAGAAGGTACGACTTACCTTTAGTACTTTAATAACGCATTTCGCATTGGTCGTTATGTTGATACCCTCAAAAACTTCACTATATTTGCCGCGACCCAACTTTCGAACAACTTGGTAATCATCTTGATCACTATGGAAAGGGTAAATAGGTAGCAAGATAAAAATACCCCCATTTCACTTCGTATGATTCATAGTCCCAGTATTCACGCGGTCGATTCAAATTCACCTCGGCATAAACTCGAGCCTTACTCGGCAATGGCATGGCTGAAATGGGAAAATCACAATAAACAAGAAAAAAACAGATGCAATATCAGTGGTGATCATAACCGTGAGGAATGTGCAGTAACCTTTGGGCTGACCTAACCAGAAATCGGGTCGGATCGGTTTCTCATTCGTTGACATTAAACGGAAACTTTGAGTAAAGTCTACCAACAGACAAAAATTCAGACCGGAAGTGAAAAGCAGATGTGCCTGATATCGTGACGACAAAAAAATCACAGCACCCGAGGTTACCGCCCGCATTAAATAACGTGTCTAATGGGGAAATCCAGCAGACACGGATTAGGAAACTTAAAGTGAACAAACTCGTTTCGGTGTCCCAAATGATGCTTTCATTACCGGCGCCAATTTGTCGAGTGATCACCCTAATCTATGCTGTGACCAGTAAGCACCTTGGAGAGCAACGCAAGGAGGTCCGGAATAGGTGGTAGCTCCAGAGACTGGTCTCTAAAGTCTCTACAGTCTCTCTCTCTCTACAGCAGACCCCATGTTATGGTCGATGACCATTCCAAGGTTTTTGGAGCCGCAGATTTCATTTCTGCTATTAATTTTTCAAAAGAATCTATCCTTTTCTCAATATTTCGAAATTGACGTTATTTTAAATATTGCGCGGTTGAATGTTTTTATATGTCCGCGAAAAGATTCATAAAAGCCCGTTTTGTCATTGGCTAGTCCACACATCGATCAAGGCCACCCAACAAAACTATACAAACGATAGAGCTCATTTGAATTCTGACTTGTGTTGGTGGGTCACCAATAAACGATCGGCAGTACTCTGTGTTCGTCTTCTCTCTTCCGCTAGCGGGCTGGGCTAGCTGTTCGTATTTCGCGCCGCTTATTGTTCCGTGTGGCTGCTCATTCAAGGGAGCAGCAGATCTGTCCCATTTGTTGTGCGACTACGGGCCTTGAGTCTCGAGCCCGAACTTTGTCTCCAACCTCTGTGTGTGTGTGTGTGTTCGTGTCCTACTAGACTACAGGCTGTGTGCTCCTGTGATATCGTGCGCCGCGAGTACTTGTGCCTTGTGCTTTCAGTGTGTGCATAGACCAACCAAACTCGGCAACATAACAAATCTGGCGACAGGGTTTTTCGAACTCAACGCAATCAGCTGATAACCACCATGGATGCGGACATGAAAAAAATGTTCTAGACCTAGCTCAAACTAATGGAGGCTCTAACCCAACGGATTGGGAGTATGACCACAACAACCGCCAGCCCGGAAATTTCATCAGATTCCGTGCTTCGCTCAATGACCGATTTCCTACACGATCCACAGTGCGGCGTTACGTTTGAATCCTGGTTCAAACGCTACGAGGACGTGTTCACCGTCGATCTAGCGGACAAAGACGACAAAACCAAAGTACGATTACTCCTGCGAAAACTGGGTCCTGCAGAACACACGCGGTACATTAACTTCATCTTGCCGGATGAACCATCAAGCCGCACATTTGACCAGACTGTTCAGACTCTAAAGAAAATTTTCGG